>CM060937.1:663459105-664059105 GCA_030765085.1 Allium cepa
ATTTATTAAAGTGTTGGATGATATGAATGTTGGTAGGAAGTTAAAAGATTTGTTTAAAGGTGAGTACTCATATATACTAATTAATCCATAACTTATTTCAAGTATAATGATTGAAAAGTTTAAATATGTTGAATGATTAAATGTTTGATAACTTGGTTGCAAAATTGGTTGATTATATGATTGTTTATGTGGTTGATAACTTGTTTGATAAATGATAGGAGAAATAATTAGTAATTAATCATAGTTAATTATATGAGAATTAAATCCATACAAATGTGTGTATGGAAATTATTTAGCTTCTTAATGATTTCAAAATATTTGAAAAGGGCTAAAAATGATATTATAATAATATAATGTTATAATATGAAATGAAATGAAAATTGAGTTTGTAATGATGAAAATATTGTTTTAGATGATTTAAAATAGTTTAAATATGGTTTAAAACAAATTTGAAGTGTTTCGGATAAGTTTCGAAGCAATTCAAAAAATTGATCAAAATTGAGCTCATCGCATAGTGGCAGTTCGTAAATTTCGACCCATAACTTCAAATTAATGTAGAGAATAACTTATAAGTTCGATTTCTTCGAAATAAAACTTCTTTGGTGTATATAGATGATAGTTTTCCAACGAAGAAAAAAAATCAAGATTTCATCAAGTAGATTTTGAAATATGTCCAAAACAATTTTCTAAAAACATCGCGATTTTGCAGTTCGGAATCCAAAACGGGATTTCTTTATAAATGATATTTTTAAATGATTAAAATATGAAATAAATTTGATAAATCTATTAAATGGTTTAAAAGATATTTGAAATGGAAAATATGAATTTTCAAATATTAAAAGTTGTTTAAATTAAATAAGTTGATATAGCACTTTTAGCAGCACTTTTATGCTAAATTCTGTAACCTTATGAAATGTAGTTTTAAACTTATGAATTATTTTCTATATCTTTTGTGAATGATTTTAAAAGAATAGTTATGTAAGTTGAAAATGATTTAGAAGTTTTGATAAGAGTTTGAATAAACGGTTAAGAGGAATTGTATTTACCACTTAAACAAAAAAGTAAAGAACATTGAATTTATTAATAAACTGAGTATGCAGAAATGACTAGTACATTTGTCCCACTTGTGAGATCTAGGAAGATAAAACAAGATGTTTAACTAAGGTTAGAGATGGAGAAACCAGTGCTCTGAACTTACCTGGCCTATGCTTTCTCTTTTTAGGCGAGTGGTGGAATAGATCGAAAGGAAAGTCCGGGTGCTCTAAAAAGATCATATTTAAGTTTTTTCAAGGAAAAAATAAAAAAATTATTTGAATGTAAATTAATCACTTAACATCTTTTATTCCGTGATTAACACGAAAGAACCGGGATCAGATTTGGGTGATTCCTATCTGAAAAACCAAGATCGGATTTGGGTGATTTCTATCCGAAAACCCCTTCAAACTAATTTTCGAAATAAAATACATTAAAGAGAATATCATTGAAGACAAAGATCTTCATGATATAGGATTACTTGCCATTAGTACATGGAGGTGAAATTTACCATATTTAAAGTGGCAGTAGTGCTATGTTATGAAAATCTTCGATTTGCAAGAATATGATTTAAAGTTAAGAAGGAAATCTTTGATTAAGATTTAATAAATTGATTTGGGAATATTATCCCTAAGTTAAAGTTATAGCTTGAATATAAGAAATCTTAGACTAAGATTTAATAAATGATTTGGAAAGGTATTCCTAAGTAAAAGAGAAAATGATTTGGAATTACTCTAAGATTTAAGAAAGGTTTAAATAAATGAAATGATTTGATAAATGAGGATAAATGATTCCATATACACTTGAAAAGAAAATGGAATAATTTAAAAGAATATATCTAAGAAAGTTATTTGATGAAGTAATTGATTGATGATTGATATCCACATGTGAACTAAACATCGTTTTATCGAAAATTAGCTTCGAAGGAACCAGGGTCGGATTTGGATGATTCCTATCTGAAAACCACTTCGAACCAATGTATACACTCAAAAGTGAATGTATATTGAAGATGATAATTATGAAGACCGTGGATCTTCATAGCATGAGGACTGCTTATTGACATGCTCTAGGTCGCTCCCATTATAGAGTTATTTATAGCAGTGGCCTCCTCATTATGGAAATTTTTTTGGATTGCAAGGGCTTCTGGCCTAGTAATGGCCGAGGAAAGTGCCTTCAAGTTTCGTTCAGTCCCAGAACGAACTTGTATGGACGAATGTCTGACATTGCATTTCTAAAGCACAACATTTGACTTTTACAAATGTACATCTACTTGGTGGCGGAGAAGGCAGCTTCTCTTAGCTTAACACCCTTCTTTGAGACATACGAGCTCAGAGGTTGTATGCTTGTGGGAGTCAAATAGTAATCAAAGGAATGGCAATATGGCATTCAAAGTGGAACATGTTATGATCAAAGAGTGGTTTTGTATGAAAAGCATGTCTTTGAAGAAATTCAGTGTAGCCTCGCGATCCTAATCCCTCAGTTATGATGGGATTCTATATGGTTAGATGTATGCTCGCATTTCGGATAGTAGTGATTTGGGTTATCAGAGCTCTAGGCACCAGATATGTCTGGACCTTATGGCAGGGATGCACGAAGTCTGAATCCTTGAATGTTATTCGCAGATTATATCCACTTTTAGGCATTTGTGTTGTTGTATAACATCGTTTGAGTCTGGACGTATATCATGGATACAGTTTGATCTTTCCGCTAGTTTCCTGTTAGTTGAAAATCCAATCCCAATACGAGAACTACGGTTTTGATTGTATTTCCAAAATAGTTTTAATGACTTGCAAACTTTTCAGCTACCCCTTTTGGTATCTTATATTCCGTTTGGTATATATCGTTGACCCAGTTTGGATATATTACCTTAGACTTAGTCCGAATATTGATACCTCATTTGAATAAGTTTATTTGAAAGTGTTTTCAAAAGAATGTCATTTAAAATAATATTAAATTTTTTGATGTAAAAGTGTTTTGGTTATCATAAGGTAAAAAACTCGTCCGTATTTATGTATGGGTGTGGTCTTATGAGATACCCTTCTATTCGAAGGTTTTGATAACGTCGTCATGATCAATACATTTAAAATTTCGAGTATCCCACACTGATTTATCAAGCCTAATCCCGGTATTTTTTATACTCAGGTCAGATCCGAGTAGTTTCAGGTTTAGTCGAAGACGGTTGGAACTTCAAGAGGAGAGCTGGAGACCTTCTTCATCGTACGGACATATTATATTATCCGCTTTGGTTTGTTAGTTTTGTTTTAAGTTTGTCAGCATTTGTAAGGGCATGTGTTATAACTGTCCAGACTGAATCTATGTTAGACTCTGATATTATATTTTAAAATTTTCCCTTGCAAAGATTATTATTAAAATCATATATGTTATTCCATTCGTGTGAGATTATGCTCCGTCTTTATTTTCTTTCTACCCTTAATGATCCGTCTTTTCGTGCAATTTGAGTTGGACATGTTTGGTTTATTATCGATTCAAAGAGTATGGAATTGTGGGTCGTTACATTTGAAGTAACTGGTAAAAGTTATTTAAATCCTTTAAGTTAAAAGTGACCAGTAAATGACATTAAATTGACATTAATGAAATAAGAGGTCAGTTATGTAAAAATAACTAAATATTAATAGTGGATGTTGGAGGCATAGTAAATAAATAAGTGTGAATATATACATAGCCTAAAGTATGCGTTTATGACAAGAGTGAACTATTGAATTTAGCCAATCGCTTAGATTTAACGAGAATGACACAATCATTAAAATGGGGTGGAATGCGAGGTCAGTAGTGTTACACCATAGAAGTCTATCCACTGCAAGGGGCTACTAGTAGTTATGTGTACATTATACTCATGTGGGACATATACAATTATAGGACCCAAGGGATTATACATTCGAGTATAGGTGAAGGGAATATACTAGTAGAAACGCTCATCCCAGTCGAACTGTCAAGGGACAAGTAGAGTCTGCTTCAACCTTTTAGAGGGTACGTTTTAATAACCAAGTGGGTATTTCCTTGATTGCGTTAGGCAATCTAAATGGTGACATTGACCAAGGCTCGGTGCTATGGTTGTGATAACCCGGATTTTAGGATATTTGTTAATTGATAATTAACTAGGTTAATTAATAGGAATACTGATTTATAGATTGAACAAATAAATATGATAATAAATATTTATATCTGGATAAATATTTATTTGATAATTTCCTAATATAATTACATAAAATTGAAAAACAAATACTAATGATTATATATATATATAAAGATTTCAAATAGAAAAATTATTATTTTCAAACAAATTAAATTTATTTTTTTAAATGTGTGTATATATATATATGAGTTGATTTTAAATTAGATTTATTGAATTTGAATTTGAATTGGAAATTCAAAAAAGTAAATATCTCAAAATATTTTGGATTTAAAAATATATTATATATGATTTTATTTCTATTATATAATTGGTTTTATATTATTTTCTTTAAAAGATTTATTTATATAAATTAAGATAATGTGCTTACTTAATAGAAAATATATATATGTATATATATGTATGTGAGTGTGTGTGTATAAGTTTTATAAAAATCATTTAAAAATTTATTAATTCAAGGAAATTACACTTGTAAGTTAAGTTTATATAGTTTAACAAATGTAAATCATTTAATACATGCTAATGAAAAATGTTAGTAGGTTAAACAAGTGTCACCATGTTATTTTATTTTTCTTTTATTTTTTAAAATCATAAAATTAAGTCTACGTATATATCAATATCTTCTCTTCTCCATCGTTTTTCTATCTTTATTTTCAAAACTATGAATCAAAGCCTGTAAAAAGAAAATCAAACCAGAAAAAAATCAAATAAGATCAGTTCCAAATCTAAAACCTGTGCAAAGCAAAGATCATCTAAAAGCATCAAGCGGTTCAACTCAACTAAACAAAACAGATCAAAATTTCAAGTGGCAGTTACAAAATTCAAATCAAGTTCCAGATTTGAAGCTCCGTTTTTTTCAAAACGGTGAGTTACATCTCTTCCTATCAATGCTTAATCTGTTTATATGATTGTTGTATGTGATCAACAATTAAAGTAATGGATGAATTAAAGCATTTGCATGTATATAAATGTCATTATTTCTATGCATAACTGTGTATACATTTATGTAAGTGTGTGTACAGATATTTTCCTATGTCTTTATTCTCAACAGGCTAAATATTATTTAGAAATCTATATCTCTTGATATAAACAATTTTATGTTGGGATCTCTAAAGGAAATTTGTTTGTAATGATACAATCTTATTTTAAAAACAAAATTCAAATTGAATTATTATGTATTTCTCTGGAAAAGAGTAATTTACAGAGAGAATGAAATAACCCAAAAATAAACTGCTTAAATTCAATGATTCGTTTACATAATCCAAATTGTCGTTGAAAATAGCGATTTTTAGTGATATTGTTTCGATTTTTATGTGCGTGGATGAGGGGGTGTCACGAGTTGGTCGGAGTAGAGTTATTTAATGAATCCCGGTGATCGCGAGGCCTATTAGTGTCGATCTTAAGGCTGGAGGTAGGTTATTGGTCAGAGGTTGAGAGAAAAATGGCTTAACATTTTCTCGATGGACGGGGCGGTCGATCTGGGATGAAGTAGGGTTAGCAATGGTTTATTTGAGGGTTTTGGTCAGGCATGATTTTCGATGGCAAGGCATCGGGGAAGGGGTGCGCACCTGAGGGAGAGTGATGAGAAATTGGTGGAGAAGTTGGAGGTGGAGGTTGGTGATAAACGGTGTCGTGGTTGATCGTGGTGAACGAATTGGGTGGGGTGGGTTCTTGGTTCAGGTTGTCGAATAGGCTAAATTTTGAGTTACACAAATTTGATGTGAGGCAGGGGTGTGAGTATGGTCTGGAGGCCGAGTGTGACCGAGGGAGGTGGTCGGTGATGAGGGATCGTCACTGGTGTCGGCGTGAATGTGCACGCGTATGCACCAGAGTTCGTCTGGGTGAATTAGAATGGAAGGAAGTTTAGAAGCTGGAGAGAAAATAAAGGGAAAGGAAGAAAGGAATTCGGGCTGAAGAAAATTGGGCCTGCTATTTTAAAATAGAAGAATGGGAGAAGATAGGAAAGGGGTAATAATTAGTTGTATCGGGCTTATGCAAGGATCGGCTTGGAAAATTTTGTTTGGGCAGGAAGTTTAGTTTTGATTTAACCAAGATTTCTAGTAAATGATTTAATTTAGTTTTAAAAGCATAAGATAGTAAAAGTAAATAATTAACCAAGTTTTAAATAAATTGTTTGGTTTAATATAATTATATAATAAGTTAATTATTTAATTGCATTTCTATGTGATTTCAAATGAACTTTAATAATGATTAAGTAGTTAATTAAGATAAGGGTAATTGATTAAAGTCGTTAATTAATTAAGGGTCTATTAATTAACTTAAGTAATTAAGTATAATTAATTAAGGATAATTAATTAAAGTGGTTAATTAAGGATAATAACTTAAGACAATTAATTGAAGGATCATCAATTAATGTAAGATATTAAACGTTAATTATTTAATGTGAATGATTATATGATTAAAGAATTAATTTCAATACTTAATTAAAGGTAAATAATGTAATTAATTAAGGGTTAATGAAAGTAATTAAAGGATAGTTAATTACTTAATTAATTAAAAAGGTAATTACTAAATGTGATTAATTATGGTATAATTAAGTAATGAGAGTAATTAAAGATTAATTAATTGTAGTATAATTAATTAATGTTAATGATTAAAGGTTGATTAGTTGATTTCATTAATTAATTAAACTGTTTTGTTAATATTAGATAAGCTGGATTTAAAGGTAATTAATTTAATTTATTTGGAGATTAAATTGAAATTAGTTGGGAATTGAACAACTAATTAATCTTGCTTATGGATGATTAATTATAATGAATGCCTTTGGTTATTTGATATCTCCGATATGTGATTTGAGATGCTTTTTGATATGAGACATGGGTTGAACTTTGATATTTGGGGTATCAATCTGAGGAATTGTGTGTGAATGTGAAGTCCTAAATATAAATTGTATTGT
Source organism: Allium cepa (assembly GCA_030765085.1). NCBI lineage: Eukaryota > Viridiplantae > Streptophyta > Magnoliopsida > Asparagales > Amaryllidaceae > Allium > Allium cepa. The sequence goes on from CM060937.1 coordinate 663,466,206, forward strand.
TTAAAACTTAAACATTTGGCTATAAGAATAACATTAATTTAGAAGTGATCGGGGTCGGATATCAGTAAATACCCGAAACCACTTCGATATGTAATCTACAATAATGCTTTATAGATTTGATATGTGAAATCAATAGGCTGGAATGGAATAATTTAAGTATACTGGACCATTGAAACTAAGTAATGGTACTTAGGGATGGATTTGTGAAATAAGCATGGACTATAACAAGTTATGAACTCGTAGTATGGTACGAGTTACCCCGAGTTTTAAATAAGTTTTATGCATAAGAATTTCAAGTTAAATGGGTTTACTCACGCTGGTTTCCAGCCTGACCCGAGTGTTGCTTTGATGTAATGCTCGGGTAAGACCGAGTATTACAGATTTTCAAGTTAGAACGTTCTAGAGCTCAGGAGACGAGCTGGATGGCAGGAACATATGGAGTTACCGCTGTGTATTTGAATTGGTAGTGATACTAGTCTAGACAAGTGTACAACTATCCAGTTTATGTGTAAATGATTGCACTCTAATGTATTTTTGTAAATTAACAATTACATCTTTTCTTTGTAAATGCTATGATTTGATATTACATTTTGATCTGTTGCGATTGTGAGATGTTGTTGTTTTCGGTTCTTCTTCTTCTTCTTTCTCTAACAATCTGAAAATTTCCAGCGTTCAATTGCTTGGCATTTGTACAGTGGACGTATAATGTTGAATTTTCGGGGTCGTAAATTTCAGGTCGTTATATTTGGTATCAGAGCAGAAGGTTAAGTGAGAACCTTGGCTCTGGTGGGTTTACTCATTAAGGATAGGGTCAATGGTACCCTAGAATGAGTTGAGTATATGAGAGCATACTTGTTATTTTCTTATATAAAGACTTTAAATTGGTTTTGAAAAATAAATGATTTATAAATAAGATTGTATTTTGATATATAAAGCAATATTTCTTTCTAATTATTATAAATATAAAGGTAATTGGTTATTGAATCATTGGTAAAAAATGAGAATTAAGTGGTCATAGAAATACAACCTAATTGAAATTGAATGAAGATAAGTTGAAATGGATCCAAAATGAAATTAAAATCCTGAATTCATAGAAGTGTTTTCAGAATAAGTTAATAATGAATTGGTATTAAGATATGATCATTTTGGTTGTCATCATAAATAGTTGTTGTGTTTAGTAATGAAATATTTGTTAATGATTAAGCAAAATGAAATGTTTTAGGGAGGTAAACATTTAGGTGAGTATGACTTATAAATCGAAATTGAAGATAATTTAAATTGTGAAGTTTTAAATCTAAGTCCAGAGAATTTGGAATTTGTTTCAAAGTGTTAAAAGAAAAAATGATAGTATTATTTACAATATAATTGAATGAAAAGGGCCTATCTCGAACAAGAGTTGTCTGGAAATTTTAAAGAAAATTGGTTTTGAATTAAAACCAAAGGTGGTTTAAAAATTTAAGGTAAACTTGATGTGCAAAGGAAATATGTACATAGGAGGGATATACATAATATCAAAGATGATTTGAAATGAACTCTAAGTGTTGAGTTTTAAATTTCTCCTTGGAATGTGATATGAAAACCCAAAGTGATAAGTTTTGAACTTATAAGTGGGAATATTATTAATATGAAGTTTAAAATTTGAAATGAGAATTCAAATTGAGTAAATTTGGCTGGATTAAATTGAAGTGAATCTAACTTAGGGGAAGTTAAATAAGTTTAGAACAAACAACCTGAATTGGAAATTTCAAGATGAAATTGAGATTTAACTTGGGAAGTTAAATGGTTGATTTGAATTGGGAGTATGTGCGATCTCAAAATGGATTTGAGATCTGGAAATTGGAATTGGATGTTATGGATGGATGTTTTAAATAATTTGGATGTTTATTTGTATTGACTTATCCCGATATCATCCTGTTATTACGAATAATCTATGAAACTGAGAATTGGATTATTTTAAATGAATTAAGAAATGGATTGAGGTAATATACATCCATAACTGAAATAAAATGGAAATAGAACTTAATTTTAGGACTATTATGATTTTGAAGTAAAATTGTAATTATGGAAAGGGAATCATTTTAAACTTAAGGTTTAAAAGTTTAAAAAGGAACTTGTAAACTGAAATTGTTGAGAAGTGATTTCAAAGTTAAAAATTGGGTAATAAATGGATTCTGAAAATTAAATAGTTTAAAGAGATTTTGAACTCTTACTTAAATCTTGTAATAAGTTAGGTAAAGGTAATTTAAAATGGAATTTTGAAATTTGGGCTCAGAATTAAATGCTTTAAAAAATTTAAGTTGTTAATTTAAAAATAAAGGTTGGTTTGATTTAAAGGATTAAATCAACATTTAAAAATTTAACTCGAATTATGAAATTCGAGATGGTTTTAAGTTAAGATTTGAATTGAATTAGTTCAAATTGAAATTTATTTGAATTAATTGGAATTGTGATTAAAGATGGATAAGCATAAAATTCAAATGGAGAATTTGAATTGAGTTCATTTGAAGTGAAATTGAAGTTGAATAAGTTGAATTTCAAATGGGAGTTGATTTGAATTTGGCATAGGAAATGAAGTTAATTTAAATTGAATTGAAATGGAATCAATTTAAATGGAAGTGAAAATTTAAATTGAAGAGATTGAAATGGAGATTGGGAATTGAACAGTTTTGCTCTGAACCATTTTTTTCAAATAAATTATTTTAATATAACCGTTTTTAAATCTATTTTTCCTAGCTAATTACTATACAACTTTCCTTTTTAAAACCCAAAACTATCTTATACTTATTTTACAACTACTTTTGGAACTCTTTAACTATTTTACAACAATTTTACAGCTGTTTTATAAACTAATTACTGTTTTAAAACTTTTTTGCAATTATCTAACTATTTTACAACTATTCAACTATTTTACAACTATTTTATAATTACTTAACTATTCTATTTTGCAACTAATAACTATTTTGTAACTACTTATCTATTTTAAAAAAATCAGGCTATTTTCTTAATACAAGTTGATCAGAGTGCAAACTGTCTGTAATTGAATACCAATTGAAATAAGAATTGAAGTGTTAGCCCAAATGGAAATTGGAAGCAATTGTGGATAAGTGAATGGAATCAAAATGAAGGTGAATAGAAAGGAATATTGATTTAGATAATGATCAATGAAGATAAATATGTAGGATGTACGTATATTATTCTATTTGCAAAATAATTTGACCCAGATTCGAGCATAGAACTTCGAGGTAGTATATAGATCCGAGTTGGGATTTTTCACTACAATTTTTTACGGCGAACCCTGTATATGGATTTTGTGAGAAATGCGGAATACGGATCTTAAGGCTAGGATTAACACTAGAGGGGAGTGAATAGTGTTTTAAGGAATTCCTAAATCTTTTTGAATTTTTGTTAATTTGAACACAAATGTATGCAATATTCAGACACAGATATGATCACAGAAACAAACACAGATGCAGAAATAAAGTAAAAGCAATAAAGGAAAGAACACACCGGATTTTTTACTGGTTCGGAGTTACCCAACATCCAGTCCCGCACACAAGTACGGATTTCCTTTCAAAAGCAATTGTATAATTACACCCTCGATTTCAAGGCCATGAGGTACACCACTCTAGATTCACAATCCTCTAGGTAGAGATACTTGATTTTACGGGGAACAAGTTCACTCAGTTGATTTACAAGGCTACAATCACACCTTTTTTCACTTGATTGATTTCACAGGCTACAATCATACCTTTTCTCACTTAGTTTATTACAAAGAAGCCTATAACTCTGAATAACACTGAGATCTTGTTGAGATAGTGATAGAGAATCAAACCAAAAATGATCTAGTCAGATTCAATGTTGATTTCGGCAGAGCAATGGTAAAAATGTGTATAAAGAAATGTTGAAGAAGAAGAGGAGTGAAATCAGAGAAAATATGAATGTAAATTCATTCAAAACTACCCTCATTTATAGTAGAACAACAGGCATGTCCATTCTGAAAGGATACGACGAATAGACACTTCCTTTGAGATTCAAATTTTTGAAATAAACTGCTACCATGTCGACATAGGGTACTTGAGGTTGTCGATATGCCTAAGGTATTTTTGGTAATTTGCTTTTCTTTGAAAATAACTTCTATCTTGTATTAAAACTATTTTAAACTTTATAAATATACTTAACTATAGTTAACATACATAAATAAATATAGAGAATAATATTTTGATACATATAAAATTTTACTATAATTTTATATTTAAATCTAAGTATAAATATTAAAAGTTAAATATACTATTATTATTAAAAGATAGTTTAAAACCAAGGATAATTTGATTTTGAAAATAAAGATTATTTTGATGCTGAAAATATTTAAAACCAGGATAGATGTTTTTGATTCTTTTAAAAGGAAGGTTTTGAAATCATTTTGAAAACAAGATATAATTTTGTAAAAAACATTTTGAATAAAAGTTAGTGGATACAAAACAATGTTCCACTAGATTTTTCGTAGGTTCCATCCTACTTAGGGTTTCATCCCTTTAATAGGCTCGAAGTGGGTTCCATTCCACGAATAAATTAGATTTTAAGATGCCATTGCTTTTCTAGGAGTTTTAACCAAATTCCTAGTTAAATTACTTTTTATTGAAATTTTGAACTCTTGATATTCTTGATACTCATGAGTCTTCAATCTTGATATCTTGAATCTCTATACTGTACAGTCTTCATTCTTGGTACTTGCATGGTTAAATCCTGCATATACATATATATCTAAAATATAATGTTAGTATTTATATTTTATAATCTTATTCTAAGGTTGTTTTCGTTAAAACCATCATCTTAAGGACTAAAATCTCCCCCTTTTTGATGATGACAACAATTGTTTATAAAATATCACTTCTATCCTAATAACTCACCCTCAAACTAATAACGCCCCCTTAATCTATGCCTAACTATCATATTTTATGCTTCTCCCCTTTGTCATCAACAAAAACTAACTCCAAACTTTATAACTCCCCTTTAATCTAATACTCTATGACATGTGATTATAATGATAGTGTTATCATAAATAATCAACACTTGATTCTCAAACTAAAACTTAATCCTAAATTACTCACTATCCTAACTAAGATTCCATATACGATAATACTTATAAGAACACAAATTATTTATTAACTATATATTGTTTTATTTGTAATCCTAGAAAGAAGTTTAATTCACCCATATGACTCATCTCAAACTCTTTTGTCATTATTTCAAAAAATTCTTTATTCATCTCAAAATTAGATGATCCGAAAATGATATCATCTACGTAGACTTGTACTAGTTGAATGTCATTTTTATTTCCTTTAATAAAAAGAGTATTATCTACTTTACCAATTTCAAAGTTTCATTGTAATAAGTAAGATTTTAGTCTATCATACCAGGCTCTAGGAGCTTATTTTAGACCATATAGAGCTTTCTTAAGTTTGTAAAATATGATTTGGTAATTTATCATTTTCAAAAGTGGTGGTTGTTCAACATATACTTCCTCTTTTACAAATCCATTTAAAAAGGCACTTTTAACATCCATTTGATATAATTTGAAATTATTATGATTTTGCGAAAGCAAGTAGAATCCTAATGGCTTCTAATCTATGGGAGCAAAGGTTTCACCAAAATCTATTCCTTCTTCTTGACAATAACCTTGAGCAACTAACCGGGCTTTATTTCTAACATTCTCTCCATGTTCATTCATTTTACTTTTATAAACTCATTTAGTTCCAATTATAGTTTATTTCAAGTCTAGGAACAAGTTCCTAAACATCATTTCTAGTGAATTGATTTAGTTCTTCTTGCATAGCCAAAATCCATGAATCATCAGTTGATGATTCTTTTGAATTTTTGGGTTCAATAGTTAATATAAAGGCTACGTTGCTTATTTTACTTAATTGATTTTTAGTTGTAACAACAAATTGCATATCTCCTAGTATATTTTCTACAGGATGATCTTTTAAAAGTTTATCTTTTATTAGGATGATTAATTTCGTTATTAGTTTCAGTTGACTCTTGACTTTGAGTGATTAAATCCTCTTCATCATTTGTATCTTCAAAAATTTTGAGATTTTCATCGAATGAAACATGCATTGTTTCTTCGATGGTGTTAGTTCTTAAATTAAACACTATGCACGCTTTACTTCAATTACAATATCCGATAAAGATACCTTTGTCGGATTTAGGATCAAATTTATCTAAGTTATCTTTTGTATTTAAAATAAAACATTTACTTCCAAAAATTCTAAAATAAGATACCTTAGGTATCTTTCTGTGAAGAAGTTCATAAGATGTCTTATCAGTTAAAGGTCTAATTAAATTATATTTAAAATATAACAGGCGGTAGCAACTGCTTCTTTCCAAAAATACTTTGGTAGTTTACTATCTGAAAGCATAGTTCTCACACACTCTTGAATCATTCTATTTTTACGTTCTACTACCCCATTTTGTTGTGGAGTTCTTGGAAATAAAAAATTGTGAGTTATTCCCTTTTTATTGCAGAATTCCTCAAATTTTTATTTTCAAATTCACCAACGTGATCATCACGGATGGTTATAATTTTTAGAGGTTGATTTTGAATCCTTTCTGTAAAGTTCTTAAAACATTCAAAAGTATCACTTTTATGTTTCAAAAATATTGTCCATGTAAATCTAGAATAATCATCTACAATTACAAAAACATATTTGCTATGATTTATTGACAGAATTTGAGATGGACCAAATAAATCGTGATGAAGTAATTCAAGAGGTTTTGAAGTTGAAATCATATCTTTTAATCTAAAAGAACTAAGTTTTCCTAATTGACATGCATCACATAAACTATTTACTTTAAAATCATTTTAGGGAGACCTCTTACTAGATCATATTTTGACAGTCTAGAGAAGAGTTTGAAAATCAAATGCCCAAATCTCTTATGCCAAATCCAAGGGTCACTTATATTTTCCAAAAGACATAGGTTATCATTTTAAATTTCCATACTAAGAATATAAATATTCTTTTTCCTAATTCCCTCTATTATGGTTGAATTATTATCTTTAATGTGACATTTATCTTTTTCAAATTTAATTTTATATCCTTTATCGCAAAGTTGACTAATACTTAGTAGATTATGTTTTAGATTCTTAACAAGCAAAACATTAGCAATAATAGGAGTTTCAAAGTTACCGACTTTGCCGACGCCAATCACATATCCTTTTGAATTGTCTCCAAAGTTAACCAATCCTTCGTCTTTGTATATTATTTCATTTAGCATATCTGGATTGCCAGTCGTGTGTCTAGAACATCCACTATCGAGTATCCATTTATTCTTTTTTATCTGCAGAATTTGTCCATTGTGGATTGATTCCTCAACACCCATAAAGCATGTTTCTTGCACATCATACAATTTTGGTAGACAACTTGAATTTGAATATTGATTATTATGCAGACTCAAGAGACAATGATGATTTGAATATTTCTAAACTAGTATTAACAAGTTTTTTAAACATAGCCATTTTAAAAACTTTTTCAAAAATAATATTATGAAACTTTGAAAACCTTGCTCTGATACCAAATGTGAGAAATGTGGAATACGGATCATAAGGCTAGGATTAGCACTTGAAGGGGGTGAATAGTGTTTTAAGGAATTATTAAATATTTTTTAGTTTTTTTTAATTTGAATACAAATGTATGCAATATTCAGACACAGATATGATCATAGAAACAAACACAGATGCAGAAATAAAGTAAAAGCAATGAAGGAAAGAACACACCGGATTTTATAATGGTTTGGAGTTACCCTACATCCAGTCCCGCATACAATACGGATTTCCTATCAAAAGAAATTGTACAATTACACACTCGATTTCAGGGCCACGAGGTACGCCACTCCAGATTCACAATTCTTTGGGTAGAGATACTTGATTTTACGGGCAACAAGTTCATCCAATTGATTTCCAAGGCGAAGTAGGGTTGCAATGGTTTATTTGAGGGTTTCGGTCAGGCATGATTTTCAATGGCAAGGCATCGAGAAAGGGGTGCGCACCTAGGGAAGAGTGAAGAGAAGTTTGTGGCGAAGTTCGAGGTGGAGGTTGGTGATAAACGGCGTCGTGGTTGATCGTGGTAAACGAATTGGACGGTTCAGGTTGTCGAATAGGCTAAATTTTGAGTTAATGAAATTTAATGTGAGGCAGTGGTGTGAGTATGGTCTGGAGGCCGAGTGTGAACGAGGGAGGTGGTCGGTGATGAGGGATCGTCGTCGGTGTCGGCGTGCATGTGCACATATGTGTGCACCAAAGTTCGTCTGGGTGAATTAGAATGGGAGGAAGTTAGAAGCTAGAGAGAAAATAAAGGGAAAGGAAGAAAGGAAGAAAGGAATTCAGGCCGAAGAAAATTGGGCCTGCTATTTTAAAATAGAAGAAGGGGAGAAGATAGGAAAGGGGTAAGATTTAGTTGTATCGGGCTTATGTAAGGATCGGCTCAGAAAATTTTGTTTGGCCCGGAAGTTTAGTTTTGATTTAACCAAGATTTCTAGTAAATGATTTAATCTAGTTTTAAAAGCATAAGATAGTACAAGTAAATAATTAACCAAGTTTTAAATAAATTGTTTGGCTTAATATAATAGTATAATAAGTTAATTATTTAATTATATTTCTTTGTGATTTCAAATGAACTTTAATAGTGATTAAGCAGTTAATTAAGATAAGGGTAATTGATTAAATTCATTAATTAATTAAGGGTTTATTAATTAACTTAAGTAATTAAGGATAATTAGTTAAAGTGATTAATTAATGATGATTAATTAGGATAATTAATTAAAGGATCATTAATTAATGTAAGAAATTAAAGGTTAATTATTTAATGTGAATGATTATATGATTAAAGAATTAATTTCAATAATTAATTAAAGGTAAATTAATGTAATTAATTAAGGGTTAATGAAAGTAATTAAAGGATAGTTAATTGTTTAATTAATTAAGAAGGTAATTACTAAATGTGATTAATAATGGTATAATTAAGTAATGAGAGTAATTAAAGATTAATTAATTGTAGTATAATTAATTAATGTTAATAATTAAAGGTTGATTAGTTAATTTCATTAATTAATTAAAATGTTTTGTTAATATTAGATAAGCTGGATTTAAAGGCAACTAATTTAATTTATTTGGAGATTAAATTGAAATTAATTAGGGATTGAACAACCAATTAATCTTGCTTATGGATGATTAATTATATTGAATGCCTTTGGTTATTTGATATCTTCGATATGTGATTTGTGATGCTTTTTGAAATGAGACACTTGGGTTGAACTGTGATATTTGGCATATCTGTTTGAGGAATTATGTGTGAATGTGAAGTCCTGAATATAAATTGTATTGTTTGAAACTTAAACATTTGGCTTTAAGAATAACATTGATTTAGAAGAGACCGGGGTCGGGTATCAGTAAATACCTAAAATCACTTCGATATGTAATCCACAATAATGCTTTATAGATTTGATATGTGAAATCATTAGGCTGGAATGGAATAATTTAAGTATACTGGACCATTGAAATTAAGTAAGGATACTTAGGGATGGATTTGTGAAATAAGTGTTGACTATAACAAGTTATGAACTCGTAGTAAGGTACGAGTTACCCCGAGTTTTAAATAAGTTTTATGCATTAGAATTACAAGTTATATGGGTTTACTCACGCTAGTTTCTGGCTTGACCCGGGTGTACTTCGATGTAATGCTCGAGTCAGACCGAGTATTATAGATTTTCAGGTTAGGACGTTCTGGAGCTCAAAAGGCAAGCTGGATGGCAGGAACGTATGGAGTGACCGCTGTATATTTGAATTGGTAGTGATATTAGTCTGGGACAAGTGTACAACTGTCCAGTTTATGTATAAATGATTGTACTATGATGTATTGTTGTAAATTAACAATTACAGCTTTTCTTTGTAAATGTTATTATTTGATATCATATTTTGATCCGCTGCGATTTTGAGATGCTGTTGTTTCCTGTTCTTCTTTCTTCTTCTTCTTTCTCTAACAATCTGAAAATTTCCGACGTTCGATTGCTCGGCATTTGTACAGTGGACATATAATGTCAAATTATCAAGGTCGAAAATTTCAGGTCGTTACAATGGTAGTGAGATTGGTACCATATGAGAAGAGTAGGAGCCGTTACATAGGTGGAGAGCGTCATGGGTCCTGAGCGGTCAGCAGATAGACATGGGTTATGCCTGAACAGGCTACACCTCTTACTAGTATAGATCACGTTTAGAACATGCACTGCCTCACAGTTGCTTGTTAGTTTATTTATTATTAGGAGGCATGTCTAGTTAACGTTTTAAGGGGATCATTCAAGAATGAATAGAATAGCCCATGTAGATGATTCCATGCAGGCCTAGCCCAAACTAATTTATTGCCTTGATCGAATTTGAGAAGAATGTCCCTTAAAAAAATAGTCAATACAATGGGTATTGAACTATCGTCACTTACTATATTAAGCAATGAAAAAACCACTTGAGATACAGTATGATTATTAACTAAGTTTTTCTTTCATTTTATTTAACTTGATCATTTTAAAGAATCGGCATTGCCCCCATCCTCGTGGTTGCCTCCTCTACGTTTGTTGCCTTAAGTGGTTGCCTTGATAACCTACCCCTAGGGTCGGGTTTGAGCCACTATATAAAGCAAGATGAGATAGAACATAGCTAAATAATTATAATGCCATTATTAGGCACTATGAGAGTTCTTGGTATGCATGGCAATGAGGACGTGGTACTGCGTTGAGGATGGATCATGATGAGGTGTACAGTTATACATACTAGCGGAGAAGTATCTTGGTCCAAAGGGGGACTATGGTACTTATGGGGGTGTGTATGTAATTTTTTACTTCGAGTAGATGGGGTACATCGTAGGCGTACGTGAAATCAAACGACTATGTAATACAATAGACATAATAAGAAATGGAAGACAATCGGCACAAACTGGTGTTGTGTATAAAACATGTAATTTACCAATCACCAGAACGTTTTTCTGACCCCCTCCTCATTACAATCCATAGGATAGCTTTAAAGATATGGGTATTGGTACGAGACAAGAACAACGGAAGAACATACTTCCTTATGCATGCTCGATACTGACATGGACACCGGATATTAGAAGTGTCAACCTTGGTCAGTAACTATATGTTTATGATACTTAACATTCTGATGTGAGTTTAAATTGATAGTGCTATGATATAATTTTGTTATTTGCAGGATACCAAACACCAATGATTTGTACTTTGGTGGACTTGACTTTCGATTTAATGAAAATTCGAACCCATTTAGGTACAAGTTGTTGCACGCACACCCCCTTTAAAAGGCTTTAAAAATGCTAAAAACTGTTGTAGTTTTAGAGTGCGTTCACATACAATTTTGATTAAAGGTTAGATGTTGTTTCGTTCATGGAAAAAATGGTTAGAGGTTGGATATGAAGTATTTTTTTTTACTATGCTACTATTTACACCACTAACGCCCATAACTAAGGCCACCATACAAAGTTGTTCCTCTACTTTCTAACACCAAATATATATTTTTCCAAGTGAACTAACACCCAAATATTTCAATATACAACGGTTGTCCCTCCTATTTCCTAAACCTAATTCAATACTTTCCAAACACAACAAAAATCATATAGTATACGCAAAAAAACAAAAGTAAAATAAAATATTTATTTTTTGAAACATATTAGAATAATGAAATTTTAAATAAATACTTAATTAATCGGTTAAAATATGGTTTATTAAATCAATCTGCATGCCTTTTGAAACATTTGATTGATCGTCATTTTCCATATTTTCATTATCAAACATTTTTTATTCAAAACAAAAAAATTTACTCTTAATTTTATTGTGGTTGGTATCCTGCATCCAACGGCCAAAAAATAAAAAATAAAATATAAGAGAAAAAATGGAACAAACTTTCTATGATAAAAATTATAATTCAATAACTTACATTGGTTCAATTGCAGCATCTTCAAACTTTATATCCTTCAAATTTGCGTTAGCCACAATATTATTAAACTCATCCTAAAATAACAAATAAAAACCATTAAACAACCAAATTTAAGATTGATATGTAGAAGAAAATTAGACTTTAAGAAATTATAAGTAAACTAATTCTCTATGTTCATCAAAATTAGGATCATCCGCTGTATCTCCACTTTGCTTCGTCTATTAGACAAAATAAATTTGGGCTTTAGGTTTCAGAATTTTATTTTCTGGTGATGTTCTAAGATAATGTACGTGATTTGAGTTTTTTTAAGGAAGATGAAAAGCTAAGGATGTTTAAGGTTGAATGAGAAAAAAGAGTCTGGTGACCATAAGCATATGAAAGAAATTGATAGGAAATAAAATTTGAATAGTAGGCAGAAGCATTTTCCGGCGTGACAATAGTAGCACACTTTTTATATATTTGTAATACGTATAGTTTTTTAATATTTGCAATAGTTATTAGTAAGTATTAAATTTAATCAATAAATAAAGAAACTCAAATTCAAATTTAAATTCAAACATTTACGACGAAATCAAAATTACTAGCAGCAAGAATATTTTATGTTCACCTTTTTCTACCTATAAATGTCAGTAATTCCTCTTTAATTGCGCTCGTAGGAATATGTGCGCCGTCTATTGCTCTAATTACATTTTGAAAAAGGGTAGTACCATGCATCATGCCTAATTTCGTCAGAAACCTCATTGAAATATTTTGTTTTGATAATATCTTTGGTCATCAGTAAGACATTTTGTAAGGCCTTAGAAACACAAGTACAAACGTTGTTAATAGCATGGTTAAAAATTTCAATTACCAATCAGTGTGATATTCGTGGCTTATCGTGTAACAAAACATTTCTACCATTTTAGGAATCGCTATTTGTTTTGTAGAAGTTAAACCGTGCCTAGTAGATAGGATATCACATAGACGTCTGAAAATAGCATTCTTCATTTGGAAAAAATCTTGACTTATGTTCTCAAGTCCGTCAAGAACATCAACCATTCACATTCGATTAGTACAAGAAGAAGTGCGATGTGAAGTAAGAATTAACTGAAATGAATTTATCATCAATCCAGCGATGGCTTTGAGATCATTGTCGTGCTCCTCTGAATCGTCGAAAGAAGATAAATCATTGTTATTAATTGAGTTTTCTGAATTTTGCGAATCATTTGGGAATTGTTATTGTCAAATTTGGACATATGACTAGGAAGAAATTATGGAGAGAAATAGATCGAAAATGGCGTGAAGAATGAATTTGAGGATGACAGCTTAAATGGCCAAAAAATTGGGTGTAAAGAATTACGTCTGACGTACTAGAGCTACGTTCGACTTTTTTTTTTTTTTTTTAATGTCTTGTTCAGCTGCTATAAGTTGGAGCGACAAAACGCTCCCCAATGAAGCAATGACGTAACTGTTATGTTCAACTTACCATTGTTAAGTCTGACCTAACTGATGGTAAATGCTAAGTTATCAATGTTTAGTGTGTCCACGAACGGACTCTTAAACCATATCTCACCAGTGCAGTTAAGACTGCATCACAATGGTGGATTAAAATGCATCTATCTATTTGCATCAATATTCATTAACATGCAGTTACACCTATATCTTACCAACGAAGTCAAAACCACATCATTCAAATGCAACTATAGTTGCAACTATAGTTGTATCATTCAAATCAGTTATGAATGTCTTAGATCGATATATCATTTTAACTTACAACCAAAATTCAAATGCAGCTAAAAATTTAAGCATCTTAGATGTCAATTAATTAACTTAAATGAATCTACTTAAATGATGGATAGAAAATTGTAAACAATGTTACATATTATTGGCCACTTAATTCAATAATATGTTTTCTTAATTAAAATATGATTTCAAACGTAATGTTTTAACATTTAATTCTTTCAAATAATTAATCAAAGTCTATTTAAGTAGGTTGAAAGATGATAAATATGCACTTAAAAATAAATTTCATATGTGCTATTTTTTTAAAATATAAGTATATTATATAAATGCAGTTAACATTATAACTATATATTACATAAATGCAATTGGACTGTACAATTACAACATAATTGCATCATTCAAATAATTAATCAAAATCATTCATATATGTTGAATGATAATAAATACGCAATTAAAAATCAATTTCATACGTAATATACAATTATAATCGCATTAAATGCAGTTAAATTATTCAAAGGCTACTATAATAACACCAAGAGAATAATCAATTTGAATAGGTTGGAAGATAATAAATATGCATGTAACAATCAATTTAATATGCAAGTACAGTTAAATTATTCAAATACAACCATAATGCATGATTCAAATAATTAATCAAAATCCATTTAAATAGGTTAAATGATGATAAATGTGCAGTAAAAATCGATTTCATATATAGTATGAACTTAAAATGATAACTGCCTTGTATGAATGCAATTAAGTTATTATTACATATCTTAATGAGATTAAAATTGTACATAAAAATTATGATTTTTAAAATTATATATTTAGGTATCAACAATGGATATCACGGAAAAGTTTATTAAATTTATGGTTTATCGGTGAAAAAAAAAATTAAATTCGACTAGTCCACAAAAAGTTATCGTAAATTAAAGGTTGAACTAAATGAGCTAGCAGATGGAAGTATTAATTAGGTGTGATGTTAAAGTAGCAGGAAACTAAATTCTATAATTATTGAGTAATGGAATCGCTTTACAAATCAATTAGAAAGCAAGTACCCAAAACATAGGCAGAATGGAAAATTACTTTCTTTTAAATGGGAATATGTTTTTTTTTCAAATGGAAAGCTATATTTATTTCAAAGAAAGATATTTTCTTTTCATTTCCAAAATAAAGATATTTTTTACAATGAAAATATATTTGTTCAAGGCTAATATCTACGCTTGAGTACTATAAGTATGCTTTGGATGGAACCATTCTACTAGAGAGAAAAATTGTTTCTATATAAAATAAATTCCATTACTGTTAACTTTATTTCTAATACTTGGTGTTGCAAACCATTTATCAAACTAGAGAAGGGTTCACTAAGATGCATTATCGACGGTTCAAAGTAATCATTCATCATGGTGACCTTGATTTCTACCATCTAAACTATTTTAGCAATCTTAAAGTAGAGCATGTATTTCTTAATTTATTTTGCTATGTTTTGGCTAAGTATGCACTAATAATCATGCACATTTAATATGCTATGTCAAATCATGATTAATTTATGAATAATTTTTCTCTAATTAAATGTTAGATCTAGGATTTGAAGATCTTGACATGTGATAGTAAATCCGTTATATACCTACAATCAGTTTCGATTTTTTAATAGTCCATGTTTAATTATTAAGGTTACTGACCGTTGGATTTATGAAAAAGCCCAATAAATTAGTGGTTAGTTGATATGTATTACCCTCCTTAATTATTATTTTATTATGTTAATACATACGCTCTCTCGTGATTTATTATTAATTATGTTTAGTTGACAAATCTAAAATGACATGATTTGTTTTACAAGGAATGGCTGCCTAGTCCTCAGAATTGAAAGTTGATGGAAAAATAATCCCTCCCAAAATCGTTATGAAAATTAGGTCCCTATTTTTAGTTTTTAGCTAATTTATGCTACTTTTGCCTTTGATTTCGGTGCTGGACCGATTTTCTAAGAGGGGATAGTTTGGTAAAAAATAACAAAATAGAGCGCTGATTAACATGGGTTTATGAGTGGGGACTTTTTGTGCATGAGCTTTGATAATAGAGACCTTTGGTGCAAAACCCCTTTACATTATATATATATATATATATATATATATATATATATATATATATATATATATATTCTTGTATTCTAACATCAGTTAATTATTAATAAGATGCACCAAGCCTATCCAAATTCAAATATGTGCTGCTTTTATATCGTATTTTCAGTTAAACATTAACTAATTGTCGCATGCTCAATATAACACGCGCACGCACACACATGCATGCCCCCCACCCCCGCGCGCCGCGCACATACACACACACACATACATATATATGTATATATATATATAAACGCACATATGAACCTTAGATATTGACTAATTTAATTAGTCAATATCATTTGATACATGTCAAAATGAATGAAAAGATGAATTTTTATATAACTAAGAAATATATAATTAAAATAAATTACATTAAATATGATTTTATATACAAGTTAATTATATATATAATAATATAAGTAAAGATCTTTTACATACGTTCATATGAATATTTTCTAAATCTGCCTTCACTTCTCGCCATGTAAAAAGTATATAAACCAACAAATACCTTATCGAACTCCTTTTTGTGTAAGACATGGTAAATTATTCATCGCCTTAGAATTAATGAAGTCTTATGTCCGCAATCTATTTCTCATAATCGATGTGAGGTTCAATATATTCATTTTGTGTAATATTTCAAATTACAAGTATACTTGATTGTAAAAAAGTATCATATTACAATATCAACAAGCAAAACTACTTTAAGTAAATGGTGGTAATTTAGGAATCGAGGATCCTCTACAGAAATGTGTGTTACTACTTATTAAATCAAAAATTGGCTCAACACCCGAGACGTTTGCACAAGATAATATTATTTAGAATGACCTTATAGTTCTCATAGACCTTTAGTATGATCATGAAGTTGTTCAAAAGTTCGAGCCATGTGTCAAAGGGTAAAATAGACAAGTCACATAAAAGTGTAATAGTTCATAGGCGATGCACATAAGTCACGGTCCTTTGTTCATATGTCAATAGGCATAATGGTCATTATGCAAAGCAATCCTTAATTTAGATAAGGACTTAAATGACATTGTCTTATGTGTAAGTCCAAGTCCGAGTCAAAAAATTAGTCATATGCACGTCCATAATTCCAAAATAGTAAAATATGCACAGTTCAAGGGAAATAGACTATGAAAAATTGTTCAAGTCCTTTGTTCGCATAAGTTTCAAAGACCACAATCGATTATTGATTATTCCAAATTGTTTTAGGGTTTGCAATTCTTTTATTTAAGAGTGAGAGGAAAGAAAAAGTTTACCCTATTCAAGTGGCCATGGGGTCTATTTATAGTGGTAGCGGTAGGCAGGATGACTGTCACGTGTCCACCCAGTTAGATACTCATTACCATTTGTGCATTGTTAATACTCGTCATCCCCTTTGCATTATCAATACTCGACATCCATTTTGTATTGTCAATGCTCGACATCCCACATCTAGGTATTTGCTCGATAATCTTCATAATGCTCGGTAATATGTATGGTTGTAAATACTCGGTATCCTTTATTAATGTTGAAGCCCGTCAATCTTGTTGAAGCTCAACATTACTAGCTACTTGGAGATGCTTTACAATAGTCACTGTTGTAAAGGCTCAATAACAGTTACTGCATTTGAGGCTTGTTTCCCCAAAGAGACTCGATATCTTCCACTTGTAGTTAAATGCTCGATGTCTCTTAACAATGCGGCATCCTTTAAAGATTCGACATCTTTCGGTCAGTAAATGTTAGATACCCTCCTTCGGATATAGGCTCAACATCTTCATGCTTGGCACACTCCTTGCTTACATGCTCGACATACTTGCTCGTTTATAGGTTCGGCATCTCCTAGAAACTCGATATCCTTCTTTAATGTTAAATGTCTTGTATTCCATATTTGGTGACGCTCTTCATTGTAGCAGCTCGACATCCTCTCTTTCATAAGCTTGAGATGTCTTGTATTTACAAGTTCGACAACATTATTATTTCATAGACTCGATATCACCACTTTGAAACTACTTTTATGTTTATAGGCTCGATACCATTTCTTTACGTTATAAAGTCTTCACATCCTTCTTGCCTTTGAATTTAACATCACTTGTGGCTTGATATCTACATATTAGATGCTTGCTAAGTTATTGACTTGGAAGCTCGATGTATAATCATTGATTTATAAACTCGTCATGCGTTTATAAACTCGATATGCTTTCTTTAGATGTTCGATATACATATTTGTAGTAACACTATCTTCCATTGCTTCCATATCTGTGGATAACATTACTAATATTGGTGGCCACAATCTTTTCAAATAACGAATAATTTGAAAAAAAATTGCTCTGATAACAAATGGAAATGCACTTCATACAGTGAGTTGAAAAAATCTTAAGCCAATAATACACTAAAGTGGGTGGACAGTGTATTTAAACTTTTTCACGCAAACCTGGCAATTTCTTGACTATTTGATAACGAATGCTAGTATGATGATATAATAAAGTCACAATCATAAGATAATCAAGTAAGCAGTAATAAGGTAAAGTAAGAAATTCAAACTCCGATATACTAGTTCGGATGCCTAACCTTACATCTAATCTCGTACTGATCCCTATGGATTTTCACTAATAAACCTCCTTTGTTATCATGGATAAGAGACTATTTACAATAGTCAATCTCTTTATCACCCTACCTCGCTAAAGCCTCGCAAAAGCTCCGCTATAGCGCTTAGCACCCTTCAACTGCCACACTTTTTTGTATAGCGTTCTTAAACAGTAGTTCCGCTTTAACCCTGCTATTTTTCGCTACACCCGCTAAATCATTGCATTTTAGCAGCTGCCTTAGCAACATTAATATAAAAAAGTTGAATTGACTAGTTATTTGAAACAAATAAATAAAGTTAGGGTAAAGACCTAATGTTAAGGCATGTGTGCTCAATTTAAGTTAGAAATACATTGTACTCATCAAATTTGGACTGTATAAATCATGTTTTTCAATTTTGTTATATAAGATTAAACAACATACTTTTGCTATATAAATGATGATGTAAGGATGAAAATAAATTAACTTTAAATTTTTGGTTTGGTATATAACGAAGATATTTACACCTCTGCTATTTTCGGCTTATTCTCTACTTTATATCCACTGTAACTTTTTGTACCTCCACTGTTATGGAACCGTTTTAATTGCACAGCTATCATCCATCATCTACATTCTCCTAAAAGGACTTCTCAACAATCAACCTTGCATTCCACTTAAGGACTTTTTAGTGCATATAGTAGTCTTCCTTTCTCAATATACACGTTATGTTGTTCTAAGACAATCAAAAACCTCCAACAATAATTTATACTTTGAACTCAAAAGGGAATCAAAAGATTGAGAAATAAAGATCAAAATAGTTGATCGCGGATTGCAAATCCATGAAGAATTTAAGAGTGAAAAACAACTAGATTAGTGACTAAATATAAAGAATACTTCGAATGCTTTTGAACGTACGTAGATTTAGAGAAATAGAGCAATTTAGAAGAGGGAAACTAGCTGTCAACTCTCGAATTTCAAACCTCTATTTATAGTGATAAATGAACATGTCTATTCGCAAAGAGATATAGAGCCAAAACAAAAATGTACTTATTTTTGTTATGCTTGTGTATAGTTGTAAGCATCTCATATTATCTCCATAAATCCTACAATAATTGAGATTTACGTTGGTAGCAATACTTTTACGGTTATTTTTATCAAAATTAATATTCACGGTCCTAACATCATTCTCGTAAAATAGCTTCATCAACATCAACTAGACAAGAAAGTGAATTTGCAAGTGGATGATTCTATAGTGTATGAAGTAGTTTAACAACCAGAGAAATAAATAAAAATTGAAAGCAACTAGCCTATGTTGCAATCTACTTCTTAAATGCCAGGGATGTTATAGGTTGATAAACTTCCTACTATTACTACACAAGAAGGGTGTAAGATAGTACGTACTGTTCAACGAATGAAGGAAATAGGGGAAATATCACTCAATTCAGAGAAGGTGCAAGCAAATTCACGTACAAAGGTCAAGAATGTGCATGGCAAGACATGATCCAAGAGGAGCTGAAATTAATCACTAAGAAGGCTATGAATAAATGGTGTGCAATATGACAACTTATTGCGATGTATTACCGACAAATTCATGAGTCGGATTCAATAATACAACTAACCATACCACCAGAAATAGTTTTGTGCCTAGATCAATTTACAGACGCCATGAATGTGTATAGTGTCATATCAACATCGGCATTTGAAATTTTTTCAACGCATCCACGAATAAGGATGACTATCGAATTTTAATATATTTTAATAGAATATTTTGATACAACATAACTCTATATGGGTGTTAATTCTTATAAAAATATAAGAAATAAAAAGGCATGATGATCAAAAGTTAGTTTTGAGCCCTGTTTGTCCATTTATGTACACATGACGTAAATTATTATGTTGATATATAAGAAAATATCAATCACTGTTTATAGTAAAGTACACATAATATAATCTACTATCTATACAAAAATCAGATGAATATTCGGATGTGAATACCATTGTATACATATCTATATCTTTATTTGTATTTTGGATTTTATTTTATTTTTGAAGCAAAAGAATTTCAAATTTTTCTAGTATCCATTGACAACTTATTTATGTGTTAGTAATTTTCCACTATAATCAACCCATTTACCATACGATTTGAAGACTACGGCGTGCCAAACTAATGTCTTAACCTTAAGGACGTCCTTATCACATAAAAAATAATTAAAGAAATGTTAGACACTAGAGTAGCTAGACTTAGTTTTTGGTTATATTTTTCTCCGGTAGTTAATATTAGAGAAAGCCAACAGGGTTGGCGCAGTTGGTTGATGGTCCGGACTGCGTGATTGAAGGTCACGAGTTCGAGCTCCGAAACTGACAACCCTGTAACAAGTACCCGAAGTATGTGTTTGGCAGGCACATACTTCCCTAGAGTTTACAAGCGAAGCTTGGTTCTCTAGGTAATTCAAAAAAGAAAAAAAAATATTAGAGAAAAAGATGGTTCTTTTAAGGCTTTATGTTTATTATGGAAGTATAAGTCAAGCAAATCTTCAATAAAAACATCTCAATGCCACTAATATATGATCTCATGGATAAGTTACACAGGATATAGATACGATCATATGGAGAAAACATGTATAAAACTCCATCTAGGGCTCATGAAGGGTATCATGAGCTCGTTTTGATGCCATTTGATTTTCTCAAATGCAATTTTTGCGTTGCAATCTCTCATGAACACTATATTCAAGCAGTATTTGGGAAAGTTTATATTGGTATATTTTGATGACATCCAGTTTACAGTAAAAACTAGGATGAACACTTGAATCATCTCACATGTACCTTCAGTTGCTAAAAGATAACCAGTTGGTCATTAAACTTTCAAATGTTTGTTATCAAGGAACGGTAGTGTATACAAGCAGTGTACATGCAGTAAAAGAGTGGTTTCCAAAGAATGTGAAGGCTTTAATAGGATTTCTAAGACTTATGGAGTATTATAGGAAACCCATCAGGGGTTATGGGTTAATTGTTAGACAACTTGCAAACCTTTTAAAGAAACTTGAAACACCTCCTATCACTAGAATACAAGTAGGGCTCTATATAGGACAGGATAGTCCGTTGTCCGACTCGGTCTGAGGCTGTAAGTTGTCCGGTCCGTGTTCATGCGCTTCTTATTTAGGACACGAATTAGAACCCAAAAAAATGTACAAAATGTCCCTCCGAAAATGTTCAATATTTTTCTATTGTCCGAACATTGTCCATCCGTTGTCCGGCTCGTACGAAAAATGTTCGAAGTTAAAATTTATCCGGTCCGTATCCGTTCGAATCTCTTATAACACAGGACTAAAACACACCTACGTCTGGTCCGATCTAACCCGTTTACACCCTTAAATACAAGGGAAATAGCTAGCCAAAGTTCATGGTTTTGACTACAGAGTGGAACTCTAAAGTAGTAAAGAGAATATAGTAGATGATACCTTATTTAGAAGGGATGAATACACTCAAGAAATATCAAATTCAAACAACCATTGCATGACAATATCACATGTTCGAAGTCAATGGTTAAAGGAATTGAAAGGTGCACTAATCCACTTGATATTTTACTGAGAAATTACACAAAAAATTTCACAGGATGATAAAGGAACAGTTAAGTACAATATAATAGGTAGGTTAATATTTTACAATCAAAACGTACTTGTTTACCACACTAATGCTTTACATGTTCAAACACACATGCATGAGTTTCACTCTATTCCATTAGGACAATTTGGAGTGGCACCCTAAAAAGAACCAAGCAAGTTTCCTATTGGAAAAAAAATGAAAGGAGACATTAAGGCATACATTAGAAAATGTGAAGTTTATCACAGAACCAAACGTGAAAACATCTACATTTTTGGACTGATGTACCAATGGATCTTATCACTTATTTGTCAAGAAGTTAAAATTTTACTGTTAGTTATGGACTTTCACAGAATGCCTATTTTTTCCTTCACATCATTCATACACTGCAAAGGATGTGACCACTGTAGTATTTTATGGGGTATTTAGGCTACATGATGACCAAATTCTGTAGTTAGTTACAAGGATACTTTGTTCACTAGTATTTTTTGGCAGGGATTTTTTAAGTTGCAAGGATGTTCATTAAACTCCAATTTTGCTCACAATCTACAAATTGATGGGTAGACTTAAGATTTTTTAAGTTGCAAGGATGTTCATTAAACTCCAATTTTGCTCACAATCTACAAATTGATGGGTAGACTTAAGTTATCCATAAGATCATATAAGGCTACTCTTGGTGTTTTGTTTGTCATAAGCCAGGTCAAAATGACTCACCTTTGCAGAACATTAGTACAATACCACCTGGAAAGCATCAAGAAATACAGCTCCTTTTTAAGCTTTTGCTTATAAGTAGTTGGTTCACACATTTCTACTTATTAGTCAAACACTAAGTAGTTTTGATTAGTTATAAGTAGTATCAAAACGTAGTCCAAATTTTTTTGGCACTGGTCCTCTTGATTTAGAGCTCGTTTCACAACTTATGTGAGAACTCCTTAAAAGGTGTTTTGAATAGTAACCTCTAATTAATTTTAAATAGTGTCTTATAAAAAGAAGTGTATGGACCTAATTTTGATTTCTAAATAGATGTGTTTGGTCAAAATTACCTATAAAATTATTTCGTAAGTCATAAACAACAAATAGTTGCTTCTCAATTTTTTACTTATTTAGCTATTTTTACAGGCTGCTTATACGAAATTCCCAAACATCAAAATTGAAATAAGTTACTTTTAAGTAGTTTTGACAAGAGTCAAACATGATCTTACTCACCTGCTTACCAAACATAGCAGAAGTACAAGTGGAGGAAGAGCAATATCTTCATGTATAAAGTATTTGAAACATGAAAATGTTTACAGATTCAAAGACTAAGTTTTGATAAAGGAGATTGGAGGTTCCTGACAACCCTACAGCGAAAGATGCATCCATTTTTTCATAGAATTATCAAGTTTTGAGGAGAAAATTTGAGAAGTTGACTACAAGTTGAATCTGCTTGCAAATGCAAAAATAAGTCTAGTTTTTCATGTTTCACAGCTGTAAAAAATGAACTGAAAAGGGAACGATCATGCATGAAGGTCATCCAGCATTCTCTGAGGAGATTATTGAAAAACAAAAACTGGTACTAGATAGGATAATCCTGGCTAAAAAACAATGACAGTGTGCAAAATTGGTTGAATGAAAGGAAAGATCCAATGAAGAAACCATCTGGAGAACTACCAGGAGATAATCTACAAATTCCTCACCTTGTACCTTGAGACAATGTCTATACTCTATACTTGAAGTTGCAACAGTCAAATTTCGATACAATATATAAACCAGAAACCAGATGTGCACAATGACAATTCCAACCCTAGTTCACTAGAATATGATCAGAAGATCATCAAAGAGAAGAAAGAAGATTTGTCAAAGCTATGGTAGGGTCAAGAAAGCTCAAGAAAGAACAAGTCTCTTAGACCAATTCAAACTGGTTTTTTGATCATTAAAATTAATTGTAATAAATACTAGGGAAGTCGGGTATTCAAATTTCGGTAGTTTTGCATAACAACCCATGTATGATGTATAAATACCAGACAAAATGCAGTTTGAAGAAACGGATAAAACCTGCTCCCTTATGTACAGAGAGTATTTTCATCTTTAGAGCTCCAAAGAGGGTTGAGAAGCATTAACAAGCAACATAAATAGCAGATAATATAATATACGTATAAGCAGCGATAACCAAGACAAAACGAAAATTTTATTAATCGGAGATGTCCGAAAAAACTACTCCCCTTATGCATAAAAAACTGTACATACATATATAAAGATGTTCTATTCTGCAGCATTCGCAAGGCATGAATCTGCATAAACATGTACATATGGGTTGTAGAAAATGAAGAAAAGGGAAACCTGGCACCAAGTCATTGAAGGTTATTTTGTGCCACTGCTTGGCACAGTTCATCTTCGCAGAATAGTCTGTTTGGAATTATGGCTTTTGAAGATGGTTTTTCCTCGTCCTTGAATAGGGCAGCTGCAATTGGTTGTAGATCAATGTTATGCAGGCGAGGTAGGCGAGGTGCAGGTTTAGGAGCTTGTGGGGTTACAGGGCTAGGTATATAAATGCCGCTGCCATCTCCATTGCTGTAAAAAAACCAAAACTTTACAAATGGTGATATGACAAGGTAGAGTAGAATGTTGAAAACTGGGGTTTTGACTTCACAAACCTGCCAAAAGGCCAGTGCTCAGTTGGAAGAGGAGTCTGTGTTCTGAGCATCTCTTGTCTGGATCGGTCAGGTGTGGTGTAGTTGAAATGGTATTGCCTGGCCATTAGAACCTAGTGCCAAGTAAAAGGTTGAATTTACCATTTAATATAAGAACACAAAACTAGGGCAATTACGGTAACGGTTACCGTTACCGAAAGGAAAAAACCGTTTCCGTATCGTTTCTACTAGTAAAGCAAAATTTAAAATCGTTCTCTTTACCACTACTCCGGTATACCGATGACTAGTATACCGATAAATCATTGACTGGTAATGGTAATTTTCTGCTAAGTGAGAATGAATAAAAAATTAGATGTAAATTTACACTTTAACAAACAGATTACTCATATGCATTTTAATCGATACTAAATCTACTGATACATATTTCATTATATTGAAATATGTTTCAAATGCTATTAGATTTTGGTTTGATTCAACATTTATAGCTTACAAATACATCAAAATTTCATAAAAAGAAACAAAGTTCAAAAAATTTGGAAGATAAGAAAGATTATGAAATCATAAAATGAGCTAATTATTATGCTAGAATATGTGTTAGTATATAAATTGATTAAGGTTAACAATATTAATAATGCAAAACGACCAATAAATTTACCATTCATTTTGGTAATTCATTATCGGTTGTTTATCGATGATCGATGATATTAATAATAATACTTTTAACACATCGATTCTATTGGTGTATCGAATTTCTTTTAATTTTGGATATCAACGGTAGGGTAGTGGTATAGTAAAGATAAAATTACCATTGCTATAACAACCATATACGAAACATGGGCGCGCTTTTTGTATGTTTGTTTTAGGGTTATTATGATAATAGTTACGCTACCAATATGGAAAAATTGCTACTCTAGTGGTAACTAAAATGGTTATTGTTATTTTACCAATACTGCTGGTAAAATTACCAGCATACCGATAGATTGGTAAATGGATATCTAGTAATGGTAAATTTACTATTAAGTAAAGGCATTAAAAATGTGTTGTATTAAGTCTTTGATGATGACCGCTAAAAAAGAAAGGAAAAAAAACCACTAGCATATAACAGCAGTTGACCATGATAACTTCAACAAGTGTACATGGTTAAGATAGATAAAATAATTAAGTCGTTGGTATTTCACCGTTACCAATGGTTTTGGCATTCACACCGCTACATTACCATTAACAATGATAAGTTTACCATTACCATACCATACAAGTAACGCTGTTACCGATTGTTGATTACCAATCATTTAGTGCGGGTAGAGTGATGGTAAATTAACCTTGCCATAACAGCTTTGGTTTCAGCATATCGTTTAGCCCTGCCTATTAATAATGTTGGTAAAACAAATAGAACATATCATCTGCATATGTTCACAAGATAGCATTTTGATTGAACCAAGAAAAAAACCATGGCAGTAACAATAAAGTAATCAAAAAGTATGTAAACCGAGTCAAGTTAATATTAAATTAACAATAAGAAAAACTGATAGAATCACATTAGCTACATAAACAAGTTTTGTATTCTAAAGTCTGATTTTGAATTATTGATAAATATATAAATATAGCTTCATACCCATTGGTTTGACTACCTACAAATTTGTATACATTACTTGATATATCAGCTTTCTGCTTATGACAAATTTACCTACCATGACCACTGCATCGACACCATTCTTGACCTAGAAATTTGATAGTATTGAATTACATTATACTTTCTATATGTCCTCCAACGCACGTTGTCTTAAGTTGGAATTTGGATATTTCTTATATCAACGTAAACAAACTCATTTAGAAAGACTAACTGCAAATGTTGCATGTTTATTTGAAATAATAAGTGAATATGACGTTTAAAATCATATTCTCATATTATTGTGAATAATCGGCCATTGCGCTGACTTTCTTCATAGCTTTATTTTAGACAGACAAACATACTCAATTTAAAAATGTTCTTTAGACATTTTTTGAGTGTTGTACTTTCACGTTTGAATAAATCAGTAAACTCTTCAATAGAACGTATTAATTATTGTATTTTTGGAATCTCGGTTGGACCATTCTTATATATCCAAATGTCTATGTTTACATATGTCAATCTATGTTGAAATTTTAGCTCGTTAAACTAATAAAAACATTTTGCCTTGGAATATTTTCCTATGAGACCACTAGATAAATCACAAATTATCAGACCCATCACATTTGTAACAGAAGATAGACCGTGTTATTTCTCCGTTAAAACTTGTGTAACTTCAATTACGAAGTAAAGTAACTTCTAATATAAAAGTCAGTTTCTGCAAAAAGTAGGTATTCTAGGCTTTGGATTTATAAACAAACTGTTATATAACATGATGTTTTCATTGGTTTTATAAACAAACGGTCATATGATTTGATGTTTATTTGCCTTTTCTGCATTCAAGCTAATACATGGTATCAACAGCAGTCTTATTTGAAAACAATTTTATCATCTACTACAGTAACACTTTTTTATTTTGGTAACTGCGTTAAACCATGCCAACCATGCATGATTTTATTTTTTTCACAATAAAGTTTGCAATTTAATAGTATACATTAGAAATAGCTTATACACTAAAGAAATGTGGCTTTTATCCACTACTAACATGTGCATGCATGGTCTATTTTATAGGCAAATAAACTACTGCTTAGAAAAAAGTTAAAACCATAGTATTTATCAACAATAATGAATATACTATCATATTTACGAATGTGACAGTTAACCGTAATAAACGATTGCAACAACGGTTGAAAAAAAATACAATCGCCAACAACAGTTGCGGTTAAGGTTGTAATAACGATAGTCACAACAACCATAACACCATTAAGTAAAGTATCCAAACTTGAACCAAAGAAGATACTTCTTGATACTGTCAAGGATCAAGATATAAAAAGAGCTAAATTAGATAATTAGAAATGCCTTAATAGTAATGAAACTCTCAAGATATTAGGATTGTTCTATCATTGAGTTACAAAAGGAAACTTGTAATACGTATAGAATTAAAGTGAACATGAAAATTAAGGACCTAGCATATGGAACTATAACCGACTAGGCAGAAGTATTGAGTTGTTACTCGAACCAAACATATATACCTCTTATAGACCATGGTTGCACAGCAACAATAATCTACTTCATTAAGAAACAAATCATGTGATGTATAAGCATATAGCTATGACTTTCTTAGGGATAATCCAAAGAATTGCAAAGGTTGTGGAGTTGGAAGCAGAAGTGTCAGATTTTTGCCTTGTTAAAGTATCAAAACAGCTATGGGTATTCTCATAACTTCAAACATACTACTTTTATGCAGACTAGGCAGGATGAGTACAGTATTTGGGTGGTGTTTGTGATAATTTATTTGCTGGAGCAGGTTCAGTTACTAAAATCTCGATAGTTGTATAAAGGTTCTGAAATGTGGAAGCAGAAGAGTCATGTTGCTTCATCTGATGGGTGGGGATCAGGTTTTTATTAGAAGCAGAATTACCGCATTTCCAAAAGCTAGATGGTTGCAGAAAGTGGAAAAATAATGGTGGCATTCTATTTTATTGTCTGAAGTGTAAAAACTAAGAACATAAAACTCTTTTTGTGGCTATAAACCATAACTAATAATTATAAAACAAATTGGCCAAGATGTCTATTTGAGTGGGGTTAAATAACGTGGATGAGGTTGACAAGGAAAGTTGAGACGTTATTATTTCACTTTATGATGTTACTTCATATGATTAGTGAATGATAGAGGTATTATAAGCTACAGTGGTACTGGACTTGCATTTAGTTCTATCTGATTCAATACATGTACTGGTACAACATGGTTTAAGCATCATATATATTAATAATGCCTTTGCAAAGTACGAAAAGGGATACTTAAGGGGAGCATTTGAGCAAAGTTGGAAAACATGATGCACTGAGAATTAGTGTAAGCAGAGTAAAACATTTGTATGGTTGAGCGGAGTAAAAAAATGATGCAACGGGAAATACTTAATTTATTATTGCTAATTAATTAGTGTGCTATATTTTAAAATGAAATCAGTTTAATAATAGTTATAAAATAATAATTAGTTAATTAATAAATACACAAATTCATCTAGTAATAAATCATGAATGGTACAGACAAAAACAAATAGTGTACGCTAATTCACCAAAATCATGCTACAACTAATCCATCGCCTAGGATATCTCGTCGACATTTAATATATCTCATTGTAGTGGTTGACTAGTTCATTTTCTCTTCTCGCCGCTATTTTCAAATATTTTTGAATGTATCATCTCAAAACAAGATCAGAATCAGCATCGTATTATTGAACTTTTACACAAAAATTATGGATTGTCATTATAGCAGCACCTAATTTTATTTGATTATCAAAACTTTTTGACGTCATCTCTTGGAACATCAACTTGCTTCTTTCATATATCAAAAATTATTTTAACTGACACACACACACACACACACATAAACTTGAATGTTAAAAAATAGAGACTTTATCAAATTTTGGATTGCTTTAGGTATCACAAAATGAGTAAAATGATGTCAAATCAATAAGGAAAACTGATTTGCAATCATACAAAGAAAACACTGCACTCATGAAAAACATCTTCCCAGCTAGCCATAAGATGTTAATGTAAGATCAAACAAGCATAGAGCTAGGACATTTTGTGTAGCACATTCATACCTGATGTGTACATAACAAAATCGAGTAAGCTATGGTTTGTTGGCTCAATATTTACTTTTACTTGATCCGAGTTACTTTTCAGAAATTCTGTTACTAGAACAAACTTTTGTTACAATAAAGCTAAGTTAGCGCTTGGATTCAAATTCAAGCCCATCTCACGATAATGAAGACACACAATCTACACTTTATGTAAAAGCAAGGTTTTTGAAAACCACTTTCCTCTTAATTTATAACCACATTTTACACAGCCTTGTTTGCAACATAAGTCAAAAATGTCTAACATCCCAAAAAATAAAAATGCGGGAATATGCATTGTGAACTTTTAGTTTTAGAGTTAAGATCCTAAAAGAACTTTCAAATGTCATCTTAATGTTCCCAGCTGCCAGCACAATATCATTCTTTTCCTTTATTGCTATTGGTGCATCTAAGAGAAAGCAAAAGGCTGCAACTAGTTACAGGTAGTGAACAAATCTTAGTACTGTGCAGGAAAAGGTAACATCATACATTTTTTATGCAATAGTATATACAAATCTTTGTCGAATCAGTAAGTGTGGTAATGACATAACTAGTTTTTCCCGAACTTCAGAAATTTTTTGTGAAGAGAGAATAAAATTTGTTATCAATAAAAGCTAACATTATAGAGTATGCAATGCAGTTGTAGCACATACGATATGTGAACATACACTGAATGCAAGATTGCTGAAGCAATTAGCTATGTGCAATTAGCTTAAAAGACATGACTAATACATTTAGATATGTCATATCACATGGAGAAAATTTTGAGTCATCGGATTATGGTTGATCAAATTTATCGTGCAAACGTTATAACATGTTCACGTATAAGTACATAAAGTGATGATTGATGAAATGTAAGTTATGCATAGGTATTATTCATTAGAATCCATGACCATGGGACAGGAGTACAAAAAACTAAAATGACACTTAGGTATATTGTGTTTAGATGCATGAACATGGATGATAATACTAAAACATAAATGGTAATTTTAACGCATCTTTTGCCATCTATGCTATATAGTTTCTAGTTATAAACCATACATCTCATAATACCATTTGCAATATCTCACTCTCAGAAGAAACAATCAATGTGAAAAGGCAAACACCTTTGGAGGGTTTTCAAGTTTGTTTGGTACAGTAGTTTATTAGAAATTATCTGACATAAAAATAAGAAAATACAGATGGTCGAGACAAACATTAACAAACTTTGATCATTCAAATTTGAGTAGATAAATTTTCAGGTTATAGTTGAGATGAAAAAAGAGGGGTTCAACCCTAATTTCTCATCAAATTTTGTATGTTTATGGGCAATAAACTTACTATGTCAAAGAGTTATCCTATTACAAAGTACAGGAATAGGAAGAGGC
Source organism: Allium cepa (assembly GCA_030765085.1). NCBI lineage: Eukaryota > Viridiplantae > Streptophyta > Magnoliopsida > Asparagales > Amaryllidaceae > Allium > Allium cepa. Next base: position 663,496,906 of record CM060937.1, read on the forward strand.
TAGATGGTATTCAAACAAACTTTTAAAGATCGCAGAAATTCTGCACACAAACTTGGAACCCAACAAAAGAAAAGTCACATCACTAAAACTCAAGTCAGTCAATCACAGCATAATTTCCCCTGAAGGAAACAAAGGATCTACATACGAGTGCACTACATAGATAACAACAATTCCAATGCTTTATGATCGACATGAACTTCGAAAATTGCAACAAATACAGAAATTTCTTCTTCAAATATGGCATGAATATATTTATAAACTATAAATAGGTTCATAAGTTACTACTATCTTAAAATTGAAATGGCTCTAAACGGAAAGCATACCAGTTAATTTGTCGATATTATATCAAAATAAGATAAGTGGAAAAAACTTACAGCCTTCCTCACACGCTGGCTGACATGGAAAACTGGTCGCAGTTGATCATGATGCAAGAAGCATAAAATTTTAACCTTTCAACAAACAAAATAAGTAGAATTAAGCAAATTATAGTAGCCAAAGTAATACAAAATGATAAAACTTAAATCAAAGTTCAGTTGGCCACGTACCAATACATCTATGGGAAGTGATTCCAGTCTACTGCGCCCAAAATTTTCAGGAGTTTTCGGTGTAGGCGGGGCCATTACGTTAATTGGAGATGGAGAAGCAATGTGTGTATCATTGTGAACAACCATCTCATCACTGCGAAATATATCGACTTTTTCATCCTTGGAATCCAAAACTACTATTCGCTTCTTCCCAATATCAGTGCATGATTTTGAACCGGTCCTGCTATCACGGATCTTAGCAAGGGCGCCAGGCTTCAAATATCTGTTCTTTGTTCCTCTTACTCGCTTGTTTTGTTTGAATGCCATTGCTTTCGGGCTCATGGAATAACTCTTATTATTTCTTTTCATACCTAATTAGACAAATTTCTTGAAATAATTCCAATAAATATGTTAAATATAGTGAACATATACAGATTGTTCTGGGATATACCTAGTAATACGGACCATAAAAATACACTACTCAAGAATCTAAGTTAAATCTATAAGAATAACTTGTAACTAGACTGTGAACGCCAGACAATGCTTACAAAGCAGTTGTTTTCCACAAATAATCTACCGCAAATTTCACATAACCCAAAATACTACATTTGGACATAATTCACCATGGCTCAGCAGAGTGAAATATTCTTTCATATTCCCATGAAAAAAACAATATTTAGTAATAATCCAATAAATGATCTTGGTCACGAAATCAACACTGCTTAATTCACCAAATGCCAAGATAAAAAGAACCCTAGTTTTAGAATTCGATTAAGGGATCAAAAAGTGGAATCATACTTACCGCAAATACAACATGAATGCCAGCTTCAGATGTAACTCCTGCATCGTAAATGAATAAATCAAAGATAATTCACAAAAGAAATGCAAAATTTCACCAAGTCCAAAAACCCACCTCAGATTGAAATAAATAAGATTAAGACAAACAAAGAATGCTAAGTAGCTAAATATAAAAACAACAAAATCAAATTAGGAAAGAACAAATTCGTGGGGAGGGAAAACTAATTAGAGGAAAATTTCGTGCCCGCCAAAATTTTCAAGATTTTCTGTAGCTATGTGTAAAAAAGGAAGTGCCGCGTTGATGAGGAGGATAAAATTTGTTTTAACTCGCGGAGGCAGTTATGAGTATTAAAACCATAGTCCGTGATATTTTCATCAAAAATAGCCTTTTTTTTTTTTTTTTTTCCATCAAAGGTCCATATTCTCAAGGTCCATGCACAAAAAGTCCCTACTAATAAACTCGTGTAAATTAGGTCCCTATTTTTTTATTTTTTACCAAATTGTCCCCTTTTAGAAAACAGGAAATTATTGTCAAGGACAAAATTTCACAGCTTTTTAGCCTCAAGGACAGACCTTCAATATTTTATCCTGAAGGACAACTTTCTGTAGGTATCAGTTTTTAGTTATTGATAGCAGTTTTTAGGTATCAGTTTGTAGTTACCGGTAGCAGTTTTTAGGTATCAGTTTTTAGCTCGGTATCAGTTTTGTTGTCCTTATGAATAATTTTGGAAAATGTTTGTCCTTGTGAATAAATTTTAGAAGAATGTTTGTCCTTGTGGCAAAAATATTGAGGTCGTGTCCTTGAGACAAAAAATATAGAAATTTTTGTCCTTTAAATTAATTTCCCCTTTAGAAAATGGGTCCAGCATTGAAATCAGGGATAAAAGTGGCACAAATTAGTCCAAAAACTAAAAATAGAGACCAAATTTTCATAATTTTTTCGGAAGGGACTTTTCTTCCGTTATCTTCTAATTCTAGAGACTTGGCAGTCGTTTCTTATTTTTTTTATCTATAAAATTTAATCCGAACGCAAGATTGGTCAAACAAAATCTAAGAGGAGATATTAACCCTTGAATCTCTCCTCGGTATTCACTCCATCAAAAGACAAATAAATCAATGATTAATACCTGTGTGACATTTTATTTTTTACTTTGTATCTTAATAGCACCGCCCTTTGTCTATTTATGGTTGTTTTGCAAAAATTTAAGGTTGCTTCTAAGAGTATTGAATTTAAATTTAAATTATATTGTTTGGTTATTATTAGTTAAATAATTAATTAAAACAATAACTAGTAATGGATAAATCATAATTATGGATCACTAAATTTAAGGTGAATTATCAATGATTGCTAAATTATTAACTAGTACAACCGCACAACGGTGGAGAAACCGACCGTTCGATTGCATAACTTTAATAAGAAATATACATTTAAAATTTTTGTTAATATTACTTAAACATTAAGTGATAATATGTTGGAAAAGAATAAACTGAGATTTGAATCTGAAAATATGAATTTCAAATTTAAATATTAATCAAAGCATTCAAAATTGTCGATTTGAAATTGAAATTTTAGAATTTGAAAATCATAATAGATTTGAATTTGGAATTTTTGATGCGCGAAGTAAAAGGAGAAAGTTTAGGAAAACCGCGATGAGACAAGATCCACGTTTTTTTGGCTTCAGAAAAATTGATTTTGGCCAGTGACGTAAGCAAACCTCCCTAACGGTCGGTTTGATTAATAGTTCAAAATTTAAAGTAAAAATTAATGATTATTAAATTATAATTAATTAATAATTTATTGTTGATAATTGATAATTTTTAGTGAAGCATTGATAAATTTCAATTTATATGCAATATCTAAACATTGATAACTAATGATTTGAAATACACAAATTGAGAAATGGAATGCAATAACTACGTTATAAAAGTATAATAACTACGAAACGAAATACAACAAATACGAAATTCAAACACAAAACCTACAAAAAATACAACTACATAGTCCAAATAAAAAAAACTACGGCTAAATCTATCGACACCCTCGATTTTCTTTTCTCATCCCAATATGTTGTGAAAAAATAGTAACACCCCATAATTTTCTTTACCCACTCCAATTTAAATCTATTTTATCATTTTTCTTTTTTTTAATTTCTCTCCTATTCCTTTCTCCATATTTTCTTTCTTCTTCGATTCATGATAGTTACAGCTAATACCTATCCACAATTTTTACCATCAAATGCTAAAACAAATAGTGTGAAGAAATTAAAAGCTACGCCGATAATAAAATACTTCAATTGGGTTTTAATTTAAAGTAATCTTGATTTTCTTAAAATTAGTTAATCTATGCTTGGAATTTGTTGAATTGGATTGAGATATTCTCCAAGTGAATTTACATATAAACATGGAATGTTTAGTTGTTTCTCCATTGAAATTTATATTATGAAGGAAGAAAACATGTTGTATGAAATGGTGAAGGGTAAATAAGGAAATATTGTTTTTTAAATTTGAACTGCGGTGAGAAAAGAAATTAACGGGGGACTAATAGACCTAGCCAAAAACTATTTGATATAGTAGATCAACATAGTCCTACGGTAAACCAAGAGGCGCCAATCACATCGTCTATTGCAGTTATCTATTTTGCATCCGCTAAACATGTATCATCAAGCATTTGACATTGTTAATTTGGTATATCACATGATTCGAATGAATATGTACATACACACACACGCACATATGTACATATGTGTGCGTTTGTATGCATGTGTAAAGCCACGCTCTACAGCATCCTATTTTGCAACCACCCTCCTAGCCTCCTGATTTTCACCATGCATCCACGTTTAAATAATAGTACTTTCTCTCATCTTCCGCTAACTGTATTATTTAAATGGGGATGTGTGATAGACATCAGGAGGTCGGGAGATATAACAACCCGAAACTTCGGACACTTTATATTTAAATATCTGAATTATTAAATATTTGGATCTTAGATTAAATGTTATTAAAATGATTTAATAAGCTATTTGGCCCCCTTTTAAATAATAAGTAATGATGGAAAACTTGTTTTGAAGACATGTTTACAAAAAAATATTCTTCGAAGAAAAATCAATAATGTTATCGAAAATTGGTTTATTGATAAACGACTTTTCGATCGATATAAGTAATTCGAACTCTTGTGCACTTAACTAACGATAAATGAACACATTAGCAAGTAATTAACATGCCCCTCTTCATTGAGATTGGAAGATTTTGGAATGTTCTAATGGATAAGAGATATTAACATGGTGGGGGTATAATGGTAATTAGCATAAAGAAGAAGTGACATAAGGATGCATGTGAGAAGGAGACTCCCTTGCAACCTTTCATGAGAGGTAGAAGGTGGTAGTAACCCCTTGCACAAGGTTATACAAGTAAGGGCAGTCCACGGGTACGGCGTAATGTAAAGGATGTTTGGGTTCTGATAAAAAAAACCCAGGTTCGATTCCTACCATTCACTTCTCTATCCTATATAAATTTAGCAGAGGGTATGGGGGTTTGGATCAACGGACGGCTTTACTATACCTTCCTCGGGAGTTTACTGACCCGTTGGGTTCTCTTGGGTTTTCCAAAAAAAGCAAGGGCATACCCTTAGGAGATAATCACAAAATTTATAAAGCTTGAGTTCTAAAAATCAATGGCTTCTTTTCTTCTTTCTCTCTTAAATTCTAAAATGAAATAGTTGAAAATCAACTCTACATCACTACAAACTTTGTCACAAGACTTAGTATAATATTAGAAAATCTTTCACCTGCCAAAAGTTGAAGGAACAAAGTCATGCACCCCCATCCTTAATTGCGATGACCCACATTTCGGAGGGTTTAAGTTGACAATAAACGACACATGTTCAACTTGAAACAATTCAAAAAATAGATAATTGATGGGTCAATTAAGAAGAATAAGAAAAGAAGAAAACAAATACAGAATCTCGCAGCGGAATGACAAAATATAATAATCAAATAAACAGTTCATGAATTTGTTTATACTATACATTTTGATTGTACTTTTTTTACAACATCTACCAGAGTTATATATACAACAGAAACAAAATATAATGCGGCAGAATAAACAATGCAAGGGAATAATACTGGTAATATAATATACCAAATTATCATCTTCGTCCTTTAGAAAATAGTCTTCAATGTGCTGAAAATTCAAGACTAACCCGAGCATAAAGTAAAACAATAACTCGAGTTAGAACTAATATATTCTTATGTGAATCAAATCAATATCACATATGACAGAAGTGTAATAGCGTCTGAGATGTTTACGGAGTTTTACATCTCTTATTCAGTGTATAACATGCGTGCAATAACTCAAGAGATGTTACATGATTTTCCATCTCTTAAGGATCCGTCAAAATATCCATATATAGTAGAATATGCTATATATATAATGTTAATCGGTAAAATAAATAATTTTCCTAGCATTAAGGCTTTACGTTAATCCTCTTAACGCATTTTTAAGCATTGTCATATAGTTTGCATATAACGCCCCAGTAATAGGTCGGGGAATACGGATGCGCCATGATACGACAACACTAAACCAAACTCGTAGTGATCTCATATAAGGATAAAAATATGACAAGGCGCATGAGGCAATGCCCAAGGTAGAATACTATTAATTCAGGTTGCAGGGCTAGTGGTAACGCATCGTAGCCATGACCGTCCACCGCGTCCATCCATCCCATATCGAGTCAAAGGGAGGTCATCCCAAATCATGGTGCACCAATCGAAACCAACATCAAGGAAATAGTATGGAGTCCAAAAAGAAAATTGAAGAACGAATGTCCGTTAGAGGTGGCTACCCTCATTCACCCTGTCAAGCTGTCCTGTTTTAGTCATTTCAAATTGACACAAAGTTTCGGGGTTATCCATCATCGTTCTCTTTCTTCAAATCCCACAAACATACACCAAATCTAACCACTTCATTATGGAATCTCCTCTGCATACACAATTGTTAATGTGGTCCAATATTGATAGAAAGTATGCCAATAATAGGTTATGGTCTCTTTAACAACCAAATGTTGTTTTACACACCAGTTGGATCTTTTACATTTCAAAAAAGAATCATACTTGATATCGAAATATCGTGTTTACTTCAAAAATAGTATTTACTTAAAACATGCTATTTTCACTTCAATATTCATTCCGAATTTCAACTTAGGTTATAACTTCATTTAACCACATTCACATTAAAATCAATGATTTAAATATAAACATTCCAACTTTGCACAGTTTGAATTTTTAGAAATTAGTCTGAATAGTCTTAAATAGTTTAGGGATTTTAAAGCAATTTGATATAAAAAGGTTTGAGTATTAAAAATGGTTTATATAGTAAAACAGTTTTGAAAATAAGTTAATTTGAATATTTAAAAAGATAGATTTTGAACAGTTTATATTATTATTTTAAAATTAGTTTCAAAGTAAACTATTTCTTTCCAATTCAATAAATCTGGACCCAGGTCCAAATTCCAATCAAACTGATTCAGTTCCAAATCTTTCAGTTCAAATCATTTCAATCTCAATTCAATTCAAATCAACTCAATATCGATTTCAATTCAAATCAATTTCAATTTCGAAACATTCATTTAAAATTCAAATTCGATTCAACAATTCGATTCGATGGTTTAAATTCCAATTCAATTCTTATTTTAAACAATTTCAATTTATATAAATTCCAAGTCCAATTTCAATTTACCGATTTAAATCACTTAAAACAAATTAAACTTCAGTGTTCAATTTAAGGTTCAAATCTTTTAAAATAATTCATTTTCGAGCCAAATTTGGAAATATCCATTTATACCACTATTACTTAAATAAATTTGAAGTTCAAGTAAAAGTTCAAACTGTTAAAACAATTTCAATTTCCTTAATTCAAGTCATCTGTCAATTTTTACTTCACATTTCAAATTAAATTCTTAAAACAATTTCTTTTAACCAATTTTGATTCCAACGTTTCAAAACTCAAATTCGTAGTTAATTAATACTCATAAATTCAATTGTTTTTAACGATATCATTTAAATAATTCCAAAATCAAGAATTTTGAAACCATTTAATTTAACTAATCCAGTGTTCATATATAATATTCTATCCTATGGTCAAGTGATCAGTTATTTCGATTTTAATTCCAAAGAGGGATATATATCATTTCAATCCAAATCAAAGTGTCATAGGTATATATATCATTTCAACATATTTCTTAGTTTATTCTAAATAATTCAAATAACAGTTTTATATGCTGTCAAATAATATACAGGGTGGTAATAGGATATATATAAAATAAATAAACAACCAATCATCCAAATATCAACCAATAGCCATCCATAGCAATCAATATCCAAAACAGTCAATAAATCGCAACAGTTATCTAATAATCAATATAAGGTGTTTTAATTAGCAATTAAACTTCAATTTCAAATTTAACTGTCAATTTAAATTTCTATCAGTTTAATTCATATGTCAATTCAAATGACAGTTAAACTACCAAATAATAGTCAATAAAAATACATCACTTCATAACTGCGACTTAATTAACATAAGAAATATTTTAGTATTTGTGGGCGGGTTTGATCACTCACCTTTATTTGAATTGAAATTTTTCAGATTCAAATAAATTCCACTTCAACTCCATATCGCAGCGTTTGTCGATACGATCGCAAAGCGACTTGTTTCGTTCGAAAAGGACCTCGCATGAAAAAGTTACGAATTACTAGACATTCATATAAATAAATTATAATTGACTAAAATAATTAGCAGTTAAAACCTAACCTAACTCTATCTCTTCCACCCAGCACGCAACGAACCCAAACCCACACGACCAACTAAGATGCGCGTCACCCCAAAGACCACCGTTTGCCGATCCAAGCCCACCACCCGTGCGCCTGAGCCTGCTCCACCATCGCCAGCAGCCACGTCACCTCGCCGCCGCCGTCTCGCCTGAAATGACCACGACCCCCTCCCCTTCACGATCAAAATTCAGCGATTTCAAAATATATCGCCTCGATCCAACCGTACAACGTGCAGAGCTCGTCGAGATCTACATTTTTCCTTTTGGTGTTGTTCGATTTTGTTGAGTGGATGAGGAGAAAACGAGGAGAGAAGGGAAGAATGATTTCAGCCATTAAAATCGCAAGAAGAACGGCCGATGTTTTAGAAATTAGGGTTTGCGAAAATGAAAATGGAATGTGGCCTATTATATAAATTTCCGACCTGATTTATCCATAAAAATTCTGAACTTTAAACGAAGCGTGCCCATGGCTTTCTATATGTTATACCCTTATTCCAAACACAATGGTACGTATATCGGGAGCCAATTCCATCATATTCAGAAGATAGCTTTTCAATTTCGAATTATCTTTACTACTAATAAGGATAATTCCTCGAATAGATTTCAACCGCGTCTTTTTGAAATACCAAGAATACCCTTGGCTTCACCGTTCTCTCGTAAATCTCATCCCGTCGTTTTCCACGCTCTTAAACAGTAAAAAATCTAATTCTTCTTTTCCATTCCCTCTCACTCCAAACCTAAAAATAACAATCTATTTCCAGACCTTCCATGCTAGCAACGCCCATTACCAGCTAACTACGGTTAGCATCTGATGAAGATTATAACTTACCGACGATTACGCTCATCCATCGCCGCGCCTATGCCCATCAGACTTCGAACACAGGTGCTCGATCGTTTTTTAGCTTCGATATGTTAAGTGCAAATTCACTTTTACCTCTTACTCTGTTGATGTTTTGTTCCCCTACGCAGCAGCAACGATAGACTGCTAATTAACGACAGTTAGCGATTAACGATTCAGCTGAATCACTGAGGACTAAACTCAACGATGATCGCAGGTGATTTTAAGTTCTATCGGTTAAAATTTAACTCAACTGATTTTAGGTACTCTTTGTTCAGTTTAAATTCATTGGAAGTTCTAGATCTATTATTTTTGAAATGCATATTTTTCTTATTTTGTTTCAGTTCTCCTTCAGTTGTACCTTCAGATATCAATGAGCTGATATAGTCTTTAGTGTTACAATTGTTTCTATTGTGATACAAACACAATACTGCAACCCAAATTGTATTGACGTTCTCATACTGATTTAAATTTAGTATTAACAGACACCGTTATAATGTTTCTGTGCTAGGATTTAATGATTTACATGTTTTAATGACTTAATGATTATTATGTGATGTGCAGCTTGAATAATTCAAGATAATAGTAGTATACATACCATAACATGCCTGAGATTTGCTGGTATAAATTGTACACTTGGAAATGTTCATTCTGATGATAGACAAAATGTTATCGACTTTCATATGATTTTAGTCTCCAAGTAATGTTGTGGTTTTAAATATGTGTTGCATTAGTTTACATAACTGTGTATCCTATAGCAGCTAAACTAGGGAATATCAACATAAAATTGCTAAATTTTGAAAAATGAGTGTGGTTATGGATAGAATGAAGTAATATGTTGTTAATTATTGAAGATTTCAATGTAATAAGGTGAAAGTCTCCTCGAAAAATTATTTAATGCTCATGGTGTTAATGTTATATGTGTGAAGCTCTATGTAATTAGAAAGAAACCAACGAGCCTCAATTTGTAGTTTTCTGATCATGTCTGAATATAAATATTAAATATATTGAAATGTGGGAAAAGTTAGTTAGAATTTTGAAGTTTGTTCAAATGAAAGACGTACCTTTTTATTCGGAAATACGTATCAGATATCTTATTGCAATATAAAAGCTAATTAATGCAAACAAATCGCAGTTCCATATATACAGCCAGTAGATGTATCTGTTGCTGTTGGTACATGTGTACTACATTAATTGATTCATTTTATAATTTATAAACGGTGAAGTTATAGGTTAGCTAAAATATGTAAAATTTCATTGCACCGGTGGTATTTAACTTGAAATGTTATCTAATTCACATATTGTGTACAACTTACGGTTTTAAATTCAGTACACACATGGCTATTGATTTGGCTAAATCTAATTGTATATATGTTGTGTCAGTGTATTTTGTAGTTATTTATTAAGTATGTTTGTTAAGTAAGTGCAGTGATTTGTTAAGGACATGTTGTATTGTATATATTTCCCACCATGTTGCTAAAAGAAAAGAATGATTGATTTTAAAGGATTTTGAATTTACAAAATACAAAATATATGTCATCACTTTTTCTTTCTTTCTCATATGCATTTTCCAATAATCCTGTGTTACTTTATATATGGTTTAGTCATAGATGTTTCCAGTATCAAACTAATATAGACCTATGTTTTAACTTATCTGTTTTTTTTCCTTTTCGTTTTTACTGTTGTACGGCATTTTTTCCATAGAATTCATTTACTATTGCTGTTGTATTTCATCATATTTTGTGGTCTAGATTTAAGTACATGATAAGCATCTTATAATCTTCCCTTTAGTTTGAGTGGATTTTAAATTTGAATTCTCCTATTATTTCTCTCATTGTAAACGTACCTAATATAAGTTACGTAAAAGTAATATTTCTTTATCATATAAGAAAACAACAGTTAGATTTGATAAGGCATAACAATATTTATTGATTCTTTGAATTTAGATAAGGTGCGTGTCAAATATATTTTACTCCAAGGGGTGTCATGTTATGCAGGAAGATCAAGCTTTTTCCCCAATAAGAAATGCATGTTTTGTATGTATGTATTTTTGGTGGAACTTCACGCTCATAAAATTATGTAATCCGATTTTACTCCTTTCTTGCTACTTTAGTTTCATAACAATGCTTATGAGGTATCTTTCTAAATAAACGTGTGCTTTGCTCATATTTTCCAATTTTTTACACTAATGCTTCATGATTAATTGCATATCATGTTTTGTTGATGATACTCGGTGATATATTTTGTTTCAATCGTGAATTATTTTGTTAACTTTTACAGAAATTATTTTGCTGATGCTTCAGGATTAATTGCATATCATGCATATGTTCACCTTAACACAGAGACATACATATTCTACATCTATGGTTGAATAGTCGTGGTAGTATACAACTTATTGACAGACTCCTTACTTTTAACCTGCAAATATTTTATACACATGTAAGTTTTATGCCAATGGGCTATACTTTATTTCCACAACTGTTTTGAGTATTTGTACATGCTCTGAATTTCTATAAATACCCCCTACAATTTGAACTATGTCCAATAATTTACCATGATTTGTACGGTTGGGCCCTTAATTTGGATATTAGAATGACAATTTTTTATGTTAGTTGCAAGAATGTAAAAATAGCTTAAATTTGCAAAAATAAACATTTCCCTCTGTGGGAATTAGTGTACTCATGTTAGTCCAGTCAAATGAAGGATTTGTATATTTAGGTTGTTTTAATGGTTCAGCCTAAATAGGTTTTATTGGAGCATTTTCTTTGCAAAATATTTTAAAAAGTTAAAAAATAATAATAGAATTTAATTTAGATGTTATTATAATATTATTTCATTTGTTACTAAACTTGGTTTACCTTTACTCGCATGCATTAACTATATGGTTGCTTTAGCATGTAAGCTATGTTTGTGTTGCATGACATTTATGCAAGTTGTATTTTATTGCACATTTTGTCTAAAATAACAATTCAATCTTAATAGCTGATGCACAAAATATTCAATGGTTGCAGCTAAAACATATTACCGCCGTGACATCTATTACTAATATCTCCATCCACGGCACAATAGGAGTGTTTGCTATAAAGCTTATATTTAACATGTAAATTCTTTTATTCATTGAAAACATCGGACTCGAATTTACAAATAGTTAATTTTGTTGCCAATTTATAATCTACTCACATGACATATAGGCAGGATAAAAATAAAGTTGACAAGAATTATAACTGAATAGAACTTTCAATTACTGTCAATTGAGTCACTAGGTGAATGATACACCATAATGTTAATACTTATTAAAAAGTAATTTTAATGGGTGATACAGGCTTTGTACTCTCAGAATCAGCTTGAAAAGAAAAGAACCGATGAGTTTCATTTTGTTCACACCCATTCAACATGTGTTATATATTTTAGCCTTTATTTCCCTCCACATAAATACAAACCACTAAACAAGGTGAACAAAATCAAACTCATGCATAAATGATGCAATCACTTATGCAGACTTAATTCTCTAATGAAACATATCTAACTTGCTACCAAAATTATTATGGGTTATTTTCCCTTAAAAATGAAAAGGAGAAAAAAAGGGTCTCTTAGATGTTCCCTTTAGCATAGTAGATCACGATTACTGAATATGCAAGTTGTAATTACTGAATAGCATAATAGATTTCAAAATCAACAGTACAAAATCATACAAATTCTCATGGTATGCAAGCAACCCTCACAATCCTGTCATCTAGAACCCAGATCTAACACCTACCCTACCTTCATTGTGTGATTAACGCTTATGGGTTGATCGACGGTCGACTATCCGCTTAATTTGATTCACTGTATTTTGAATTTAAATTTCTATTCATTGCGCAATTTCACTTAATTTTATGGCATTTTTAATCAGGATGACTATAACGATCTTCTACTGTGCTTATACTACATATTAGTTAGCATCTTACTAATTTTATGCAGCCTCTATTGAATCTATTTGTTCTTTGATTAGATTTATGTAGCCTCTTATTGATTTCTACTGATTTGATGATTTTTGCATGTACATTGATTTCTATAATCAGAATGACTATTCTGGATGCAAAGTCAGCTATGGATAATGGATGCATGAAGGTATGGGGTAACATTTATTTCTCTTTCCACTGATTGTTAAGGTCGAATTACATCAGTTCTTTGGCTACATGCCTTTTTAAAGAGAAATCGATCAAAGAAAATCATATATGATTAGTCTTTTATTTTCCTTCTATTTTTTTAGTTTCTCTAATTTTGATGTGCTTAATTTAATTAAAATATATCAACAGAAAACGAAACCAAAGAGTTCGGTCTATTTTATTTCAGTTTTATTGTTAATTCATTTTCTAATTTTTTTTTACAAGTTTTGTATGCTAGCTTAATTATATATTTTAAACAGAAATGGAGTTTACAAAATCAAAGTCTTTTATTTATTTTAATTCAATTCTATTAATTTTTTCTATTCTCTATCTGATTTTGATATCCCCTTTTTTTAATTTCAATTGAAAATTGGAACCAATTATGCCTGTAAAATTAAATTGGACAGTTTATCTTTGCTATGTATTTTTATATCCATCCGTATACGATATAAACAAATATGAATTCTGTAATATCCAATTCCTTAGAATTTGCTTCAAATTTATGTCGTGGAAGATTATGTTAAGAATGCATTAATTGCTTTACATGTATCTTGCTTGAATCTAAACTTAATTTTCACTTTATTACAACTTTTGGTCATGCCTCATCAACATCTTTTGTATAAAATCAGTTTTTCGTTATGTTCAACTAATATTTTGATAAAGTGGCAAATGTTCCTTTTATTTCATGCCATTAATTTGCTGATTCAAATCAATTATAATTTTAATATTTGTATACTAGCTTAAGATGGTTCTTTTGGTAGAATTAAAGGTTATGAAATCATTGAACTTTATTTATTTTGCTCCAAGTCTAATCAATTCAGTGCATGTTTTACGTTTTAAAACTTGCTAATCACTTATTTATGTATCAAATCAAAGTTTCCTTTTTCTTCTTAGGTTTCGTTTTCTGAATTTATTTTAGTGATTCAATTTATATGATTATTAATGAATTCTCAAAGCCACTGTTTATGTAGTTCTGGAAAATAAATTAAGTATTGACTCAGTTCAACCACATCAATTAAAAATGACTATGTTAACTGATTTAATGCATATAGGAAACAATACAATTTATGTGTATGTGTGTGTGAACACAAAAGGAGAGAGACACAGTTTGAAGTCATGAGAAAAAGTGATGATTCTGAATCCTTTTTTGTAATATTGGCAAGTTCAGAAAGCATAAGCATTATTTAATCTGGATCATTTCATTGGAATTAGATGATTTTTTATGAAGTAATAACCATTTAAATAACAATGACTATTGTTAATATGTAAAGACATAATTGAATGCTAGATTAAACTTTCCAGGTATACGTAGTATATATGAATTGATCACTCTTTTTCATATTAGTTATTTGATACTATCGGTTTGTCTTTGAAATTTATTACCATTCACCACTTCATTCGCCGCTCTTCACTGAATAATCTTGTAACTCTACTGCAATTTTTTATTCAGCCATGGGTATCTGTTTACCTATCAGTTGCAATCAGAAACTACTACTGATCAAATCACGGATGTAAAAAATGTACTTTCACAAATTAATAGTCGGTCTAAGTTACAACACAAAATACTAAGGCAAGATATTATCACTTCTAAGTTACAACACAGATTAATAGTTGACCTTTTATTGCATTAATTTTTTCATGCAATAATTTTGATATAACTTGGTTAATACTTTTTCTATGCAGATTTATTGTTCTCTGTACTACTGATAATCTTTTCTATCAGATGCATGGTCCATCTAGGACTGTTTTTCTCATTAAATGGACGGTTTTTCTCAGTATAAGTAGGCAGAATCCTGCTCATGGATAATAATACCGCAAAAGAACCTAGGCTTTACTATGCTCATGTATTGGTCGAAGTAGACTCTACATTCGATTATCCTCATACAGTACATGGAATGAACTATGATGGTCAGCAAATTGAGATTCAAATAGGATATGAATACAAGGGTAAACCTTGCCCAAATTGTAACGTATTTGGACATTCCGCTAGAAACTGTATAAATAATGTTAAATCATCATGGCAACCTAGAGGCGGAAAGCAGACTCACCCTACATCAAAAAAAAACTCCAGCACAAGATAAAGATAGAGAGGGTAACACTGATCCTTTTATGCATAAGGATGATTCAAATATGGATAAATCTGATACAGAAAACCAATAGGAGAAGTCATCCTACAAAGTTGGGACATCCTTGGAGATGTGCACTAAACAAACAAAATCAACCTCTGACCAGGCACAAAGGACAAGGACAGGGGCAGATTCCAAAAATATACCCAATAGGCAACGGGATGCACAATATGATAATATGGCGTATGTGGGTACCAAACGAGTTCCTCAATGGAAACCATTTATGACTACAGGAAAGGAAATTCCACTACATAACCCTTTTGAATGCCTAAAGAAGGGAAATTATGCTTCAACTTCCATTGCACCACCACAGAATGTTCATGAGACTAAAGATTTGCATACAAATGCAAGATGTACACATCCTTTGGATACACAGAAAACAGAGGTGTCAGGCGAGAATGCAGAGGCCAAAAGGAAGCAGACTACAAGTAAATCACTTCATACATGTGGGAACTCCACTGCTATACATAGAGAAACAACAAGGTGAACTAAAGCTACAGCAAGCACCTATGTCAACTGGATATATAGACCGACTTATAATGGGAAAAGATAACATTAGACTTTCAGAGGAAAATTTCGATAACAAAGTGCCTAACTCTCAACAAGTGAAAGGACCTGGACACGAAGGCTCGGAGCAGGACAGGAAGACTATTGAAGATGTAAACGAGTGTTCTAGCTCTGAAGAGTTATGGGAAGCAGATGAATATTTTGGTGAATCCTACCAACAATTTTTAGAAAATGGTGCTGCACATATAGAAGAAGTTCCAAAGGCAACGAGAAATATGGAGTTCTCCTCTTTTATAAGTGACAACCCTACATATCTTCAAAAACGAAGTAAAACCCTCCTAAGTCAACCACAACTTCACCTAGAAGACGAATTAGGAGCTCTGTGAACATCACCTGAAATTAATGGTCGGGACTTTAAGGGGTATGAATGCAGGTAGGCATTCACGCTCATCATGGGGACTTGCTATTGCAAGCTGGTTCAATAAACAAATTCTGCTATTTTTCTGATACACGGTTAGAAATCAATTTATTTTGGGTAATTCTATTTCACTGTATGTTCTATTCTTGCATTATAATGGATAGTCTTCAATTTGCAGTAAGGTTTTATGAAATGATTTCATTGATGGTTTGTTATGTTAGTGAAATAGGAATGTCTTAGAAGAGAGATATTCGTTAAAAAAAATTTAGTAGTAAACTGAGGAAATTATATGTCCTAGATTTAACTATGTTACGCCTTTTCAGTTTATTCAAAAACGTTTTGTTCTAATTTTAATTTCTGTCACGAATACATTTTTATTATTTCACTGACTATCTCACTAAGAATATACTTGACATTTTTCAATATACGCATGTAAACTATGCTTTTCCAGTTCAGTTTAAATTAAAAAAAATTATTGGTTATGTTTAGGCTATTTATTTAATTGAAGCATTGACAAAAATATTGATACTCGGTTTCAATTCAAAATTATCATATAAGAGTAGTTCACCCACTTTTTTGATGCTACTATAACTATGTTCCACAAGTGTTTGGTTAATTTGAAACTACTTTATGACAATGATTTAGTTTATGACTGAAATATGGTTTTCATGATGGTAAACATTTTACTGGAAGGATAATATGCATAAAATGCACAAGTATGAATTCATATCTCCTTTTGTTTGGAAGCTTATGGTAATGTTAAGTTTATTTATTACACAGTGATTCAAATATTGAAAATTCGAGATAATTAGCTTTTATATATGTACAGAAACATCAGTTTTGTGAATGGTCTCGAAATGAAGTACACTTGAAGTTGCTAGGAAGATAGACTTATAGACAAATGGACATCAGGCTGCTGCTGTAAAATACATCGATTATTTCTCTTCTCTACTATTAATAATAATATTTCA
Organism: Allium cepa; assembly: GCA_030765085.1. Classification (NCBI taxonomy): domain Eukaryota; kingdom Viridiplantae; phylum Streptophyta; class Magnoliopsida; order Asparagales; family Amaryllidaceae; genus Allium; species Allium cepa. The sequence continues at coordinate 663,514,059 of CM060937.1, forward strand.
ATGAACTGTGTTCGACCGTGTCTTTTGGGCCCTTCGACCTACTCTCATATCCTTCCCCATTTCATTGTGTCTCGCACTTCACTTTATTGCTTCATAAAAAACCTAACCCTCTAATCATCAATGTCCTCATCGTCGCTAATACATTATAGACACTAAACATTCGCCAACGTCTAATCACCTAAGCCGTCTGTTACTGTAAATTGCACTTCGTCCACCGCTATGCTGTCAGCAGTCGATCGATTTTGTAGATTAGGGTTACCTTACTGTGCTCCGATTCCTCAAGTTCGCCGACTTCTGCTGCTCCGATTCCTTGCATATTGCTCCTTGCATACCGAACTTCGGCTATTTTAGGTATTTTTTAAACTTCTACACTTTTTTTTATTCGTCCCTTTTTACCATTGTTGCTACACTACAGCTGACAATGTGTTTGGTGCATTTCTCCACGTTTTAGGTATTTTTACAACACTGTCAAATTGTTTGACACTGCAGTAGCTACACTGAAGCGTGTATAGTAAATTGTTTGATATTTTCAACACTGAAAATAGTTTAACTTGATATAAAATCTGGAAAATCTACTTTACTAGATGATTACAGTTATGGTTAATAATTATTTGACCGATTACAGTAGCTACACTGATAATTTACCATTAAATAGTTTGTTACTATATTGCAAAGTTAAAAGATCTGATAGCGTTAAAAAAACCTAAAATGTTGTGAAATGGGCCACAATGTTAAGCTATTTTATATTCCACTATAGTCTGATTTTTTTTTATTTTTTATGTTGGATTCAGTTTGAAATTGTTACGGTTAACATTGTTGTGTTTTTTTTGGTTGCTTTTACATTTTTGACAATAGAATGTCGTTGATTATCTCATTGGATGAGTGATGCCCAACTGCTTTGATGCTTGCTGTGTTACCTTTTCCTCTATTTGAAGTTTCATAGGTTGATATGTTTGTTGCGAATTTTTTGCCAAATTTAACTAAAATTGAAAAAATTGTTAACAGTGATGAGATTTAGCTGTATAAATTATTCCACTTTTTCCTAATCAACAAAAATTACATTAATCCCATTTACGGTTAGGTGCCGTGATTTGTGGTTTGAGATGATTCCGTCTTTTCCACTATAATTTTCTACTTTAGGTGATGATTGTATCCTTCAACAATTGTTTTTATTATTATGTACCATAATCAGTGGTTTCAATTACTAATCAGTAGTTTCACTGTTATGAATGATTTTAATGTATTGTTACCACTACATTTACAATTGGCATCAGTAAATTTAACAAAGACCGTTGATAAAGCCGTTAAGTTCATTTTTGGTTATGGATTGCTTGGAAATGGTACGACGTCGGTTAATTGACAGTAAACTTTTGGGCCTTATAAGTTTTTGTAGTTTTTATCACATTTCATTTTCAATTAGCTATGTGTGTATTTGGTGTTTGCGATAAATTTGCTTCCATTGAAGTGGTTTTGCATATGATTTATTTATCTTGCTATGAACTAAACAATTTCATGCTTTAAAAATATTGAGAAATTATATGAACTAAATAATCTTCCCTTAAACGAGAACGAACGATAAAATATAATTGTTTTATCATCATATTTTTTGATGCAATCTATTTTGTTAACAAGAGTAAATATAAAAGCTAGAATTTTTGATGTAATCTATTTTGTTAACTAAACTAAGTATAGAAGTAGGAAGCAAACATGAACTCTCTCTGTGTGTGCGAGAGAGAATTAGGACGCAGATGAGGCTATAGTTTAGGCTGGGCATTGCTATCCTTTGTAGCTTCAAATTGATCAATAGCAAATATTTTCAGGGAAGTTCATGTTTTTGTGTAGGCTCTTTAGTAATTGATGGGTGATTGTTCAGTGCAATGTTCAACACAGTTGCGAATATTTTCACTATTTTTTTTCCTCTGAAACGGCTTAGCTTCCCTCAATATTATTGTTTACAATTTCGGGTTACTTTTCATGTCTTTACATTTGCTTATATAGGCATAGTTAGTTGGTAACTGTATAATATTGTTCTATTTTAGCATTTATATGTAAATATAACACCTGGGCTAATTACTTAATTAAACTATCACATATATCTAATCTCAATTAGATAATACTGGAACGACTTCCTTCTTTATCCCTTAGCTTATATACATTATAAATATATTTTAACTAAGTTAAACACTATAAAGAGATTGTAATAATAGAAAACATTAAACACAATGGGGAGCTACAACAAAAATATTTGAACTTAGCTCAAGCTAAGTGAACTAGATCATAAAAGGTATTAATTGGACCTCCAGGGTTCTAAACATTGATTATCTGACTAAACGAATGGAATGCCAGTCAATGGCGTAGTAGAGGAATACAACAATGAAACTTTTTGTGAGTAGTTCAAAGCAAAGATGTCTTATGAACACTTGAATGGTTTATTTAAGTACTAAAAAATACAACATATTTGGATGTTTATACAATGGTGACATTAACTCTATATGGTTGACTTAACCAACAATACACAACTAATATTAGAGTTGATTTGATTGAGAGTTAAGCGGAGTTTTTAAGGTAGAATAACATTCATAAGCATGATAAGTTGCATGTTTATCTACCATTCTATTCACACTATTACTACACAACTTTTTAAAAGCATCTTTTCAGGTTGAAGAACTCTATAACATGGGAATCACCGAAGGAGTAAGTATCTAAAATGCCCACTGAAGACTCAACAATAACGAGAGGAGGACAAAACTTACTGAAACTAGCAAGAAAATCACAGTGCTTGGGTTTGGGAACTAGACCGAGCCTAAGTACAAGATCAACTGCCAATTTTACCAGGTTTTCCCGAATGGCGAAGTCCAATATTTGCAGTCCAAGGTGGGAGTTTACTCTATGAAAATCAAACATGGTCGTCAAGGAGTTGAACAAAACTCCAGGTCAATTAGGAAAAACTAACTCAACTGATATTAAGTTCACTAGATAACAAGTGTGCATATGGATGTGTAATAACATTGGGTATAGAAAATTTTACTCCGTAATGTTTAATTACTTTTGATGCAAGTGAATATCAAATGATAAGTCGTTTCTCTTTGGTGCATTTTAATTCTGGAAGAAGCTGTTGTTTGAAAAATAACATGGTCCTTAGAAGAAAAAAAATTCAGTTAAAAAAACATATTTAAATAGATAGCGTGCAAAACATATTTTTCTACCTTATATAGGTTGCAATCTGATATGTGTTAGAGAAGCTAAAGTGCTTGATTTTAGTAAGTCAATGATTTAAAACTCAATAGAGGATACAGATAAACTGGCAAAAATATGATTTATGCAGGTTGGTAATATCAAAGCTGATTTGTTGATGCATGCAAATACATTCGCAGGAGTTGCTGATGATTTGCATGTTAGTTTATTATGTCGGTCTTTGGAAAATTTTGAAGGCATTTATTCCTGTGATGATAATATAGAAGACTGTGTACGTAATGATGTCAAGTTGCATGTCATGTTGGATGTGTCGTTTCAAGATTTAATTTCTTGGATTGGAGTGGGAATTTGTGAACTTTGTGAACTTTATGGATGTTACTCAGATTTAATTAAATTTTTTCAATCTTTAACTTACAGGTTAACTTCTATTCTGGCTAGCTTTACTGATCATTTTGAGACTTTGGTATGAAGCCACCAACCTATGCATCATTAATGCCTCAAGTATCAAGATAAAGTTGTGCCCTCTTGCAGTTTAGTACTGCTAATTTTAATGTATCAAATCCGCTGAATGGATGGATAAGTAGGTTTTGTGACTTTGAAACTAAATTATGGTTTTAACATTTTATTCATAAAACAGAAGACATTGGCTATTCCTAGAGGTTCTTACTGTGTGTTCCTATAATGAAATAACAATATTCCTAACTTTTAACATATTATGATTTGAAGTAGTAATGCAACAACAGTATCCTTCGCTATGGTTCAAGGGGAAAAATTCCTTAGACCTGCGTTGAATTTGGGTTTCGTTTTCTTGGTGGATGCCAGTATTCTTAACCTTTGAAATATTCTATTTTTTTCAGAATGGTGAAATTGATTTATTGTTCGATATAATGCATTGAGCATATGTTTGCATGTTTCTTTTCTTAACATTTTTTTAGGGTAAAAATTGCATTCAACTGATCAACAAAAATTATTGGTCACTTTGTCAAAGGCAACAGTTGTGTATTATCTTCCATGATACATTCGTCACACATGAAAAACTTTAAGGTGGTAATTGATTTGTTGATATTAGAATAATTTTTAGAATTTACATTGCATTATACTTGTTATGGTAACATGTCTACGGTAACGTGCTATAGTAAATTTTTAACATATGCATGTGTGAACTAATTTATGCTAATAACATATTTACCATTTGATCACATATTTACCTTTTATTAAGGCTTGAAATAATCCTTTTATCGGTTAGTTTTCTTCTAAAGTTTTTGTTGTTTATGCATAGAATAATTCAAATCAAATATTTGATCAGAATTGAATGTGGTGGCTGACTAATAATATATCCGGTTTTTACAGTTATATTTAAAGGAATATGAGAATGAAATAATATTCAAAAACGGATCGTCTGAATCAAATTCAATTTAACACTGAAAATTATAATCTAATCCAAATAGCGATCAAATATAGTTAAAATTAACTCCAACAGAACGAGTTTCCATTCCAATGTAGAAAACCATACATACTATAATGATCCAAATAAAAGCTAGCATATTTTTATTAATAGTTGGCTTGGAAGCGCAATCTTTTGGTCCGATCGTGAACTTCTCAAAATAACCCTATATATAACTTTTTAAATATTTAATTATTATTTTGTATGATTTACCCAATAAATTAGGAGATAAAATCTCCCTACAACTTCTTTAGACATATTCAAACCTAGATGTTGATTCCAATTATTCATAGAATAGAATTGTTCAAATGTAATTATAATTGGACTTCAGAGAGCGAATCAAATGTATATAACTGCATTAAAATATGTAATGTAAAAACTTTCTAAATAAATCAAACAATATATATATATATATATCATTATTAATCTTTAATAATAGTTATGGCTTTGGAGTCACGCTTTTTTAATATCAATTTTTTTTACAAATTCAAATATCCCTAAAAGTAGGATCTAACAATTAAACATGCTTTACAAATTCAAAACGCTTCTAAAAATAGGATCTAAAATAAGCTTTCTTTACAAATTCAAACCACTTCTTTACAAATATACAAATTTTAATATCACTTAAAAATAAAGAATTATTTTTTTATTAATTTCAACATATACAACTAATAAGAATAACAATTCACGCGCAGAACACGTGCCGTAAGACTTTAGTTTTAGTGGGATAAAGCTCAATAATGTCTTTATATTCTAAGTTAAAATTCTATGGTTTATATATTTAAATGGTTTGGGATGTTTTATTGGTTGAATTAGCCATAAATAGATTGAAGGGGTTGTGATCATTAATTTCTAAGAGGAGATATATTGTTTAAGCTTGAAAGAAATTTTGTAACCATGACATATGTTGTAAAAACTATTTTAATTTTAGTGGCTGTTTTTGACTAGGCCTAACCTTTATCAATGTTTAATACTACGGATATTGAATTCAATGGGACCGGTGTTAAAATTGATTTTATTCGTTTCTAGAACATTTGAATGATGCAGAGTATCACCCTTTAGTTTTTCGTTGCTTTTCTAATACTATTTAAATCCCTTGATAAGTGCTAAGGGGTATTAAAGGTGTTAATGTTGTAAATACATGCCCACCTAGACGTACATATATACTCAGATCATGGCTGTTCTTCAGCTGTTTTTATCTTTTCAAATGCTGCTTTAAGTTCAGTTTATGCAGACAATGATACCGTCAAATTTACTTTTAGTGGTATAACTATAATTGCATGCACATTGTGATTTACAGGCCCACCTGGGTGTGCATATACACTCGTTTTAATTAAATTTCTTTAATTGATTTCTACACGTTTCAAGCTCGCACGGCCAAACGATAAGTCCAATCCCCACGAAACTTAGAATCTTATAATAATTCATTATTACGGATCTGATGAAATCGGTTTCGTCAAAATCCCGAGCAGTTTCCAAAAAGACTATTTTTAAACGTTAATTAAAACAAGCAATTTACAAAGTAATTTAATCTCTTTAAATTCAATTTTAAAAGTTAACAATCTTCATCCTTGTTTAAATAAAATTTAAATCAACTCTCGACACCATTTTCATTCATATTAAATTCAGGATTTAATTATTTAAATAATTTTCCAATATTAAATTCAAACAATTTAATTATCCAATAAATCACATTATAATAAATCGTTAAATTTTTATTTCTAACCATTTTTGTTCAATAATTATATTAAATTTAATAATTTAAAATAGTTAAAAATTTTGGTCGTTACATTGATGGCCGTGAGCTGTATGGAGATCGCGAAGGCAAAGAGGCAAGGTGAAGTAAGAGAAGGAGGAGGGAAAGGTGTTGCAAGAATTGGGTTTGACTTTGGTACTTGGATCTTGGTTGTTTAATACGTTAAAGTTGAGTTAATGTCTCGCTTTAAATGGAAGTACAACACACATACACGCATGTACGCATGTGCGCACACACACAGATATATGTATATATCTTGTGTTTAATTGTGTATATGTTGTTTGAATTTTTATTAACTTACACTAAAACATTGATTTGAATTCTTACTTTAAAAGTGAGTGACATATGTGATTGAAATGGACCTTGGTTTAGATTAGACTCAGATTTGGATATACACTTATAGCGATAGTCGCTATATATGCAGTTGTGAATTGCTTCATTTTTTGCGATTACTATGGAACTTTTAGAGATATCCTTAGGGCATTCTCACTATATTTATAATGTATTATATGTATATTGCTATAAAAAGCTTAAATAGTAAAAAGTTAAGTAATATCTCGAAAAGTGACCAAAACATCACTAATGCAAACCTACCCTGTTTGACCTTGATTTTAGATTTTAAAAGGTTTGAAAAGATATTTAAATCTAAATATTTTGTTTTATTCATTTTACAGGTATTTACTAACTCATATTAGAGTATTTCAAAAGTGGTTTGAGATATTTATGAATTTTTAAGAATTAGTCGTGAATTTTTAAGGAAGAGATATTTTGTTTAAAACCTGTCGTCTTCAAATTTTAAGCGAAATGGTAAAGTTTTTATTTTCATGTAATATTTTGGATAAATGTTTTAAAACCAATCTAATTATTATAAAGGATTTTAAAAGCATTTTTAATTATATATAGTTTTAGAAAATATGTTGACTATTTATATCTCAAGGAAAACCTTTTGAACTGGTTTATTTAATATTAAGTTGTGGTAAACAAATTACTATACATATATATCATTTTAAAAAGGGTTTTAAAAGTATTAACAAAAGATTTAGAAAGCAGTTAGTAATTACTTGATGGCCAAATTATTTAATAAATTATTTAAAAAGCAATTAACCATGTTTAACAATAAAAGTCCATGAAGCAAGGCTTATCTATTTATAAGGGTTAAGATTGATATCAAGTAGGGATGAAGCAATAGAGCTCTAACCCACCAGGTTTCCCCTTGATCGAGGAATAGTAAGTTAAAATGTCGAAAATGTGTCAATCATGTCGATTTCTTATTGTTTGTTGAAATCATTAATACTATACTTAAACTTAAAAGTCAATGAGGTAGGCTTATCCATTTTTGAGATTTACGAATGAAGTGCTAGGCAAGACTTTGATGTAACCAATGTTGTAACTTATCTCACTTCACTCTTGAATGAGGAATGGTTAAGTTGGAATGTTGAAAATGAGTTAAGCATACGAATCATGATTTCTATAAGCCATCATCTTTAGAACTTGATAGTTAACTAGTCAAATGATGACTTGATTGAATACGAACTTGGATCTTTAAAACAAAGATAATACAAGTATGGAATGGTTTTGGGTTTGTTGTGGCAATGTTTTACTAGCATTCATCTTTAACTCTTTTTTATTATACTTATGGTAAATTGATCTTTAAAAGGATGATTTAAAAATAAGCATAAGCGAAATGGTTTTAGGTTGTAGTGACAGTGTCTTAAGTAACATTAACCTTAAACATATTGAATGGATTTGCTAAAGTACTTAAATCCTTAAAATGGATATTTTGAAGGATATTACAAATATGGAATCTTTTGGAAAAAGATAAAAGTTTATTAGGTAAAAGAAGTTTACTAATAAAGGGGTTTTTAATTAATAAAATTATTAATTAAATAAAAGAGGTCAGGACTTGCTTTAGTGGCTTAAACAAACTTTGTGTGGCTTAATTGTGCTTTGTGTTACTTGATAGTGTTTTGTATGTTCACTTGTTTATGGAAAGTATACTAGACTTGGTTTCTATTTACAAACAGACATCTTGTATCAAACAGTTGATTAGTCGACTATCAAAATTGTCCAAATATAACTTCGGGAATATCTACAAGAAATATGTGTTGTTATATGGTACAGTTATCTTCGGAGATGTTATACTGTATGTATAAACTCATCTTGCTCTTATTGGACAAATGATAAAGAAATCCATCTGCTTAAATGGTTAAGAGGTGACCTCTGATCTCATGTATTTTTTGTTTATTTCCGAAAAAACTAGAGTTAAGTTTACCGAAAATTCATCGATTGGTTTTGGGACGTCCGGTAAGGAGGAAGAGTGTACTTATATAAGATGACTCAAACCTGTAACCACTTCAAACCCATATTCGCAATCTATGTTCTCGAAGTGGTTGTGAAGAGAATTGTCATGGAGCTGAACTGTTAATCCTAAGGTTAAGTTCAAGGAAGAGGTCAGTGATAACATTTCAAACGATGTTGTCATATGGGACTGTCTATCTTGAGGAGTATTCCAAACGAAAGGACAACGTTAGCATTCGTCAAAGGACTTATAAGGGGAACCTATGTGGATGTTCGAGACGCATGTATTCATGTACAGATTCATAATCTGTTTGAGATGATGGAATCCATTTGAGAATTCATGTTATGTGCGAGTGATAAAGACTTGTGTGAGAGATGCCGAATGCAGCCTCGACATCGAGAACATAACAGAAAACAGATAAGGTGCGTGGCCAAGGCGGCTTAGGGAACTGCAAGGGTATATCAACCTCATTTCAGAGATGCTTATCGATTATTGCCAGCGGCAGTTGATATAGCTTGATCATACACCGAGGGAGGTCCAAATATGCTTCTCTTAGAGTTTATCCCACCTAGAGATACAAGTTGTTCGAAAGTTAGTTTCTGATCTTTGTCGTGGAGCTCGGATTCGGTTTGATCCTAGGAGATCTCCACGAAAAAAAACCATTGTGCAAACCCACATCTATTGATTGTATACCTATTATTGTTGTGGCGTTTACATAGCAACTATTTGTTATGATTTATGTTTTGAGTGTTTCAAAAGGTATCATTAGGTGTTTTAAAAGTGAGGTTTGAATACTTTTGAAAGGTATGTTTTTAATGCTTTCGAAAGATAAGTCCAAAGGTTTCCAAAGCCTTAGTTTTCAAACAAGAAACCCAATTTCAATTTTAAAAGTAAACCTAGGGCAATATGAAAGAGTTTTGAAATCGAATTTAACTTTGGTGTTTTTGAAGAAACTTTCTTTGCTAAAGATAATAGGTTAAAGGTATTAACCATGTTTCATTTGGAAAATGACTACCAGAAAATTAAACTATAGATTTTCATATTATTATGCTATGATCGATTATCAAGTGTGCTTCTTCTATAAACATATTCACTTTATAATAAAACGATAACTGCATTTTGGGGTGTTAAGAGCAGAATAACCAGCTAGGTTGATACGGTACTGAATATATATTGAGTTAACTCATCTGTGAGTAGAATTGCATCCAAGAGGTCAGGTAGACCATAATGTAGGATGCCCAAAGATTGATCAAAGAATTGTTAGTTTATAGAGGTTCATAGTAAGCCCATGAAAACTATGTATGGAAATTGTTATTGGCAGGGGCTAATAGGTTTTTAGTGCTTCCATGAAAACTATATCCGGATTAAGTTATTGACAGAGATCAATAGGTTCATAGTCTACCCATAAAAACTATGACACGAGAGAAGTTATTGGAGAACCCAGTAGGTTCATGGTGATCTTAGAAAACTATAATTGGAGGAAGTTATTGGTAAATACCAATAGGTTCTTAATGATCCCCTTAAAACCATGAAATCTAATAGATAGTCCGTAAGTTTGGAACATGATTTTAGTTAGCCGATGAAAACTAATAGTTTAATAGTGACCCTAGAAACTATAACTTAAGACAGATAATGAGAGAAATGGGGATAGGCCAGAGCATATTATATATTTTGCATATCATCATGATATATTTTATTATGTTATGCCTTAACCATTATGGATGTAAGTGCACAGTATATGGCTATTATAAATCGATTTAAGATACTAGTGAGGGAAAAACCTATTCTGCTAAGCGGTATGGTCTCACTAGATGTCACGACCCGAACTCGATGTCTGACAAGCAACATCAAATTCGTATCGCGGTAGCTTGCAACACCCATTTGATGATAAATAACGCAGCGGAAATAAAAGATGATATCACTGATACAACAGGAATACAATATTCGATACATCAATTTGATACAATGATAATCATCAACATCAGAGAATAAACACAAAATACAGCGGAACATGATACAATATGAGATAAGTCTTCAACAGAATCTAATACTGCAACTCCGATCCAAAACTCCAAAAACAATACTCCAAAACTCCCAGCTCGATCCACCCTCAAGATTGCACCAAGATAAGCAAGGTCAGTCGTCCAAGGACTAAACTAGCACCAGATAAACTACTAGACCTGACTATCTGAAAAACCAAACTCTAGACTGCCCGCGTGGAAAAATTATGGGCACCCAGAGTTTAGGAAATGAACAATAAACTCCAGGTCAGTCATGGGACTGGTGTGAGCAAACAAAAACAGTTTGGTCTTTTAAAAAACAACCAAAAGATTTAAATTTGATAACCGCAATGTTTTTGGAAAATGAAACTACCATAAGGCTCCCGCCACACACATAATGCAAATACAGACTTGGAGGAGATTTCTCCTTATGATAGTCAAACATGCTTGATACGCGAGAACCATTTTGATATTATTATTAGTGCATGGTGGAAGACATTTCAAAATTATAATATAAATCTTAGCCAGCATGGACATTTCGAACTATGCCTACTATAGCTACCATCCAAACAGTGGGGCGCCACCATAAGTAGATGGCAGGTAATACAACTAAAACCGTACAAGGCTCGTATTGAATGAATGGATTTCCAACAAATGGTCAGACTAAGGAACTTCCTATTGCCACATGGGAATGCCTCTAGTGGGACGTCCCGAGAACCTACCCGACTCTCTGCCAACACAAGGCTGGTTTCCTCCCTACCGGGAGTAATACCTATAGATATGCCACCCCCGGTCCTTTGGGACCTTTATCCGAGAGCTCTCAACACCAACAACATCACACAATAATAAAATACAGTATCCACATGAGTTAGTATCTGGCCTCCATACCATGATACTACCCTTTTCCAGAAGGAATGGTCACACCCTAGGGGAGCTACCCCTGAAACCTTGCTGCAGCTTTCCTGTTCCGACCATTACCGATTTGTGAGGCTCGACAAGGTTTCGTCCACAAAGCTATGCTTTACACGAAAGCCATGCTTTGATCACAAATTATCAACTAATGGTCATCAACACACAGCAGCACTTAGCATGCCACACTACCAAATTGGGAGTATATCGCTGATAACCTTCAACTACATAACCTCTGAGCTCGTACGTCTCAAAGAAGGGTGTTAAGCTAAGAGAATAAATTCTCCACCACCAACAAATATGTATTTGAAAAAATCTGCTTTATATCTCAAAGTGTAGTGTCAGACACACGACCATACAAGTCTGTTCCGGGTTCGAACAGAACCGAAGGCATTTCCGAAGAAGCCCTTGCAATCCGGGTATTTACAATCCAGATCGGACTTCCCATCACCACCGGTCTTCAAATGGTACCCATAACGATGTATCATTATTCTGAATGGGTTATATGACACAAGTTCCTCTCCCGGCTAAACCGAATAGTGAGCGCAATATTTAAAACATATGGATATGGGATTTCAATTAAGTTACAACTTTAGAATTCAAAACTTTCTTTCAAATGGTTCAAACCAATTATCATTTCAAATCTTTTAAACAAAAAGATTTATTTCACAAAGTTCACTCAGTTTTACAAAGATCCATTTACGAATTTCAAAGCAATTTTCATTTCAACTAGATTAGCTCATTTAAATCTTAAAATCAAGATTTATCGCATAACTTTCAAAACTGTTTCCATAAATTCATTCATAACTTGGAAAACTATTTTCAGTTTAACTTGAAATCCCATAAATACAATTTGAAATTCATTTCTCATATGAAAGCTTTTTATCATTTAGAAATAGTAGCTTTATTTCAGAAAACCGTGATTCCATTTATACAACTTACAATCTTTGGGTTGATTCAAATTCCCAAAACAACGCTCTAAAAAGGGTTTAAACCCGTATAAATTGTAAAGTCCTTTTTAAATCATAAATACTGAATATACAATTCAATTTCAGATATTGAATTCCAATTTGAATCGAATTATTCAAATTTCAAATTTTTATTGAGTTATTCAAAACAACTTTCATTTTTAAAATACCTTTCCAAAAGCTTTTCATTTTAACCAAATTCCGTTTCCAAAACCGTTTGGATTTGAAATTCAACTTTTAAAACTGTTTTGAATTAAATTCAAATATCTGTGACTTAACTGATTTCCACTTGCAATACATATTTGTGTGTGTATAAGTGTGGTCTAGGGGTTTTACACAATAGTGCACAACATCAGTTATCACAGATATATCAATATTGATAAGCGGTATAACCCATAACGCTTATCTTCATTCACTATTTCACAGATAAAATAAATTTATCAATCACGAAGATTCATCATTACAATTCGATGTAGGTTTCGGATAACCATCTGGAATCCGACTCCCTGTCGCATCGAAATTCAAATGCCGTTTGATGGGCCCAAAGGGGTTTTCACATACATTCAGAAACAAATCATAAATCATGATACAGCATATGGCAAGTCACATCACATAACATCACAATCATAAACATAAATATCAATCCAATACACGACATTTGATGATAGTCAATCATCTTTGATTTAAAGTGAAGGTGATTTAAAAGGATTAACCACATAATCATTTTTTATTGATTTATTTAAATCACTGATTGACTATTCTTAATGATGAATTAATTTAAAATTTTAAATTGATTATTCTTTAGTCAATTAACTACTAATTATAGATTAATTACTTAATTCATTACTAATTACAATTAAAAAATAATTATTCTTAATTACTTTCAGAAAATAATCAATTAATATTAATTATTCACTTAATTAACAATTTCAAAGAAATCTTCTTTAAACTTTGAAAATCAATTTAATATTAACTACAACTTTAAATGTTAATTAATTTCACACTTAACTTAATTACTTAATTTAAAAAAAATTGATGTTAAAAACATTGTTAAAGTATTAATTAAATAAATTTAACTTGTATTTAAGTTTTTAACTTAAGTTGTTAAACATTTATTAAATGACAATGCTTAGAAATCCTGTTGGAACACAAATTTACTTGACTATATTTCTATGATTTGTAAACTGCAGCCCTGAAAGGAAGCAAACCCGAGTCTTCCTTTCGTTCTACTCGAGTGTGACCTTGAGTCACTTACCCATCTCCCCCGAGACGCTCACCCACTTACGCGTCATCTTCCTTTTTTTTCTTTCTGTAGTTAGTTATAAACTAGGTTATGAATTAAAGCATCAGGTTCACTCTCACGTACTCGTCCCAGAACTCGAAGCAACCACCAAGAAATCTCGAGCAACAACACAAGCTGCAAACCCTCACGATACTGAAACATCTCCTCCACGCCGCACACATGCACGGCGACACGCAAGACTCTGGCGAACTTCCAAGCTCACCGGCAAGTCATAATTCCCACAAAAACTTGAAATCCAAGTTCGAATCGTCCTAAACAATTACAAATCGAAAAATTGCCTTCTTGCACGAAAAAACTGAAACGAACACCTTCGGCAAAACGCCTCGCAACCGCCGCTCCAACCACCTGCTGCACCCAAACTTTCGCCCACACGACGACAACACGTTCAACCATCAACCCCCAAAATCTCGCGCCACAGATCGCGTGATGAAGACGAACTCGACACATTACAAACAAGAGTAAGAACTTGAAGTAAATCCCTAAATCAATCTCGTTCGACCCATTCTTGTATTTGAAAAATATTTCAACAATTTTCCCAGCATCCCAAATGTTCAATCATGCTTCAGTACAAATTTCAATATTTATCATTGATTCGATTATCAGGAATTGAGAAAAATGCAAACTTATCAAATTTTCAAACTGCTCTTGAAATAATTCATTAAAAATCTTCATTTTTGTTTTAAAAATCATAGATTGCAGTAAGAATTCAAGTTATGATCTTGAATCAACTTTTTATAGCAATCAAATTTATCAACTTTTTACTTGATTGCCTGTAAACAATGTTTCCTGCAGTAATATTTCACTAACATGTTTAATCAGCTTTGAAAAAAAACTTGTTCGAGGTTTTAAACATCTTGTTTGATTTAAAACTGAAAGTGTTACAAAGATTTGATGAGAATAAGTTTGAGTTTGAAAAAAAAATCACCCTGTAACAATAAACAGAGATGTACAGTCAACACAGAATTATATCTAAGATCAAAGCACATACAAACCAGATTATCAACGAATCTTGAACTATTTTTAGATTAAACTTGAAGCTTAAAATTTGATGTTTACTCACATTGAGTTTGGAGAACAGAAAGCCGCTCTGGTTTTGAAAACTGCAGTTTTGAACTTCTTTTAAATCCTGTTTTGCTTTCTTTTAATGATTTTGATATCTTAAGTTTATAGATAATGATGTCTGCATTTTCCTATCTGGTTTTGCTTAACTTTCTTACTGAATGAAATGGAATTGATATGGATATGTATAAATGAAGAAGGTTGCTTGTATAGGTAGGTGTTACCTGGTACTACATTTTTCTTTGATCGGACTTTTTTTCGTTGACTAAGCAAAGTATATTTTTGGCTGATATGATCTTGTATATGCTGGGAAGATGGCATTTAATGCCTTTGCTTCCTCCTTTGTTGACATGCAATCTTATTTTATTTTTTGTAACTACAATTTTTTTTTGCAATACTTTCGAATGTATGTTTACTTTCTTCTTATGCAAGCTACATACTTGTTATATATGCATTTTTTTTTGTTTTGTCTTTGTCTTTGCCTTGCATGAGTTAATTTCCAGGCTCTTGCACTTGAATTTGAATTTGCCTGGCTTGAACCCTTTTATTCCTTTTGCAAGCTAATTCACATATATCTTTGTTTCTTTTTACTTTGAATGTATTTTATTTCTTTGCTTTTGTTCTATTACTTTATATTGTAAATAATTTTCTATTTTAATTATGTTGTTAAATTTTAACTAACGTATTGACTAAAGATATTTTTTTATCGGTGTATTTACCGATTCCGGACCAAATCGAGATAATTCATTAAATTTGTTTAAGTACTCTTCAAATGATAAGCTTCCTTGCTTCAAATCCATAAATTCCAGGTACATTCTAGAGATACCAGCAGACGATATATATCGCTTCTCGAACACTTCTTTGAAACGACTCCACGTAAATTCATCCACCGGCTCATCCAATGTAACTGTTTCCCACCAAGCTAAAGCCTCTTCCTGGAGTTGCCAGGAAGCTTTCAATCGCATCTGATCATCTTCTAATTTCAGTCCCTTAAAAAAAATTTCACACGATCGAATCCAGGCTTGTGCTTCGATAACGGATTCTTTGCCTGTGAATTGCTTTCCACCAAGTCTAGAAAAACTTCGATATAGATCAGCCAGATTTGGTTGAGATTGAATGGGAATATCTTTCGTTGCAGGGCTTTACCAGCTGAAGTGGTACTTTCCTGTCTCCTATTTCGTCCTCTTCTTCCACTCATTCTTACTATCTGTAAATAGTAAGAAAACCGACTTAGGCATTCAGACGAAATATCTTAGAGAATATCAACAGATAAAGAGAATAGACAGAGAAATTTGGATTTTGGTTCCACTGGTTGTACTCATTCTAGGGTATACTTCACCCTATCTCTAATGAGCCATCTAATGTGTTACACTCCGTAGCTAAAGTTCTTACTCAACCTTCAGCTCTCATACCAATTTGTCACGACCCGAACTCGATGTCCGACAAGCAACATCAAATTCGTATCGCGAGAGCTTGCAACACCCATTAGATGATAAATAACACAGCGGAAATAAAAGACGATATCACTGATACAACATGAATACAATATTCAGTACATCAATTTGATACAATGATAATCATCAACATCAGAGAATAAACACAAAATGCAGCGGAACACGATACAATATGAGATAAGTCTTCAACAAAATCCAATACTGCAACTCCAATCCAAAACTCCAAAAACAATGCTCCAAAACTCCCAGCTCGATCCACCCTCAAGATTGCACTAAGATAAGCAAGGTCGGTCGTCCAAGGACTGAACTAGCTCCAGATAAACTACTAGACCTGACTATCTGAAAAACCAAACTCTACACTGCCCGTGTGGAAAAATTGTGGGCACCCAGAGTTTAGGAAAGGAACAATAAACTCCAGGCCAGTCATGGGACTGGTGTGAGCAAACAAAAACAGTTTGGTCTTTTAAAAAAACAGCCAAAAGATTTAAATTTGATAACCGTAATACTTTTGGAAAATAAAACTACCATAAGGCCTCCCGCCACACACACAATGCAAACGCAGACTTGGAGGAGATTTCTCCTTATGATAGTCAAACATGCTTAATACGCGAGAACCACTTTGATATTATTATTAGTGCATAGTAGAAAACATTTCAAAAGTATAATATAAATCTTAGCCAGCATAGACATTTCGAACTATGCCTACTATACTACCATCCAAACAGTGGGGCACCACCATAAGAAGATGGCAGGTAATACAACTAAAACCGTATAAGGCTCGTATTGGATGAATGGATTTCCAACAAATGGTCAGGCTAAGGAACTTCATATTGCCACATGGGAACGCCTTTGGCGGGACGCCCCGAGAACCTACCCCGCTCTCTGCCAACACAAGGTCGGTTTCCTCCCTGCCCGGGAGTAATACCTACAGATATGCCACCCCCCGTCGTTTGGGACCTTTATCCGAGAGCTCTCAACACCAACAACATCACACAGTAATAAAATACAGTGTCCACATGAGTAAGTATCTAGGCTCCATACCATGATACTACCCTTTTCCAGAAGGAATGGTCACATGCTAGGGGAGCTACCCCTAAAACCTTGCCGCATCTTTCCTGTTCCGACCATTACCGGTTTGTGAGGCTCGACGAGGTTTCGTCCACAAATCCATGCTTTACACGAAAGCCATGCTTTGATCACAAATGATGAACCAATGATCATCAACACACAGCAGCACTTAGCATGCCACACTACCAAATTGGGAGTATATCGCTGATAACCTTCAACTACATAACCTCTGAGCTCGTACGTCTCAAAGAAGGGTGTTAAGCTAAGAGAATAAATTCCCCACCACCAACAGATATGAATTTGAAAGAAATCTGCTTTATATCTCAAAGTGTAGTGTCAGACACACGACCATACAAGTCTGTTCCGGGTTTGAACAGAACCGAAGGCATTTCCGAAGAAGCCCTTGCAATCTGGGTATTCACAATCCCGACCAGACTTCCCATCACTTAGGGAATCTCCATACTGTAGCTACTCAGTGCAGAGACAATCGATAGGATATCCTATCGTTCTGGCAAATACCCGGTCTTCACCACCAGTCTTTAAATGCTATCCATAATGACGTATCATTATTCGAAATGGGTTATATGATACAAGGTCCTCTCCCGGCTAAACCGAATAATGTGCGCAATATTTAAAACTTATGGATATGGGATTTCAATTAAGTCACAACTTTAGAATTCAAAACTTTCTTTCAAATGGTTTAAACCAATTACCATTTCAAATCTTTTAAACAAAAAGATTTATTTCACAAAGTTCACTCAGTTTCACAAAGATCCATTTACGGATTTCAAAGCAATTTTCATTTCAATTAGATTAACTCATTTAAATCTTAAAATCAAGATTTATCTCATAGCTTTCAAAACTGTTTCCAAAGATTCATTCATAACTTGGAAAACTATTTTCAGTTTAACATGAAATCCCTTAAATACAATTTGAAATTCATTTCTCATATGAAAGCTTTTTATCATTTAGAAACAATAGCTTTATTTCAGAAAAACTCGATTCTATTTATACAAGTCACAATCTTTGGGTTAATTCAAATTCCCAAAACAACGCTCTAAAAATGGTTTAAACCCGTATAACTTGTAAAGTCCTTTTTAAATCATAAATACTGAATATAGAATTTAATTTCAGATATTGAATTCCAATTTGAATAGAATTATTCAACTTTCAAATTTTTATTAAGTTATTCAAAACAACTTTCATTTTTAAAATACCTTTCCAAAAGCTTTTCACTTTAACCAAATTCCATTTCCAAAACCATTTGGATTTAAAATTCAACTTTTAAAACTATTTTGAATTAAATTCAAATATCTGTGACTTAACCAATTTCCACGTGCAATCCATATTTGTGTGTGTATAAGTGTGGTCCAGGGGTTTTACACAACAGTGCACAACATCAATTATCACAGATATATCAATATCGATATGCGGTATAACCCATAACGCTTATCTTCATTCACTGTTTCACAGACAAAATAAATTTATCAATCGCGAAGATTCATCATTACAATTTGATGTGGGTTTCGGATAACCAATTGGAATCCGACTCCCTGTCGCATCGAAATTCAAAATGCCGTTTTACGAGCCCAACGGGGTTTTCACATACATCCAGAAACAAATCACAAATCATGATACAACATAAGGCAATTCACATCACATAGCATAACAATCATAAACAGAAATATCAATCCAATACACAACATTTGATGATAGTCAATCATCTTTGATTTAAAGTGAAGGTGATTTAAAAGGATTAACCACATAATCATTTTTTATTGATTTATTTAAATCAATGATTAACTATTCTTAATGATGAATTAATTTAAATTTTTAAATTGATTATTCTTTAATCAATTAACTCAATTAACTACTAATTATAGATTAATTACTAATTCATTACTAATCCATTACTAATTACAATTAAAAAGTAATTATTCTTAATTACTTTTAGAAAATAATCAATTAATATTAATTATTCATTTAATTAACATTTTCAAAGAAATCTTCTTTAAACTTTGAAAATCAATTTAATATTAACTACAACTTTAAATGTTAATTAATTTCATACTTAACTTAATTACTTAATTAAAAAAAATTTGATGTTAAAAACATTGTTAAAGTATTAACTAAATAAATTTAACTTGTTTTTAAGTTTTTAACTTAAGTTGCTAAACATTTATTAAATTACAATGCTTAAAAATCCTGTTGGAACACAAATTTACTTGACTATATTTTTATGATTTGTAAACTACAGCTCTGAAAGGAAGCAAACCCGAGTCTTCCTTTTGTTCTACTCGAGTGTTACCTCGAGTCACTTACCCATCTCCCCCGAGACGCTCACTCACTTACAAGTCATCTTCTTCCTTCTTTTTTTTCTTTCTATAGTTAAGTTATAAAGTAGGTTACGAATTAAAGCATCAGGTTCACTATCATGTACTCGTCCCATAACTCGAAGCAACCACCAAGAAAACTCGTGCAACAACACGAGACGCAAACCCTCACGATACTGACACATCACCTCCATGCCGTGCACGTGCACGGCGACACGCAAGACTTAGGCAAACTTCCAAGCTCACCAGCAAGTCACAATTTCCATGAAAACTTGAAATCCAAGTTCGAATCATCCTTAAAATTTTCAAATTGAAAAATTGCCTTCTTGCGCGAAAAAATTGAAACGAACACCTTCGGCAAAACGCCTCGCCACCGCCGCTCCAGCCACCTACAACACCCAAACTTTCGCCCACACGACGAAAACACGTTCAACCCTCAAACCCCAAATCTCGCGCTCGACCACGTGATGAAGACGAACTCGACACATTACAGACAAGAGTAAGAACCTGAAGTAAAACCCTAAATCAATCTCGTTCGACCCATTCTTGTATTTGAAAAATATTTCAACAATTTTCCCAGCATCCCAGATGTTCAAGCATGCTTCAGTACAAATTTCAATATTTATTAATGATTCGATTATCAGGAATTGAGAAAAATGCAAATTTATCTAATTTTCAAACTGCTCTTGAAATATTTCATTAAAAATCTTCATTTTTGTTTTAAAAAATCATAGATTGCAGTAAGAATTCAAGTTATGATCTTGAATCAATTTTTTATAACAATCAAATTTATCAACTTTTTACTTGATTACCTGTAAACAATGTTTCCTGTAGTAATATTTCACTAACATGTTTAATCAGCTTTGAAAAAAAACTTGTTTGAGGTTTTAAACATCTTGTTTGATTTAAAACTGAAAGTGTTACAATGATTTGATGAGAATAAGTTTGAGTTTAAAAAAAATCACCCTGTAACAATAAACAGAGATGTATAGTCAACACAGAATTATATCCAAGATCAAAGCACATACAAACCAGATTATCAACGAATCTTGAACTATTTTTAGATTAAACTTGAACCTTAAAATTTGATGTTTATTCACATTGAGCTTGGAGAACAGAAAGCTGCTCTGGTTTTGAAAACTGCAGTTTTGAACTTCTTTTA
The DNA here is from genome assembly GCA_030765085.1 of Allium cepa. Taxonomy (NCBI): domain Eukaryota; kingdom Viridiplantae; phylum Streptophyta; class Magnoliopsida; order Asparagales; family Amaryllidaceae; genus Allium; species Allium cepa. Next base: position 663,535,009 of record CM060937.1, read on the forward strand.
AATCCTGTTTTGCTGTCTTTGAATGATTTTGATATCTTAAAGTTTATAGATGATGATGTCTATATTTTCCTTTCTGGTTTTGCTTAACTTTCTTACTGAACGAAATGGAATTGATATGGATATGTATAAATGAAGAAGGTAGCTTGTATAGGTAGGTGTTACCTGGTACTACATTTTTCTTTGATCAGACTTTTTTTGTTGACTAAGCAAAGTATATTTTCGGTTGATATGATCTTGTATATGTTGAGAAGATGGCATCTAATGCCTTTGCTTCCTCCTTTGTTAACATGCAATCTTATTTTATTTTTTGTAAGTACAATTTTGTTTTTGTTTTGCAATCCTTTCATATGTATTTTACTGTCTTCTTATGCAAGCTACATACTTGTTATATATGCATATTTTGTTTTGTTTTGTCTTTGTCTTCGCCTTGCATGAGTTAATTTCCAGGCTCTTGCACTTGAATTTGAATTTGCCTAGCTTGAACCCTTTTTTTCCTTTTGCAAGCTAATTCACATATATCTTTGTTTATTTTTACTTTGAATGTATTTTATTTCTTTGCTTTTGTTCTATTAGTTTATATTGTAAATAAATTTCTATTTTAATTATGTTGTTAAATTTTAACTAACGTATTGACTAAAGATTTTTTTTTTATCTTCTTGCATACACAACTCATCTTAAATATATATGTATTTCATATGTTTACTTAAGTACCAATATTTTACTTTTACTAAAATAATCTTGAATTTTATTTCTATTTAAAGTTCAACTTTCAAACATTAAATTTATATCTTCATATTTGTATACTTATAATTATATTGATAGAATTGAATTTTATTTTAAACATTGGTATCTATATTGCATTCAATAATTAATCATATATATAATATTTTTTCCCAAGGTACAATTTATAAATCCAATTCATTTTGAATTTATTTTGAATTTCCAAATCAAAAATTTATTTATAATCCAATTCAGTTGAAAACATTTATTTTGAGGTTCAAATCCAAATTCTAAAATAAATAAGTATATATCTCTTATTAAATTTGAAAAATTCAAATAAACACACAATTTAATCCAAAAATTTAATAAAATTACAAATTTAAATTCGTCTTTAAATCGGGATTGTTACACTGGATATCTATATTGTTCGAGATGGCTGGTTATTATTCATACCAGACTTTTTGTCAGACCCGAAGTTTATGTTTTCCACTTAATCTTTAGAGTGCTCAATTGATTTTGAGTAGTTTGAGAGTTAAGGTTTTCAAGTTCTCCTTTAAATGAATAAGCTTCCAAAGACGGACAGAAAGCAAGCTAGCTATTAGGAGTTCGTTTTATTTAATCTCGTTGTGTTTTGGATGTAATGGGAAAGTTGGTTATTTGCCGATATTTAGACTCCGATCAACCAACGGGACATCTTCATATGTCGCTCTGGCATATTTTGTAATAATCATATTTCTTTGAACGTGGTTTACAAATTGGGATTATGTAATGAATTTGAAATATGATTTGAAGTTGAATGGAAAATTTGTTTCATGACTTTAAATTTTCCATATCCATGTGTTTTTGTTATATCAATATATGTGACGTTACTGCATTTAGTCACTGCGAATTAATAACTATGAATGCCAACAACATCGATAGTAGTTACTTTTGGGCCTCCAAAAGGGGAATGTTACAAGAAACTTGTGTAGATTTTTCTGAAAACCTGAGTATTTTAAAATGACAAAAATAAAGGAAGTTGGATCTATCTCTCAGAAGTAGGCAATCCAATTATAGAAGATAGATCCAAATGGACCGAGAATCACTCTCTTAATGAAAGCATCAAAATGTTAGTACAAAAAATTGGCACAAACACCAAAAAATTAAGTAGAGAATGAAAATGAAGAAACGTAAATGAAAAATGAGTGAAAACAAGACACCAAACATTTATAGTGGTTCAACCAAGTGTTGCCGACGTCCACTTATGATTTCGATTGATTATCTTGCTTTTTTACAAGTAGTTATTATGGTTCGGTACCACTACATGGGTGATTTACAAGGAAATATGTAATTATTGCAAGAAGATAAAATAAACCCAGAAAATGAGCTCCTAGCCTCATATTTATAGTAGTAGGTTGCCAAAAAATGCTCCACCATGTCTTCCTCCCCGATCTCCACTAACTAGCAGAAGTTGTCTTAAAGAAAATGTGTCCAGGTCAGCAATGTTGATGGATTGGTATCGATCCATAGACATGAATCAGCACTGATCCAAAAGATCTTCATATAGATCATTTTGATATTTCATGATATGGCGACTTGTTGTTTACTTCATGATTCTTATCTTGTTTGCATGGTTGTGAGCTTGTTTCTAGGCCGATAAGATGGATCGGTGAAGGAATGGATTTGCTGATTTTAGGTGCGCAAGGCATTCATTAGAAAATGACATGCGATTGATCAATGGTGCTTGGAATGAGTTTCCATCATCAATACTTGAGCATAGTCGGAAAATGATGCATTTGATGCAAGTTTGTGGATCGGTACTGATCTGTGTTGATGGATCGGTACCGATCCATCACTTAGATGGATTATTCTTTGTGATTTTATGGGATGGATTGGTTTTCATCTTGTGATCTAGATTGTATTTGGTTTTTGGACTTCGTGACTATCTCTTCAGGCTTTTTGCCTCGATAGCTCTCAAGTTCAGTTTTTCCATTTCATTGAAATATTGCATGGTCAAAAGGCTGGATAATGGTTATTATTACTATACTTAACACTAAAAGTCGAACGAGGCAGGCTTCTCTATTTATGAGAGTCAAAATTGATGTTCAAGTGAGGATGAAGCAATAGAGCTCCAACCTAATGGCTTTCCTCTTGACTGGGAATAGTTAAGTTGAAATATTGGAAACATGTTAAGTATACAAACCTTAATTTCTATAAACAAGCGATTAAGACTCGGTAATTGATTAGTCAACTATCGGTCTTGACTAAATTTAACTTATGAAAGGCTTCGTGGATTTATACTAATAAGAACCCATAGGGAGGTGCGTTGGTACAAAACTGGTTACTTCTGGAAAAAACTAGAATTATGTGAACTGGAAATTCATCGATTAGTTTTGAAGAGGCCGGGATCGGTAAGTATAATACTTTCCAAATACCATTTCAAAATTACTATACATGTTGGTTTTATAAGATGACAGATTATAATTTTGAATACTTTAATAATATTGATTAAAGTAAATTGTTTCGAGTTTATTGTGACAATGTTTAAATTGAACTTATCTTTAAACCTTGTAAATTTAAGTAGATCTTTAAAAGAGAATTTAAAGATAATATTTCAAAGTATAAATTATTTTGGGGTTGTAGTAAACAATATTTTAGTAACATTTTTTTTAAACCCTTGAATTGTATTTTAAAGGGGAAAAAATACTGTTAAATGATTATGAATATATTAAATCTTCAATAATGGAATTTTAAAGATAAAAACAAGCATGAAATCTTTTAGAATAAAGATAGAAAGGGTTTATGTTTAAAATGTAAAAGAGAGAAGGGGTTTACAGTAAAAAGGTTTAAGTAACATTCGTTTAACATTCGTTTTTAACCTCTATGATTGTATTTTAAAATAAGTAAATCTTGTTAATGATTTGTGAGTATACATATATCATTGGGATAAGCATATGAATATTTTTTGAAATATTGTAAAATACTTGTATATATCTTTTGTAAAGATTTATATACATATATATATATATATATAAATGTACATAAAGGAAGTTTTAATTAATAAAGGGGTATTACTTAATAAACGAGTATTAACTAATTAAGGAAGTTTTGATCCATGAAAGATGTTCTATTAGATAAAAAGGAGTTTTGCTAATAAAAATGATTTTGAATTAATAAAGGATAAATAATTAAAAAGGGATTAAAAGTCATTTAGGTGACTTGATCTGCTTTGTATGAATTGATATTTCTTGTGTGTTTACTTGCTTATGGAAAGCATATGGGACTTAATTCCCTTATGCGATCATTCTCACTGTTGTTGAAAATAACCAAATTCATCGATTAGTTTTGAAGAATTTGAGATAGATAACTATTTTACTTACTAAATACCACTTCAAAACTATTATATGGGTTCTATGTTTCGGAAGTGGAATGATGGAATCCATATGTGGTTTCGAAATTTATTGAGATAATGGAATCCATGTGTCATGATTTGTTCGAGTAGAAGACTCGTGTGGAATACGCTGGATGTAGCCTTCACATTTTAATGACAGATATAAGAGTAAGGGTGCACAACCCTGAGTTTAGCTAACCCAAAAAAGGGTATATCAACTCCATTATCTATAATATGCTTATCGATAGTCGGTGCCGGAAGCTGGTGTGCCTAGCGCCCCGTGTTACGACTTGGGTCACTTGTGTTAACCTTATGGTATATTTTATCTAGAGATATACAACACTCGAAAGGATATCTCTAACCTTTGTGCTGAAGATCCACCTCATTATATCAGGGGCATCTCCATGGAAACCCTAAATAATTTAACGAATGTGCCTCAGTGTTTTTTGAATGTGCAAATATTATTGTTGTGGTGCACACTTCACACATCATGGCTATATTTCTTACTATTTTACACCCTAGACATTATTATAATATGACTATATTTTCTTTGAAATGATTTGCTTAATATAAGCTAAAAGCCTAGCTATATTTATTTGCAGCGTGGTCTTACGAGATACCTTTATTTTCGAAAGGTTTTATAAACATAAGAATCCATATGATTGAGTTTCTCACGCTTGTTTTATCAGACTAATACGAGTGTTATTTTCGTATAATGATCGAGTTGGCCCCGTGTATATTTCCAAATTTCGTTGATGTTCATTAGAGCTCTTAGAGAGGAGCTGAATGATTGCCTGCTGTAAGTTTTATTTCCGCTACATCACTTTGTTTATATATATACGCAATTGTAATGATAGGCTATTATAACTATCCAAGCTAATGATATGTTAGTTTGCTCAGATTATTGTATCCATACTGTTTTTTTGCAAAGATCATTTTGATATTATACATTATCATATCGCGTTGAGATTCTGATGTTTTTTGTAACAACCCGCATATTTATCGATTTTATATTTAAATATTTTATTTAAATATTTTGTCGTTAATCGGATATTGGTTCGAAAAGCTACTTTTTGCAAACGGTCAAAATAGGACTTGAGACCACTTCCATTGAGTTCGAAATGTCGTTTACAACTTTTTTAAGTATAAACATTGATAGGTTTGGAGTTCGTGGAATTTCACTTACTTTTCCCGCTTTGAACTTTGGGTTAGATTAGCCATTATAACTCAAACCCACTTCTCTCCTTCTCCTCACTCTTCATAAATTCCTACCAAACACAAACTTTAACATTAATGGTGAGTGGAAAGGGAAATTAGAAACTCCAAGCCTAGGTTTCAACTCCAACTCCATCACTCAACTCCAAATTCAAGGAAAAGCATTGGATTCAAGCTTGTAGTTGCTTCTCCATTCACCTTCAAGCTTTAACTTCATAATTTGGTGAAAATGTGAGATTTTTATCTCACAATTCTAGCCTATAACTATATTGGACTGTTGGGAATGGTTCCCTATCACATTAGCATGCACATTTGCATTTGGTTTGGATTGGATTGGCTAAAAACTCCAATTTTTGGTGTTCTTGGTAAATTACTGCAGTTAGGTCATTCGCTGTTGAAAAGTCACCCAGAGAATAGCTCGTTTCTGGCCTTAAACTCATTCGTATGCCTTAGGTCGTTCGCCTCGGAATTAGGTCATTGGGCTTTAGGTCGTAGGTCGCTCGGCCATGCTTATTTCGTTAAGTCGCTCGGCCTTTGTACCTTTAGGTCGTTTCCCCACTAGGTTGCGTGACCTTGTTTTAGACCGTGGGTCGTTAGGTCGCTTGACCTGTTTGCTTTCACTAGGTCGTGTCTTGTAGGCCGATGCACCATTAGGTCGTTGCCTTTAGGACGTTCGCCTATAGGTTGATCTGCCTGCGTATTTGGCTAGTTCGGAGTTAGGTCGTTAGGCCTTGGGACTATTGGTCGCTCGCGTGTTAAACCCTTAAGTCGCTCGCGTGTTAAACCCTTAGGTCACTCGTGTGTTAAACCCTTAAGTCGCTCGCTTGTTAAACCGCTAGGTCGCGTGGTACTTTAGGTCGCATGACCTCAACCTCATAGGTCGCTCGGCCCTTTATATACTTAGGTCGTTCGACTCGCTTCCACGATAGGTCGCTCGGTTGTTCCCCAGTTAGGTCGCAGCACTCTAGGTCGCTCGGCCTTACCTTCCACCATAGGTCGCTTGACCATTTGCCTTGTTAGGTCGCTCGATTGTTTCTATTAGGTCACGTGAACCTTAAGGTCATTGAACCTTCACACCGATAGGTCGCTGCCTACCTTAAGTCGCTGCTCGGCCTTATCCCATTTAGGTCGTTAGACCTTACTTTCACTAGGTCACTTGACCCCTTAGACCCTTAGGTCGCTCGATCCTATCCTCTCTTAGATCTTCACTAGGTCGAACCCCATAGCGGGGGTGTTGCCCCCGCACCCCCACCTTGGGGGGTTGCCACCCCCCCTCGACCCCCCTCCGTAGGGGATCTTATCTGAAAAACATTCAACAGAACTTGCTTTGTTGAGATGCTGAGTTGACCATTCTTAGAGACAAACTATCTTTGGCTTCTCGGTCGATTTTAGGGTATCACGGCCTTGCTAAAAAGGCGGGATAACAACTTTAGAAATATGAAGGTTTCAATACTAGTAGTAAATATCAAAACTCTTTCAACAAAATGATTTCAACTCTATTTTCAATAACAAAGCTCTTTTCTTAAACTATTTTCCAAACTACTAGTATATACAAACCTTTACCTCACTCAGATGAGAAATCTAATTAAACGGCTTAGTAAAACAAGTGGTATGAAACGCTTGCGTTCACTTCGTCGGTTAATTCTTGGACTTGTTCGATTGAACCTTTTGTGATAACTTTCTAGTGAAGATTTACAGTTTGTTAGTAAATATTTAAGTTAAGCAAGTGGTTATGGGACACGAAGCTAAACTTTTATATTTACTAGCTTAGTGTAATTGACACTTCTCGTTGATCATGACGATCATTTTATGATTTAGACTGGCAATTGTGCGATGTCTCTTTGTTTGCAAGGTTAGACTAGACCTCATTGGTGTGATTCCGACTCACACATATCTCTTTGTCCGCAAGGTTAGTCTAGACACCATTTGTGTGATTCCACTCACACATACCTTTTTGTTGCGAGGTTAGGCTAGACACCATTTGTGTGATTCCACTCACACATACCTTTTTGCTTTTTGGTTAGCCTAGACCTCATCTGGGTGATTCCGACTCACCCATATGGGGTAGCTCCCCATGTTCTTCGGACCGTCATGTGATAGGCCTCTTTCCCTTTTTCTGTGATTTCTGGATTTCTTGTGTTGATTTCTGGAATTTATGTCATTGACTTGTTATGAGTACAAGTTTAGGGTATGATGCCCTCTTTGGATCTTTGAGAAGATTCTTGTGATATTGATTTATCTCTTATTGGTTGATCTTCTGTTGATCATCATTTGCATACTTATAGTAGTATGTCAGTATGGATATTTTATGTTTATGCCATATCTTTTATTTTATATCTGTCAACTGATATTTATAGCTAGACTGATCCATTTATTATTTTCTTAAATAATACTTGGTTCAGACCGAGATGTTATAGGTGCTTCTGCTTGACTTCTTCCCGGGATTTGCTACTCTGACTTTTGGCTAACTATTTAGATTAGCAGTTTTTGTTGTATACACTTGAGATATAGACTCATAGTTGTATTCTTTTGTATAGCACGTGTTGCTATTCTTTTGTATTATTGTGGATCTTTTTGACCACTACTCTGATGTACACTTTCATGTGTTAGTATATATATTCATATCTTCTTCCGCTTTTGTGATATGGATGTCTGTGACTGATTTGTGTTATGCTTATTTCTATGTTTGTTTCTGAAGATTATTTATAGCCACCGTGTGATAAGCAATAACATGGATGGTCGCTCCTCAATAGCCTTATTCTCCGTGCTAGTTGACAGCACTACACCGTAGTGTTCTTGGCTAGCGTGGGTATAGAGGTGGGGCGTCACATTTTTGTTCTCCTTTTGTTCATTTTATTTTCATCTTTTCCTTCAACTTATGCTTTATCTTTTCAACACTTCGGTGCTCGGCACGTGAATACCAATGGTGTATTCGACATTCGAGGTTCGAAATGGCAATAGTTGCATTTAGTATATGTTACAACAAACCAAGATGCCAAAAATACAAAAGCATGTCGAAAACAAGGCTGATGAAAAGGACACAAGAAATCAAACAAGAGGAGATGTCTGATGTCGAAAGCATGGACACATCATGTCAAAGTCAAGAATATTGAAAATAAAGCAAGGGAGCATTTTACAAAGGATGTTGCAGTCCCTTAGGAGGGCAACGAATGTATGATGCACACCAAACTCTTGCAAGCTTTCGTTGAAAGACAAGGGAATTCTTATTGCGTGGAAAGTGTAACACCCGTAATTTTCAAAAGTATTAATCAGGATATTTAATTAGATAAATTAAATAGAATAGTGTAAATATTAGTGTGATAAGGAGATTAAGATTTGAAAATTAATTAGAGATCGTGCAAATTAAACAAGAAGAATGGGCTTATGAACGTTTCTTAATTAGTGTGAGCATAACGCTAGGGCATTATAGGATTTGTCACTACCAGTATCCCATTATCCCTAAACCCATGTCTCTATTTTCTCTTCACGTTCATTTTTCAAAAATGTAAACAAAAAGTTCAAGCCGACCATAACCTAGGGAAGAAACGGGGAAAATAAATCAAGAGCTAAGGAATTAAGCAAGGAGGATTAATCCAAATCAAATCTCAACTTCCTAAGCCTAATCAAAGCGAATAATAATCTAAACCATCTCTATTTTTAGTCTTAAAGATCATTTGATTTTGGTTTAAATTTAAATCCATTATGATGATTTTTAATGATGATATGCATGGATTTTTGATATGTTTGATTCTAATAAGACTGTTTAATAATTGCTTAACTCGATTTTAGTAAAAACTGTACTTTTTGGATTTCGAATGCCATGAAGAATTTATATGTTATGTAAAACATTATTTGGAGATGGGTTTTAATTTTTGTAATTTTCCAAGCTGTGGAAAATTTATTATGAATTTTAGAAGAAAGAAATGAATAATTTGGGTTTAAAATTATGTCGGCTATTATATGAAGAATTTGGGTCTGAAATTTATATAAGTTAGATAACATGTTAAAAGTGAATTTTTATGATTTTTGGGGATTTTTCTAAAGTAATTTATTATGGAAATCAAATTAATTTAGATGGAGGACTTAAACGTTTTATTTATTTTCTTAAGGAATGGCTTATTTGCTAAATTATTTTAATTGGACCTAAAATGAATGTTGCAGTTTTATTTTAAAATTGTTTGAAAGGTTTATGGAAACCAATTAATTTTTTACAAATAGGCAGGTTAGTTGAAAAGCAAGTACTTGAAATGGCAATAAAACAGTTTTTGTACAAAAACAACGTTTCACCACTTTTAGTAGCTACCTTATGACCCTATACCTCAACCAAGTCGAAACCAATACACAAGGTATCAACGTGTTGGTACACGGTGGATTGGAGAAAGGTTAAAGGTATGGAGTCGAAACAATAATTTTGAAGGGGTCGAAACCAATTTAAATAGCTTACAAAGATGCCACTTGCCTTGTTTTCAAAAGAATGCTTTCAAAGGGGCTTAAAATTGCTTTCAAAGTGGTTGCCGCCTTTTTATTTTGAAAAGACAGCTTTCGAATAAGTTGCCTTATTTTTAAATCAATGCTTTCGAAAGGGAGTTTGAAGCCAATCGAAACCATGCATGCCGACATTATGCCTTTTGAATGGATTGAAGTCGTCAACAAGTTCGAAAGTAAGCTTTTTTTATAAATGTAATAAGCCATTTCACAAAGCTTTTGAAAGGGCTCTAGTAGCTACATAAAGGTTTCGAAGGCAATGGCTTCTAAAGGGGTTTCAAAATTATGCTTCTAAATGTTTTTTTAATTGAGTAATGCTTACGAAATGATGGTTCTGAAGCCATTAGTTTTTCCCTAATCATTAAAATTTAAAAGTTAATGGTTTCGAAAGTTGTACTTTCGTTTGTATTCACTATTATCCTAAAACTTTATAAACAATATACAATGCTTCTGCATCCACAATGGTGAAAAATATAACAGTTAAAAATAATATAACGATATGGAAAAAAATAAATCAGCTCTGGATTTTCCATCCCCATTTATTCTGACTATCTATCTTAGTTATGTTTCTAGGGTCACTATTGACCTAATAGTTTTCATGGGCTGACTATTAACCTATTTAATAATTATGGACTCCCTGCTTGGTTTCATAGTGTTCACGGGCTCACTAAGAACTTATTGGTCCCTGCTAAAAACTTTACTGTTTAATGGTTTCTCCCCGAACCTATTGGTAACTCCAATAACTTCCCTCTTATCCTGGTTTTCAACGGTTGACTACGAACCTATTGACTTTTGTCAATAACTCCATCCAGATATAGTTTCCATGGGTTCACCACAAACCTATTGGCCCCTGCTAATAACTCTTTCTAATCATAGGTTTCATGGGTTTATTATGATCTGTCTACCTGACAACTTCATTAATCAATATTTAAGCATCCTACATTCTGATCTATCTTACCTCCCGGATGCAATTTTACTCATTTAGGTGTTAATTCAATTTATATTCACTACTAGGTCAACCTAGATTATTATTCTGCTTTCTTTCCCCAAAATATAGTTATGGTTCCACTCTAATGTGAATATATATATATATATATATATATATATATATATATATATATGAAGAAGTGAACATAATAATACCAACACCAATGGTTTAATATGGTTGAAATCATTTTATATAAAATGTGGTCAATTCCTTTAACCTATTATTTTATAAAGGACAACTACTTCAGAAACCCATACTTAAAATCATTTCAAATCCTCTTTATTATGCCATGGTTTTCCCTTTTTTAAACTAAGATTGGATTTTTTTTTGAAAACTAAGGCTTTCGAAACCTTAAAACTTTACTTTCGAAATCATTGGATAACCTCCTCCAAAAGAATTTAAATCTCCTTTTCAAAACATTAAATATATACCTTTCAAAGCACTTTAAAACATCTCTTTATGAAACCCTCAAAACATACCTTTTGAAAGTATTAAAATATTTCTTAATAACTCTGAGAAGCATAGCTTTGAGACTAATGAAAGTACCCCTTTCAAAACCATTGGGTTTACCTTTAAAAACATCTTTTGGGTCAAAGTGAATATAGGCGAAAGTATCCCTTTCGAAACCTTTAATTTTCTTATAAAATTTTTTGGGGAAAATTTTGATGGCTTCAGAACCAACTATTCGAATTCTTAAAACATTTAAATAAAACATTAAAGGATAGCTTCGAAATCCCCTTTCGAGGCCATTTCCTTCGAAACTTGAACCCTTTCAAAAGCTTTACTACATTTATAAAGCATTGACAACTTCAATACAGTCGAAAAGCATAAGATTGACAACAGGGTTTCGACTAGTCAGATCCATCCTTTTTGAAAGCATTTTTTATAAATAAAGAAACTCATTCGAAAGCTTATATTTTTAAACTAAAGATAGGAACCCTCTTCGAAAGCTATTTAGAAAACCCCTTTCAAAAGCATATGTTTCAAATCCTTCAAAAGCTTTTAGTAAAACAGGGTAGGCGTTTATCATTTGAAAGTAAAATGAAGGTTTCGACCCTATCGAAAGCAGAGGTTTCGACACCATGCCTTTCGCTTTTCTCCAATCCAATATGTACCAACAAGGTAATACTTTGTTTGTTGGTTTTGGCTTGGTAGGTTTCATCTAAGTTGGTTTCGACCGAGTCGAAGCGAAAGCAAAGGGTCGAAAGGTGCTTCTGAAAGAAGCGAAACCCACTTTTCTGGATAAAGGCTGAATTAGTGCTATTTATAGTAATTACTTTATAACTAACTTGCGTATTAATAAACATTCAATTGGTTGACTAAACTTTTCAAATTCTTTCTCAAAATAACTGTAGCATAATTTCAGATCTAAATCAAGGATTACTTTAACAAATAATCCCTTCCGTTAAGCAAAACCAATAAAACAACTAAGTTCTTCTTCTAAAATAATTTAATTTTCATAGTAAACCACTTAGAAAAAATTCCCAAAAATTACAGAAATTCATTTTCGACATGTTATCTGACATACAAAAATTCCAAACCCAATTTCCTTATAAAATAACCAAAATCAATCTTAAACCCAATTTATTCATGTTTTCCTTAAGAAGTTCATATTAAATTTTCCATAGCATGGAAATTTACAAAAATTTAAATCCATCTCTAAAATCATGTTTTACATAACATAAAAAAATTTCATGACATTCGAAAATCATTATAATTGATTTTACCCTTGAAACCGTGTAAAAATGATTACCCACTATTTTGTTTAAGTCAAACATATCAAAATCCAAGCATATCATCAATTTAATGGATTTAATCCTAACCCGAAAATTAAATGGTCATAAAATAAAATAAAGATGATATAAATTATTATTCGCCTTGATTAGGATAAGGCTTTGAGATTTGATTGAGATTAATGCTCCTGCTTTAATTCCTTAGCTTTAATTTGAATTTCTCTTCCTTTCTTTCTCTAGTAAAGGCCGACTCCTCTTTGATTTATATTTTTTGTGTTTTTGTAAAATGACGTGAATGGGAAATGAAACATGGATATATAAGGGTAATAGTTGTGTAGGCGGCAATTACCCTAATACCCTTGCGTTGATTGATTAACATATAAAGCCTATTTTTTTAATTTACTAATTAACACAGCCTCTTTAAATTTAAATTTTCAAATCTTAATCCCTTTATCATACTTACATTTGCATTATTCTATTTAGTTTATCTAATTAAATCTCATGAATAATGTTATCAAAAATTAGGGGTGTCACAGGCTCCCCTCCTTACAGAATTTTGTCCTTGAAATTTAGTAAGGACTAAATACCAAACATAGCAATCATCTGTAACAGCTCCTAACAGCCATACTAGCCTACCTGACTAGTAGCTATCTATCTAAGTCTAATGTGGAAATCTATATAAGTCTAATGTAGACATACCCTTAAAGAAGATCAAGATAAGTATCTCTAATCCTGTCTTCTGTCTCCCAAGTACAGTTCTTCTTGTTGTCTCTCCACTGAACTTTCATCAACCTGACTATCTTGTTCCTCAATCTATTCTCATCTCTCGCTATAACCTAAACCAGTCGTCTAATAAAAGTCAAATTAGGCTCTACTATAAAATATTCCAGCCCTGTCGTTGGAACAGTAGTCTCTAGATAATGCACATACTTGCAAAGGTGAGACACATGAAATACATTATGGATACCTGCCATATTGCCCGAAAACTCCACTCTATGTGCAAGCTCTCCAATCCTCTCTATAATATGTAATGGATCAACATATATCGCTGCCAGTTTCCCTAACTCTCCAAATCATACCGCACCATTCATTGGTGATACCTTAATGAAAACCTTATCTCCAACTGAAAGTTCTAGGTCTTTACACCTCTTATCAACGTAACTGTTCTGTCTGGACTTAGCTTCCTTCATCCTTTATCGAATCAACTCAAACTTCTCTGACACCTCTCTAACCAAATCTGGACCTAAGACTAATCTGTCTCCAATCACAGACCAACATGCTGGTGATTTCCATGGCCTTCCATATAAAGCTTCAAAAATCATCATTCCTAACTAGTCTGATAAATATTATTATTATAGGAAAAGTCCTTCTAATCCTTTTGGCACATAATTGATCCTCTGTCTACTTTGAAGTAATCCTTTCAATTAGCACCGGCCGCACTACTAAATAGAACAACATGGTGGTATTCTGACTAGAACTAGCAGTTGATCTAAACTGCACACTGCAAGTAGTCAAAGATTCTAAATCCTTACACTCTGTCAACATAACCAACACCACATTCTAATGTCTTCTGCCAGGAGCATCCACTACTTTACTACCTTTCCCAGGTGTATACTCTACACCAAAATCATAAGTAGCCAAAAACTCCACCTACCTCTATTGTCTCATATTCAACTCCTTATGAGAGAATAAATATCTTAAGGACTTATGATCCGTGTACAACTCAAATCTCTCCTCCTAAGAGATAATGCCTCCAAATCTTCAACGTGAAGATCACCACTGCCAACTCCATGTCATGATTAAGATATATTACTTCATACGGTCTAAGCTATCGTGAAGCATAGGCAATGACTTTACCCTTCTATATCAACATGACTCCTAATCCAGTACCACAAGCATCCGTATATAACACCAACCCTAGGTTTCTGTTTGGCACTACTAGCACCGATGCATTGGTCGATAAATGCTTTTAAATAAGGAATGCTTCCTCACATTTTTCGAACCAAACAAACTTCACATTTTTCTTGGTTAACTTAGTCAAAGGTGCTCCTATCCACGAGAAATCCTTGATGAACATCTGGTAATAGCCAGCAAGTCCAAGAAAACTTCTAATCTCAGTCACCACCTCTGGCCTTTTCTAGTTATTAACAACTTCGATCTTGTCTAGATCAACTGACAAGCCTTTCTCTGAAATCACATGACCAAGAAATTTAACGTCTTTCTTCCAAAAATGACACCTGGTAAACTTCACCGTTAACTGATGCTGCCTCAGTGTCTCAAGCGCCATTCTAAGATGATCCGCATGCTCTTTTTTATCCTTTGAGTTCACTAAAATGTAATCTATAAACACCAACACAAACCAATCCAAGTAATCTTAGAAAACTTGATTCATCAAACACATAACGAAAGCGGGCGCATTTGTTAATCCAAATGGCATCACTAATCACTCATATGAACCATACCTAGTCTAAAATGCTATTAATGGAATATTGTCCTCTGCAACTCTCAACCGATGGAATCCTATTGCCAAATCCAACTAGGAGAAAACTCAGGCTCTACACAACTGGCCAAAAAGATCGTCTATTCCCGGCAAAGGATACCTTTTGTTAATCGTCCTCTCATTCAACTTACAATAGTTGATACACATCCATAACGACCCGTCTGGTTTCTGCACGAACACCGCGGCCATTCCCCAAGGTGAACTGCTTAGTCTAATGAAATTCCTTCCTTCAAGATCCACTAGCTGTAGCTTTAATTCCTTCATCTCAGTCATTGTCATCCTGCTAGGTGGTCTACTTAATGGTTAAACTCTTGGCACAAGATCTATTCGAAACTCAACTTCTCATTTCGATGGTAATCCCACAACGGGCTCAAAAACATCTGGAAACTCTCTTGCTACCCGAACCTGACTTAACTCTTCTCCAACTTCCATAGTAATTAACAAAGCACAAACACTCCGGTCAAAATTCTCAACTGAAAGTATGATTCGATTATGACTATCAGGGTGTCTTAGTGATATCTCCCTATATTGGCAAAATATCCTAGCCTCATACTTACTCAACCAATCCATATCCAATATGATCCTGAAATCTGTGAAATCAAAAACATACAGACTGCATGCAAACTTATGACCTAACAAATCAAGGACTAACTAGTCACATCTCAACTTTAGAATTGCATACCCTCCTATTGGATTTGCAACCCTTAAGGAAGTAACATGGTATGTGGGTTCTAACCATAATCTGTCAACTAAATGCTGAGATATAATGAATGTGATGTACTGATATCAAATAGTACACTAATTGGTATACTCTGAATTAAAAGCGTACCTTCCATCATACACTTCCCTTTATCAGATGCAGTTGGCCTAGCAGATGATGGCCCTATAGCAAGGACTTTTCCTTTATCCTCCCTAACACGTTCTGGATACTAATTCTTATAATTCACAACTTGATTGTAGTTGAAGCACATTACATTCTTCTTATCTTCAGCCTTATTCCCTTTGCCTGACCGGTACTCATGCGCATAATGACCCTTATTGTCACACTTAAAGCAAACTAAATCAACTTTTTCCTTCTTGGCAGCATCTCCCTTCTGGGCTCCCTTCTTCTTGAAGAACTTTCTTTTCTTGAAAACCTTAGATTCAACTGGCTTCTCTCTAGCACAAGTAGGTAGTATCTCCTCAGGGCGGATTGCCATCTCCACAACTTCATTACTAGGATCATATAGATGTGGCAAGGTTGCCCTAGCAATCTCGGGTTTCAGTCCCTTAATAAACTCTCATTCCTTCTGATGACGGTGTTTTTAGTAGCTTACCCACAATGGAATAACTCATCAAACTTAGTGGCATACTCAACAACCGATATCTCTCCCTACTCTAAATATGTCAAACTTCTTCAGCAATGCTGACTTAGCAACCTTAGACAAAAACCTTTGCCCAAATCTCTTTCGAAAATCAGCCTAAGTCAATTCCTCCATCGGAACTCGGGCGGTAACACTATTCCACCAATGAAGTGCCGACCCTTGCAACTGCCTAGAGGCCAACCTCCTCTTCTGTTCGTCATCCAAACCCAAATCAACAAAAATTCTCTAATAGTGCAAAAGCCTATTTCAACTTCTATACAGTCCTCCGTTCCCATAAACGACTTCCCATCAAGACTGGTGTAATCTCTGCTCAGCTTAGCATAATTATTCCCAACTAGAGCTATAGAATTATCTCCTTCTACATTCCCAACAACACTACCAGCAGCTCTTGCTTGCATCAGATTGACTTATTAGCTCCTTCCAATAACTTTCTTATACATAGTTTTCACGGGTTTACTATGAACCTATCTACCTAAAAACTTCTTTAATCAATATTTAAGCATGATACATTCTGTTCTATCTGATCTCTTGGATGCAATTCTACTCATTCAAGAGTTAATTCAATTTATATTCACTACTGAGTCAACCTACATGGTTATTCTATCATCTTTCCCCAAAATACAGTTATGGATCCATTACCATGTGAATACACACACACACATGAAGAGATGAACATAATAACATAATAATACCAACACCTGCGGTTTAATATGCTTGAAATCATTTTATATAAAACATGGTTGATTCCTTTAGCGTATTATTTTATCAAGAAAAACTTCTTCAAACCCTTCATAGTTAAAATCATTTCAAAACCCCTTTATTATGCGATGGTTTTCCCTTTTTTAAACTGAGATTGGATTCTTTTTTTGAAAACTAAGGCTTTCGAAACATTAAAACTTTACTTTCGAAATCATTTGATAGCCTCCTTCGAAAGAATTTAAATCTCCTTTTCAAAACATTTAATATATACCTTTCGAAGCACTTTAAAACACCTCTTTCAAAACCCTCAAAACATACCTTTTGAAAGTATTAAAGTATTTCTTAGTAACTCTTAGAAGCATAGCTTCAAAACCAATGAAAGTATCCCTTTCAAAACTATGGGTTTACCTTTAAAAACATCTTTCTGGTCAAAATGAGTATAGGCGAAAGTATCCCTTTCGAAACCTTTCATCTTTCATAAAAAATGTTTGGGGAAAATTTTGATGGCGTCGAAACCATCTGTTTGAAAGCTTAAAACATTTAAATAAAACATAGAAGGTTAGCTTCGAAATCCCCCTTTCGAAGCCATTCCCTTCAAACCTTGAACCCTTTCAAAAGCTTTTAGGAAGTGGCTTAGTTCAATTATAAAACAAACACTACCTTTTGAAAACACTTACGACTTCAATACGCCCAAAATGCATAAGATTTGCAATAGGGTTTCGACTGGTCGAAACCACCCTTTTCGAAAGCATTGTTTTATAAATAAAGAAACTCATTAGAAAGCTTATACTTTTAAACTAAATATAGGAACCCTCTTCGAATGCTGTTTAGAAAACCCCTTACGAAGGAATATGTTTCGAATCCTTCAAAAGCATTTAGTAAAACAAGGCAGGCATTTATCATTTGAAAGCAAAACAAAGGTTTCGACCCTATCGAAAGCAGTGGTTTCGACATCATGCCTTTCGCTTTTCTCCAATCCACTACATACCAACAAGGTGATACCTTGCGTATTGGTTTTGACTTGGTAGGCTTCGTCTAGGTTGGTTTCGACCTAGTCGAAGCGAAAGAAAAGGGTTCAAAGGTGCTTCTAAAAGAGTCGGAACCCACTTTTCTGGGTAAAGGCTAAATTAATACTATTTATAGTAATTACTTTATAACTAACTTGCCTATTTGTAAACATTCAATTGGTTGCCTAAACTTTTCAAATTCTTTCTCAAAATAACTACAGCATAATTTCATATATAAATAAAGGTTAGTTTACAAAATAAGCCCTTCTATTAGCAAAACCAATAATACAGTTAAGTTCTTCTTCTAAGATAATTTAATTTCTATAGTAAATCACTTAGGAAAAATCCCCAAAAATTACAGAAATTAAATTTCGACATGTTATCTAACGTACAAAAATTTCAGACCCAATTTCCTTATAAAATAATCGAAATTAATTTTAAACCCCATCTATTCATATTTTCCTTAAGAAGTTCATATTAAATTTTCCATAGCATGGAAAATTACAAAAATTAAAACTCATCTCTAAAATCATGTTTTACATAACATAAAATTTTCTCATGGCATTCGGAAGTCGTTATAATCTGTTTTACCCTTGAAACCGTGTAAAATTGATTGCCAACTATTTTGTTTCAATCAAACATAGCACAATCCTAACATATCTTCAATAAAAAATCATCAATTTAATGGATTCAATCCTAACCTGAAAATCAAAGTGTCATAATATAAAATAGAGATAATATAGATTATTATTCCCTTGATTAGGATAAGGCTTTGAGGTTTGATTGAGATTAATCCCCTTGCTTTGATTCCTTAGCTTTAATTTGAATTTCTCTTCCTTTCTTTCTCTAGTAAAGGCTGGCTCCTCTTTGATTTACGTTTGTTTGTGTTTTTGTAAAGTGACGCGAATGGGAAATGAAACATGGATATATAAGGATAATATATGTATAGGCGGTAATTATAGTAACACCCTTGCGTTGATTGATTAACATAGAAAGCCCATTTATTTAATTTATTAATTAAGCACGACCTCTTTAAATTTAAATTTTCAAATCTCAATCCCTTTATCGTTCTTACATTTACATTATTCTATTCAATTTATCTAATTAAATCTCCCAAATAATATTATCAAAAATTAGGTGTGTTACATGCTTCACTCTTTAAAGAATTTTGTCCTTGAAATTCAGTAAGGACTAAATACCAAACATAGCAATCATTTGAGAGATGCTAACAAACATACTAGCCTACCTGACTAGTATCTATCTATATAAGCCTAAGTTAGAAATCTATATAGGTCTAATGTAGACATACCCTTAAAGTAGATTAAGATAAGTGTCTCTAACCTTGTCTTTTGTCCCCTTAGTATAGTCCTTCTTGTTGTCGCTCAACTGAACTTTCACCAACCTGACTGTCTTGTTCCTTAATCTTTTATCATCTCTCGCTACAACCCAAACTGATCATCTAACAAAAGTCAAATTTGGCTCGGCTATCAAATCTTCTAGCCCTGTCGAAGGAGTAGTAGTCTCTAGATAATGCACATACTTGCGAAGATGAGATGCATGAAATACATTATGGACACCAGCCACATTGCTCGACAAATCCACTTTATATGCGAGCTTTCCAATCCTCTCTATAATATGGAATGGGTCAACATATATCGGTGCCTGTTTCCCTGACTTTCCAAATCATACCACACCATTCATTGGTGATATCTTAATGAAAACCTTATCTCCAGCTGAATGTTTTAGGTCTTTACGCCTCTTATCTGCGTAACTCTTTTGTTTGGACTTAGCTTCCTTCATCCATTCTCGAATCAATTCTATCTTCTCTGACACCTCTCTAAACAAATCTAGACCTAAGGCTAATCTGTCTACAGTCTCCAACCTATATGTTGGTGATTTGCATGGCCTTCCATATAAAGCTTCAAAAGACGCATACTACTTTGATAACTATTATTATTATGGGAAAATTCCACTAAGTGTAGGCGATCCTCCCAAGATCCACCAAAGTCCAATACACAAGCTCTCAGTAAATCCAAGAGTACCTTACTAATCCTCTCTATCTGCCATCCATCTGGGGGTGATATTCAGTACCCAACACTTCCTGTAGACTCTTCCAGAATTCACTAAAAAGCATCTCTATCACTACATGTACTACTAGAAACTCCATGTAGTCTAACTATGTTCTTCATGAACAACTTAGCTAAAACAGGCGGCGTCTTGGTTGAGTTTACTGGAGTGACATGGGCAATCTTGGCCACCCTGTCCACTATGACCCATATACTCTCATTCCCTCTATTCAATCTTGGCAACCCGTCTATAAAATCCATAGATATCGAATCATAGCTCCAAACTGGAACCTTTAAAGGCTGAAGCAACCCACTTGGCTTCTGATGTTTGGCTTTCACTTGTTGACAGTTTTGCACACTGCCTAACCCACAAGCCAACATCTCACTACATATCTTCCAAATAGAAGCTCTACTTCATATCCTGATACATCTTGGTCGATCTAGGATGAATCTTAAATTTGGACCGATGATATTCTCCAAGAACTTCTTTCCTCATGTCCTCAACATTCAAAGAAGACAACCATCCCTTCTTTTTTTAACCATCCTCTTTGGTCAAACCAAAAATCCTTAAGGTTATCGATATCTATTCCAATCTTAAGCCTTATAATCCTCTCGGCAAATAGTGGATCCTCTGTCTACTTAGAAGCAATCCTTTCAACCAGCATCGGTTGCACTTTTAAGCAGGACAACATGGTGGTATTCTGACTAGAACTAGCAGTTGATCTTACTTGCACATTGCAAGTAGTCAAAGCTTCTAAAACCTTCCACTCTGCCAAAATAACTAACACCACAATCTGATGTCCTCTTCTTAGAGCATCCGCTACTTTATTACCTTTCCTATGTGTATACTCTATACCCAAATCATAAGTAGCGAAAAACTCTACTTACCTCTACTGTCTCATATTCAACTCCTTCTGAGAAAATAAATACCTTAAGGACTTATGATTCCTGTACACTCAAATCTCTCCCCTAAGAGATAATGCCTCCAAATCTTCAACCCGAAGATCACCACCGCCAACTCCAAGTCATGATTAGGATATCTTACTTCATACGGCCTGAGCTATCGTGAAGCGTAAGCAATGACTTTACCCTTCTACATCAACATGGCATCTAATCCAGTCCCATAAGCATCCGTATATACCACTAACCTTGGTTTCTGTTTGGAACTACTAGCACCGACGCATTGGTCAACAAATGCTTTAACTTAAGGAACGCTTCCTCACATTTGACAAACCAAACAAACTTCACATTCTTCCCGGTTAACTTATTTAGAGGTGTTGCTATCCATGAGAAATCCTTGATGAACATCATGTAATAGGCAACAAGTCCAAGAAAACTTCCAATCTCAATCACTACCTCTTGTCTTTTCTAATTATTAACAACTTCGACCATATTTAGATCGACTAACAAGCCTTTCTCTGAAACCACATGACTTAGACATTTAACCCCTTTCTTCCAAAAATTACACCTGGTAAACTTCACTGTTAGTTGATGCTGCCTTAGCGTCTCAAGCACCACTCTAAGATGATCCTTATGCTCTCTTTCCTCCTTTGAGTAAACTAAAATATCATCTATAAACACTAACTAAAACCTATCCAAGTACTCTCACGAAACTCGGTTCATCAAACCCACAAAGAAAGCAGGTGCATTTGTTAATCTAAATGGCATCACTAACCACTCATATGAACCATACTTAGTCTGAAATGCTGTCAATGGAATGATGTCCTCTGCCACTCTCAACCGATGGAATCCTGTCGCCAAATCCAACTAGGAGAAAACTCAGACTCTACACAACTGTTCAAAAAGTTTGTTTATTCCCAACAAAGGATACCTATTCTTAGTCGTCCTCTCGTTCAACTTACATTATTCGATACACATACTCAATGACCCATTTGGTTTCTTCACGAACACCGCGGTCATTCCCTAAGCTAAACTGGATGGTCTAATGAAATTCCATCCTTCAAGGTCCACTAGCTGTAGCTTTAATTCCTTCATCTCAATCATTGTCATCCTGCTAGGTGGTCTACTCACTAGTTCAGCTCTAGGCATAAGATCTATCTGAAACTCAACTGCTTATTTCGATGGTAATCCCGTAACAGGTTCAAAAACATCTACAAACTCTCTTGCTACCCGAACCTGACTTAATTCTTCTCCAACTTCCATAGTAATTAATAAAGCACAAACACTCCGGTCAGAATTCTCAACTGAAAGTATGATTCGATTATGACTATCGGGGTGTCTCGGTGATATCTCCCTATTCTGACAAAATATCCTAGCCTTGTACTTACTCAACCAATCCTTACCCAATATGATCCCAAAATCTTTGAAATCAAAAACATACAGACTGCATGCAAAATTATGACCTAATAAATCAAGCTCTAACTGGTCACATCTTAACCTTAGAGTTGCATGCCCTCCTATCGGATTCGCAACCTTTAAGGAAGTTACAAGGTGTGTGGGTTCAAAGCATAAGCTATCAACCAAATTTTGAGATATAAATGAATGTGATGCACCAGTATCAAATAGTACCCTAACTGGTATACTCTGAATTAAAAGCGTACCTTCCATCATAGTCTTCCCTTTATCAACTGCAATTGGCCTAGTAGATGATGGCCCAATAGCAAAGACTTTTCCATTATCCGCCCTAACAAGTTCTGGACACTAGTTCTTATAATGCCCAACTTGATCGCAATTGAAGAACGTCACATTCTTCTTATCTACAGCCTTCTTCTCTTTGCCCGACCAACACTCATGCGCATAATGATCCTTCTTGTCACACTTAATGCAAACAAAATCAGCCTTTACCTTTTTGGCAGCATCTCCTTTCTGGGCTCCCTTCTTCTTGAACAACTTTCTTTTCTTTCCCTGAGAACCCTGGATTTCAACTGGCTTCTCTCTAGCACAAGTAACAAGCATCTCCTCGGGGCAGATTGCCATCTCCACAACTACATTACTAGGATCATAGAGATGTGGTAAGGTTGCCCTAGAAATCTCGGGTTTTAGTCCCTTAATAAACTACTCGTTACTTCTGCGGTGTCTATAGTAGCATACCCATAACGGGACAACTCATCAAACTTAGTAGCATACTTAACAACCGACATCTCTCTCTGTTATAAATCTTTAAACTTTCTCAACAATGCTGACTTAGCTACCTTAGACAAAAACCTTTGCTCAAATCTCTTTCAAAAATCATCCCAAGTCAATTCCTCCTTCGAAACTCCGACAGTAATACTATTCCACCTATGAAGTGCTAACCCTTGCAACTGCCTAAAGGCCAACCTCCTCTTTTGTTCGACATCTAAACTCAAATCAACAAAAAATCTCTCATAGTGTAAAAGCCAATTCATAACTTCTATACCGTCCTCCATTCCCATAAACAGCTTCCTATGAAGGCTGGTGCAATCTTTGCTCAGCTTGGCATAATTTTTCCCAACTGGAGCCACATGATTAGCTCCTCCTACATACCCAGCAATAGTAGCAGCAGCTATTGCGTGCATCAGATTGATGAAGAAGTGATACATCATCCATATATCTACTGGCGGGCTTCCAGCACTCATATTGGCATTAATATTCTAGTTAGCAATAGCCGGTCAACCTGGGTTCCTCCTGGTGGGTTGAGCATTTCCACTGGTTGTGGTGCTTCCTCAACCAAAGTTTCCTCCTCCGTTTCCTAGTCCATATCTTCTTTCCCGTAAAATCTACATACGAGCTTACTAAGATATAGAAGAATGGTCTAAGAGAATGGGGAATACGTACACACACACACACACACATATCAAATACAAGTACATTACTATAGAGTTAACCCAAACCTCAATCTTATTTTTCATTTTAATGGATTATGTTTTAAAAACATCTTTTAGGTTTAAATTACTTTTAAGTCTTCATAAACCAATGCTTTGATACCAACTTGTAACATCCCCCACTTGGAGGCCCAAAACTAATGGCTACGGATGTTGTAGTCATCCATAGTTATTAATCCTCGGCGACCAAATACGGTAATGTTAGATACATTGACATAACAAAAACACATGGATATTAAAAAAATTAAAACTAACAAACAAATTTCACATTCTAATTCAAAACATTTCAAGTTCATTACATAATCCCAACATGCGAACCACATTCAGATAAATATAATTATTACAACATACGCAAGAGCAACATATAAAGATGCCACTTGGATGATCAGAGTATATTATAGGCAAGTAAACAACTTTGCCATTACATCCAAAAACATAGCGGAATAAAATAGAAAGAACTCTTGTTAACTAGCTTGCTTCCTGCATGTATTTGGAAGCTTATAAGCCAAACCTGAAAGCCTTAACTCTTAAACTACTCAAAATCAATCGATCACCTAAGAGTTTAAGGGGAAAACATAAACTTTGAGTTATACATAAAGCGTGTTATGAATAATAATCCACCATGACAAACAATTTAGATATCCGGTGAGACCACGTCGCTTAACAGAATGGGTTTCTCACTCACTTATATCTTAAACCTTTTATAAAACCATATACTTTGCTTCTGCATCCACAATGGTTAAAATAATTCAAAATAATATGATGATATGCAAACAAGTAAATTAATTTTGGATTACCTATCCCCATTCATTCTGACTATTTTTTCTTAGTTATAGTTTCTAGGGTCACTATTAAATTAATAGTTTTCATAGGCTGACTATTAACCTGTTCAATACTTATGAACTCCCTGTTCGGTTTCATAGTTTTCATGGGCTCACTGTGAACCTATTGGCCCATGCTAATAACTTTACTGTTTCATGGTTCTCCTTAAATCTATTGGTAACTCCAATAACTTCCGCTTTATCCTAGTTTTCATGGGTTGACTAGGAACCTATTGAGTTCTGTCAATAACTCAATCTGAATATAGTTTCCATAGGTTCACTACAAACCTATAATCCCCAACTAATAACTCTTTCTAATCATAGCTTTCATAGGTTCACTGCAAACCTATTAGATCCTTCCAATAACTTTCGTATACGTAGTTTTCACGGGTTTACTATAAACCTGTCTACCTGAAAAGTTCTTTACTGAATATTTAAGCATCCTACATCATGGTCTATCTTAACCTCCTGGATGCAATTCTACTCATTCAGGAGTTAATTCAATTTATGTTAACTACCGAGTCAACCTACATGGTTATTCTGTCCTCTTTCCTCAAAATATAGTTATGGATCCATTACACTATGAGTACACACACACATATACATAAAGAGATGAACATAATAACATAATAATAACAACACATGTGGTTTAATATGCTTGAAACCATTTTATATAAAACATGGTTAATTCCTTTAACCTATTATTTTATCAAGGAAAACTTCTTCAAAACCTTATCCTTAAAATCATTTCAAAACCCCTTTATTACGCCATGGTTTTCCTTTTTTTTTTTAAACTGAGATTGGGTTCTTTTTTGAAAACAAAAGCTTTTGAAACCTTAAAACTTTTCTTCCGAAATCATTGGATAACCTCCTTCGAAAAATTTAAATATCCTTTTCAAAATATTAAATATATACCTTTCGAAGCACTTTAAAACATCTCTTTTGAAACCTTTAAGACATACCTTCTAAACATACTAAAGTATTTCTTAATAACTCTTAGAAGCATAGCTTCGAAACCAATGAAAGTAGCCTTTTCGAAACCATTAGGTTTTTTACCTTTAAAAACAATTTTTGTCTCAAAGTGAATATAGACTAAAGTATCCCTTTCAAATCTTTAATCTTCATATAAAATTTTTTTGGAAAAATTCTGATGGCTTCGGAACCATCTATTCGAAAGCTCAAGCCATTTAAATAAAAGATTGAAGGATAGCTTCAAACACCCCTTTCGAAGCCATTTCCTTCGAAACCCTAGAACCCTTTTGAAAGATTTTTGGAAGTGGCTTAGTTCGAGTATAAATCAAACACTACCTTTCAAAAGCATTAATGACTTTAATGCACTTGAAAGGCATAAGATTGGCAGTAGGATTTCGACTAGGTCGAAACCACCCTTTTCGTAAGCTTCGTTTTATAAATAAAGAAACTTGTGATGTCCCAGAAATTTAGGCAATATTTATTTAATAATTTCCATTAGTAATTATTTTAAAATGTGGAATGTTGATTTAATAATCTAATTCAAACAGAATTTATCTTTTGAAAATTTATAATAATGATAACTTTATATTTGGGATTTTTATTCTTTTTAAAAAATATATATTTAAATGGTAAAATTTTCGTTCTAAGCTTATTCAAAGATATTTTATTTATGTTATATATATGTGTATACATTGTAAATAGGGATCTGATTTTTATTTAAGTCTAAATTTAATAAAGATATTTTCAAATTTATAATATTAGTATTGAATAAACTATGAATTGATTAAATTGATCGAAAATTTGTATTAAAACTTTTCAAGAGTTAATTTAAAGGTCTATCTTATATTTTCAAAAGGAATATAAGTACATATTTATTTTGTTTATAAAAAAAAAGTTTAAATTGGATTTTATAATAAGAAGTTTATTTTGTTTTAATTTAAAAATTGTTTTCTTTTGAAATAAACTTAGTTCTTATATATTAGAGTAAAATATTTTAGTTTGAAAACTTTAGAATAAAATTGAATTCAACATTCTTATTCTTTTTAAAATTTTCTCTTTTGAAAATTAGTTTTAAAAATATTATTTTTTGAAATATTCAAATAAACATTAAAATGAGTAATTTTATAAAAGAAGCTTTCATGTAATCAATGAAAGGATAAAAATAGATAAACATTTAAAAACATTTTAAATTAAATTAGAAATGGCTTTAGGAAGATTTAAAAACATTTAGAGATTAAGAAATTTCTTTTAATATTAATAAGAACATGTGTTAAGCTTTTAACTCATAAGGGAAGACACTTGTAATTAATCTACACTATAAGATAACAAGTGGCATGTTAATTTATTTTTGAAATAAATTGTTTTAGAAAAGAAAAACTTAACAATGCATTTTGTTAAAACATTACTTTCAAATGAATCTGAAAATCAGATTTAAAGAAAACTAAAAACCAATTCTACAAAACAACTTCAATATAAAATCTGCAAACCTAAATCTGATTAAAAATCTGCAAATCTGCAATTTTCTTCAAGTATCAAACGCAAAGTTAAAAAAATCAATTACATACTCAAGCACCAAGCAAACAGAATAGTTCAGAAAGAAAGGAAGAAGCAGCAATGCAAGATTCATGTGTTCAAAGTTTTCCAGTTTCTATCAACCCAGTTTTTAAAGCTCTGCATTTTCTAAGGTGAGTAACATTTCTATTCCTAAAAGATTTAACTTATATAAACAAGGTTGCATGCTTAATCTCTGTGATAAAAATGTGCTGAATGCATATTTGAATGAATCTGCTGTGGCTATAATATGCTTGTGATTTCCCAAAAGTGCTCTCTGTTTTTATAGATCATATGTTCAGGATTTAGATTTAAATTCAAAATTTATGGATGGTGCATCAGTTTAAAACTTTAGAATTAATCAAACCTGTTTGTTTATGTTAAACTTTAGTTTAAGATTTTAGTTAAGCAAAATAACTTTTAAACATCTCTGTAAACCAAAATTTGATTGATCAAGTTTAAATATGAGGAAACTCATACTGAATAAATTATAAATTCAGTATTAAGAATTAAATACTATCAACAAAACTTGAATTTTAGAATAAAAATCTGTATTTTTAGTTAAGGGTTTGGGATACTATTCTGAGTTTAACTGTAAAGGGGGATTTTGAGTTTTTGGGTGATCTAGGCAGTTTGAAGTGTCGAGGTTCTTCTGGTAGGTGGAGGAATAGTCAGTGATGCCGGGAAAAATACTGGGTGGCGTTGCAGTTCATCGTGGTGGCTGCGGTGACGAGATTTTGTCAGTAGCCCTAGTTTAAACTAGACCTCTTGTTTAGGTCAGAACTACCTGTAGGTATGATCGAGTTGAATGGGGTTTTAGGGGTTGATAGTTTGGTCGTAGGTGAGTCTACGGCCGGTGGTGGAAGATCTTCGGTGGTTGGGGAATGGGTGTTGAAGAGATGACAGGTTTGGGTTGGTTTTGGTTTTCTGTTTCCAGGTTTTGGGAATGCAACTCGAATTCAAATTCGAGTTGAAAAGAGGCAAGGCGATGATCGTATGGGACAGTGAGGATGATCGTGGATGTTTGGAGGTCGCCGGAGGTGGATGATGAAGGCCGGAGGAACGGTGCACGTGCACCGTGCAATTTTTATACCTGATGGTAGCTGGTATAAGAGAGGAGGGTTACTTGAGTTTTTTTTTTACTCGAAGAAGTGAAAGGGATGCTCGAAGTAGGTTACGGGGTTTCGCTGTTCTGGCTCGAGTAAGCACTCGTGTGGGTTGACAGTTAACCACTGTTAAAGTTTCTTTAAAAAGAAAAAAACCTGTAGTTTCTGTTTTTAAAAACTTTTTAAAACTGAAGCTCTTAAAGGTAAAGCTAATGTTAAAAACCCAGTTTAAATCCAAGTTAGAGAATTAGAATCTAGGTTTGAATTTAAAAATCTCAGTTTTAAATATGAGAAGAGAAAAAGAAAAAAAAGTAAGTTGTGGGGAAACTCGAAGTTGTAGGGAAGGTAGCTCGGGAAAGTTGGTTTGGAACCCGAAGTTATTGAAGGGTTAGGCTTGGGTATACCTTGTTGTTTGCAGGTTTTATAAGAACAGTTTCCTGTTCTGTTTTTAATGTTTAAAAGTAAAGTTTCCTGTTCTGTTTTTAATATTCAAAAATAAGGTTCAAGTGTAAACTGAATTTTGAACTAAGTTAAACCTGAAATTTAAATATGAATTCAAATAGTTTAAATCTTGGTTTCTGAAATAATTTGAATTCAGAAATTTAAGTTGTTTTAAATAAAAACAGAAACCTGTTTTCCTGTTTTAAAATTTAAAAGTGAAGTTTAAAAATGTCAACTGGAAATTTGAACTATGTTTAATTATAAAGTGAGTAACCTTACCTTTAAGCATTTATTAGTTTAATTTCAAAGGAATGATAAAGAAATTAATTAAGGAAAATAATTTACTTGATTGATAAATGATTAAGGATTAAAGGTGGTTTTTTTAAGATTAATTAATTTGAAATTAAAAAGATCATTAATTAGATTATTAATTAATGATTAGGGATTCATTAATCAAATATTTAGGTGTAATTCAATTCAATTTAATCAAGTGGATTAGATTTACTAATTAAGTAATAGTGAGTAATTAAATAAAGTAATTAAAGGTTACTTAACTAATAATTATAAAGTGTTTATCTTGTAATTAAGTTTTATTAATTAATGATTAAGGTTTTCTTTAATTAATAATTAAAGAATAATTAATCTGTAATTAAGGATTAATTAAGAAGTTGTTAAGTGGTAATTAGTTGATTAATCAATGGTGATTAAGGATTAATCAAATAGTAATTGAGGATAGCTTATCTGTTAATCAAGGATGGATTAACAGTTAATTAAGGATTATTAATTGATAGATAAAGGATAATTAATTTGTGATTAAGGATTGATTTATTGATTAAGTGAGTTAATCAAGGATGTAATTAATAAATGAAGGTTAGTAATTAATTAATGATTGTATAAGCAGGATTTAGTGATTCATTCTTAAGGAGTTAATTTAAGTAATTAAATTAATTATGATATGAATGGATAATACATGCTTATGGATGAGGAGTTGATAAATGTCTGAATTTAGATGATATCTGTTGAATTGCAATCTATTAAAGATTAATTACCGTATTGGGTTAAGGATAATTAGTTTGTGAAATTAATTAAGGGTTAATTACTTGAATGTAATTAAAGGATAAATAGAATGATATTGGAAGCCTTGATTATTGTTATCCCTAATAGGTGGTTTGAGATGCTATGTGATATGATATGTCTGATTTAAACAGTGAAGGTGTGGTTATCTATTGATGATGAATTACTATGACATCCTGTATTAAAAGTAGGATTGTATTTCATTTAAATAATTTAAGTTAAGTCGGCAAGGGTTTCGAAGAGACCGGAGTCGGGTATTAGTAAATACCCGAAACCACTTCG
The DNA here is from genome assembly GCA_030765085.1 of Allium cepa. Lineage (NCBI taxonomy): Eukaryota > Viridiplantae > Streptophyta > Magnoliopsida > Asparagales > Amaryllidaceae > Allium > Allium cepa. The sequence goes on from CM060937.1 coordinate 663,565,206, forward strand.
ATTTTTATAAATTTGAAATATGAAACTAATAGACTGAAGTGGAATGACTTAAGTAAATTGGACCATTTAAAATCTAAGTTTTGGCACTTAGAAATTGATGTGTGAAATGGTTGATGTCCATAATAACTTGTGAAGTGTAGACCGATATAAGTTACCCCAGGTTTATATAGATTGTATGCTTTTGTATTCCAAGTTAGATGGGTTTACTCATGCTGGTTTCCAGCCTGACCCGGGTGTTACTTTGATGTAATGCTCGGGTCAGACCGAGTATTACAGATTTACAAGTAAGGACGTTCTGGAGCTCAGAAGGCAAGCTGGAGAGCAGTAACGTATGGAGAGCTTCTGGTGTTAATATATATCATAGCATCTGATACAGATAGATTTATTTGTTCTGTGATTGTAAATCTATTGTAACTCTGATATAATAAAGTGTAATATGACAAGTGCAGTCTCCTTTGTATAACTATTATTTACGTGATATTATATTTTATCCGCTGCGAATGTGAGGTATCTGTGTCTTGTTTCCATTTCTTCTTCTTCTATCTCTTCTCCTTTTCCTAAATATCTGGAAATTTCTGGATCGAAATTTTCGGTCATTACATTTGGTATCAGAGCTGAAGGTTAAGCGAGAACCTTGGCTCTGTCGGGATTACTCATTAAGGATAGGGTAAGTGGTACCCTAGAATGAGTTGAGTGTGTATATATATATGAGAGAGCGTACTTGTTATTTTCTTATATAAAGGTTTTTAAATGATTTCAAAAGTAAATGAATCTTATATAAGAAATAGATTATCTAAGGAAATTGGTTGTAGTATTAATTAAATTAAAAGTAATAATAAGAATTAATGGTAATAGAATTACAACCAAATTTGAATTTAAAGACAAGTTTGAATGAATTCAAACTAAAATTGAAATCTTGAATTGGAGAAGTATTTCAAAATAAGATGAATTAGAATTGGTTTCAAACCAGAAAATAGAATGGATATTGTGTTTAATAATGGGATGATTGTTTTTCAATAAACAATAAAATGTTTTAAGGAAGTAACCATTTAAAAAGAAAATAATTTGTAAATGTGAAAAGATATAAATAAAAGTGGGTTTCAAATTGTGAAGTTCTGAATTCTAAGTTTAAAACATTTGAATTAGTTTCGAAATGTTAAAGGAAATGATATTATTCAAACTATTTTGAATGTGATCTCATTTTAAGATAAGAAATGTTTGAAAAATTTAAAGAGAATTTGTTTGAATTTGAAACCAGAGGTGGTTTAAAATATAAAAGTAACCAGGTGTGTAACACTAAATATTGAGTTTTAAATCTGGAATGATATATGATACCCAAAGTGATAAGTTTTTGAACTTAATTAGTGGGAAGATTATTTATGGGAAGTTTAAAATTTGAAATGGAAGTTAAAATTGAGTAAGGTTGACTGGATTAAGTGAATTGAGTTTAACTGGCAAAAGAATTAAATAAGTTGGAATGATCAACCTGATTTGAAAATTTGAAGATAAAATTAAGATTTTACTTGGGAGGTTAAATGGTTGATTGGAATCGAGAGTTTGTGTGATCTCAAAATGGGGTTGAGATCTAGAAATTGGAATTAGTTCAAACTGAATTTGATTTGAAGTAATTGAATGTGATTTGAAGTAATTGAAAGTGTGATTGAAGATGTATGGGTATAAGATTCAAATAGAAAATTTGAATTGGATTAATTTGTAACGATTTGAAATTAAAGTGGGTTTAATTTGAAATTAGTCCAAATTTATTTAAATAATTTGGAATTGTAATTAAAGTTGAATAATTTTAAATTCAAATGTAATTTGAATTGAATTTGGGAAGAAATCAAGAATAATTCAACTTGTTTTGGAAATGGGGTTTGATATTGGGATTAATTCAAATTGGAGTTGAAATGAATTGAAATTTATTTGAATTAGAAGAATTTGAGATCAAAGTTGAATAAAGTTAAATTTGAAAAGAAACCGAGGTTAATTCAACTTGAATTTGGGTTGAATCAATTTCATGGAAATTGAAGTTATTTAATTTGGAATTGGGTCAATTTAAATGGAGAAGAAAATTTAAATTGAATTGATAAGAATGTAGATTGGAAAGTGAACAGTTTTGACTCTGGACTATTTTTAATATAAATTGTTTTAATATAAACCTATTTTCAAAGCTATTTATTATATACACAACTTTTCTTTTAAAAGCCAAACTTTCTTATATTTGTTTTACAATTATTTTTGAAACTGTTTAACAATTTTCCAACTGTTTTATAAATTAATTACTATATTTCAACTGTTTTACAAAACTAATTACTATCTTACTATTATTTTACAATGATCTAAAATTTCTATAATTATTTTAACTATTTTCTAACTATTTTACACTTATTTTACAAACTAGTAATTATTTTTTCCAACTACTTACCCGTTTTCAAATTTTTCAAGCTATTTTGTAAATAAACTGGTCGGAGTTCAGACTGTTACTGTTTAATTACCCAATCGAGATAAGAATAGAGGTGATAATCCAAATGGATTAAAGTAATTGTGAGTAAGTGAATGAAAATCAAAATGAATGTGAATAGAAATGAAATTAATTTGGCTAATAACCAATAAGACAAATACGTAGGGTGTACGTATGTTATTCTATTCGTATAGTGATTTGATCCAGATTCGAGCACATAATTTCGAGAAAGTTATATCGATCCGAGTGGAATTTTTCACTCGATTTTCGACGGCGAACCTGGATATGGGTTGTTGATCGGTTCTGGATATTCTCTATCATAGTTATGACTATGCAAGGAGAATGACGGTTTCTGAACAAGAGACCAGATCTGTGTCCGCACTAGGAAGTCGGGTGGACAACACTAGTTCGGAAATGAAATTATGTGATCGAGTGAGCGATCAGATTGGTATAGCGTACGAATGATATGTGTACATCGTACGGATTTGAATGAAATTGATAATGGAAAGAGTAATCAAATTTGAAAATTTGATTTTGAGTAAACAGAGTTAAATATCTTTGTTTTATAAAATGATACTCCCCTTGTTGAATCTTTCGCCAGTGGGAAAGGGTTTTTGGAAATGTTTGTAGTATAAAAGGAGTTTATACAAGTTTGAAATGATCCAAAGTTTTAATAGATTTTATATATCTGAATATATATATATATAAAGGATCATATGAGAATTTTGGAAAAAAAGGGGTTTTGGGAACCTTTGGATTTGGAAAAGGCTTTTGATTTTTGGGTAAAATAAATATGAGAATTTGAAAAGCCTAGTTTGAGAATTATCGATTTTGGAATAATCGATTTTGTGTAAAGGAGCTTTGTATGAGATCAAACTAGGTGTATGATTCGAAGATACTATATATGTATAGTATAAAATGTTTTGATGATGCTCTGGGGAAAAAGGCCCTCCCTTGGAATGGACTTCTCAGGAGTACCACCGGGTGGTGCTGGCTTGAGCCCCAAGGGGGGGTTCTAAAGTTGATCCTGTGAGGAGTCCAGACAAACTAGTTCCTGAGGATTATTGGGTAGCGAAAGTCGAGGGCGCTGATGCCTACAGGGGCATTTGGGTCATGCTGTGACGACAGTGTAACTCGATGTCACTGCGATCTACTGTAGGGGCCATAGCGAAAATCGTGTGGAGGATGAGTGCCAACGGTCTACACTTGATTTTGCCGGGAAGGCAACGCAACATCGGTAGACTGCGATCTATGGTCAAGTGAAGTGGAGAAGTTTCATTCTTTTGGCAGCGAAATTTGAGGGCGCTGATGCCTACAGTTATATGGGTTTTTGCTGTGATAGCTACGTAACCCCAGTTATAACTGCGATCTGTAGCGGGTTCCATGGTGTAATCGAGGGGCGCGGAGGCCTACAGTTATCTATGGATTTTGTCGGGATGGCAACGTAACCATCGGGTTAACTGCGACCATGGATAGGGGTGTTGATTTCCAGAGCATTCTCACCAAAGATATATCCTCTATTTTCAAAAAACTGTTTTCTATATTTTCAATAAAATTATTTTTCAAGTATTTTCACTGGATGTTGAAATGGGTCTGCTAAGTATTTATAGATTTTCAGTCTTACGCCTGATCAACATATGACCGAATTTCTATGAGAACGAGGATGGACTTATCGAAACATCGAGTTATAAAATGATATTTTCTATAAAAACTATTTTGAAAATATTATATAGATTTTTAAGTGTTTTAAAACGAATCAAAGAATATTTTAACTAGTTTTAAAATATTTAATAAATTCTGGTATTCGTTCCTTTTCGAGGACGAAAAGATTCAAAGGGGAAGGAATGTGATGTCCCGGAAATTTTGGCAATATTTATTTAATAATTTCCATTAGTAATTATTTTAAAATGTGGAATGTTGATTTAATAATCTAATTCAAACAGAATTTATCTTTTGAAAATTTATAATAATGATAACTTTATATTTGGGATTTTTATTCTTTTTTTTAAAAAAAAATATTAAAATGGTAAAATTTTCTTTCTAAGCTTATTCAAAGATATTTTATTTATATTATATATATGTGTATACATTGTAAATAGGGATTTGATTTTTATTTAAGTCTAAATTTAATAAAGATATTTTCAAATTTATAATATTAGTATTGAATAAACTATGAATTGATTAAATTGATCGAAAATTTGTATTGAAACTTTTCAAGAGTTAATTTAAAGGTCTATCTTATATTTTCAAAAGGAATATAAGTACATATTTATTTTATTTATAAAAATAAAATAGTTTAAATTGTATTTTATAATAAGAAGTTTATTTTGTTTTAATTTAAAAATTGTTTTCTTTTGAAATAAACTTAGTTCTTATATATTAGAGTAAAATATTTTAGTTTGAAAACTTTGGAATAAAATTGAATTCAACATTCTTATTCTTTTTAAAATTTTATCTTTTGAAAATTAGTTTTAAAAATATTATTTTTTGAAATATTCAAATAAACATTAAAATGAGTAATTTTATAAAAGAAGCTTTCATGTAATCAATTAAAGGATAAAAATAGATAAACATTTAAAAAACATTTTAAATTAAATTAGAAATGGCTTTAGGAAGATTTAAAAACATTTAGAGATTAATAAATTTCTTTTAATATTAATAAGAACATGTGTTAAGCTTTTAAATCATAAGGGAAGGCACTTGTAATTAATCTACACTATAAGATAACAAGTGGCATGTTAATTTATTTTTGAAATAAATTGTTTTAGAAAAACTTAACAATGCATTTTGTTAAAACATTACTTTCAAATGAATCTGAAAATCAGATTTAAAGAAAACTAAAAACCAATTCTACAAAACAACTTCAATATAAAATCTGCAAACCAAAATCTGATTAAAAATCTACAAATCTGCAATTTTCTTCAAGTATCAACTGCAGAGTTAAAAAAAAATCAATTACATACTCAAGCACCAAGAAAACAGAATAGTTCAGAAAAAAATAGGAAGAAGCAGCAATGCAAGATTCATGTGTTCAAAGTTTTCCAGTTTCTATCAACCCAGTTTTTAAAGCTCTGCATTTTCTAAGGTGAGTAACATTTCTATTCCTAAAAGATTTAACTTATAAACAAGGTTGCATGCTTAATCTCTGTGATAAAAATGTGTTGAATGCATATTTGAATGAATCTGCTGTGGCTATAATATGCTTGTGATTTCCCAAAAGTGCTCTCTGTTTTTATAAATCATATGTTCAGGATTTAGATTTAAATTCAAAATCTATGGATGGTGCATCTGTTTAAAACTATAGAATTAATCAAACCCGTTTGTTTATGTTAAACTTTAGTTTAAGATTTTAGTTAAGTAAAATTACTTTTAAACATCTCTGTAAACCAAAATTTGATTGATCAAGTTTAAATATGTGGAAACTCATACTGAATAAATTATAAATTCAGTATTAAGAATTAAATACTATTATCAAAACTTGAATTTTAGAATAAAAATCTGCATTTTTAGTTAAGGGTTTATGATACTATTCTGAGTTTAACTGTAAAGGGGGATTTTGAGTTTTTGGGTGATCTAGGCAGTTTGAAGTGTCGAGGTTCTTCTGGTAGGTGGAGGAATAGTCAGTGATGCCGGGAAAAATATTGGGTGGCGTTGCAGTTCATCATGGTGGCTGCGGTGACGAGATTTTGTCAGTAGCCCTAGTTTAAACTAGACCTCTTGTTTAGGTCAGAACCGCCTGTAGGTATGATCGAGGTGAACCGGGTTTTAGGGGTTGATAGTTTGGTTGTAGGTGAGTCTGCGGCCGGTGGTGGAAGATCTCCGGTGGTCGGAGAATGGGTGTTGAAGAGATGACAGGTTTGGGTTGGTTTTGGTTTTCTGTTTCCAGGTTTTGGGAATGCAACTCGAATTCAAATTCGAGTTGAATAGAGGCAAGGCGATGATCGTATGGGACAGTGAGGATGATCGTGGATGTTTGGAGGTCGCCGGAGGTGGATGATGAAGGCCGAAGGAACGATGCACGTGCACCGTGCAATTTTTATACCTGATGGTAGCTGGTATAAGAGAGGAGGGTTACTTGAGTTTTTTTTTTACTCGAAGAAGTGAAAGGGATGCTCGAAGTAGGTTACGGGGTTTCGCTGTTCTGGCTCGAGTAAGCACTCGTGTTGGTTGACAGTTAACCAGTGTTAAAGTTTCTTTAAAAAGAAAAAAACCTGTAGTTTCTGTTTTTCAAAATTTTTTAAAACTGAAGCTTTTAAAGGTAAAGCTAATGTTAAAAACCCAATTTAAATCCAAGTTCGAGAATTAGAATCCAGGTTTGAATTTAAAAATCTCAGTTTTAAATATGAGAAGAGAAAAAGAAAAAAAAAGTAAGTTGTGGGGAAACTCGAAGTTGTAGGGAAGGTAGCTCGGGAAAGTTGGTTTAGAACCCGAAGTTATTGAAGGGTTAGGCTTGGGTATACCTTGTTATTTGCAGGTTTTATAAGAACAGTTTCCTGTTCTGTTTTTAATGTTTTAAAGTAAAGTTTCCTGTTCTGTTTTTAATATTCAAAAATAAGGTTCAAGTGTAAACTGAATTTTGAACTAAGTTAAACCTGAAATTAAATATGAATTCAAATAGTTTAAATCTTGGTTTCTGAAATAATTTGAATTCAGAAATTTAAGTTGTTTTAAATAAAAACAGAAACCTGTTTTCCTGTTTTAAAATTTAAAAGTGAAGTTTAAAAATGTCAACTGGAAATTTGAACTATGTTTAATTATAAAGTGAGTAACCTTACCTTTAAGCATTTATTAGTTTAATTTCAAAGGAATGATAAAGAAATTAATTAAGGAAAATAATTTACTTGATTGATAGATGATTAAGGATTAAAGGTTGTTTTTTTTAGGATTAGTTAATTTGAAATTAAAAAGATCATTAATTAGATTATTAATTAATGATTAGGGATTCATTAATCAAATATTTAGGTGTAATTCAATTTAATTTAATCAAGTGGATTAGATTTACTAATTAAGTAATTAGTGAGTAATTAAATTAAGTAATTAAAGGTTACTTAACTAATAATTAAAAAGTGTGTTTCTTGTAATTAAGTTTTATTAATTAATAATTAAGGTTTTCTTTAATTAATAATTAAAGAATAATTAATCTGTAATTAAGGATTAATTAAGAAGTTGTTAAGTGGTAATTAGTTGATTAATCAAAGGTGATTAAGGATCAATCAAATAGTAATTGAGGATAGCTTATCTGTTAATCAAGGATGGATTAACAGTTAATTAAGGATTATTAATTGATAGATAAAGGATAATTAATTTGGGATTAAGGATTGATTTATTGATTAAGTGAGTTAATCAAGGATGTAATTCATAAATGAAGGTTAGTAACTAATTAATGATTGTATAAGCAGGATTTAGTGATTCATTCTTAAGGAGTTAATTTAAGTAATTAAATTAATTATGATATGAATGGATAATACATGCTTATGGATGAGGAGTTGATGAATGTCTGAATTTAGATGATATCTGTTGAATTGACATCTATTAAAGATTAATTACCGTATTGGGTTAAGGATAATTAGTTTGTGAAATTAATTAAGGGTTAATTACTTGAATGTAATTAAAGGATAAATAGAATGATATTGGAAGCCTTGATTATTGTTATCCCTAATAGGTGGTTTGAGATGCTATGTGATATGATATGTCTGATTTAAACAGTGAAGGTGTGGTTATCTATTGATGATGAATTACTACGACATCCTGTATTAAAAGTAGGATTGTATTTCATTTAAATAATTTAAGTTAAGTCAGCAAGGGTTTCGAAGAGACCGGAGTCGGGTATTAGTAAATACCCGAAACCACTTCGATTTTTATAAATTTGAAATATGAAACTAATAGACTGAAGTGGAGTGACTTAAGTAAATTGGACCATTTAAAATCTAAGTTTTGGCACTTAGAAATTGATGTGTGAAATGGTTGATGTCCATAATAACTTGTGAAGTGTAGACTGATATAAGTTACCCCAGGTTTATATAAATTGTATGCTTTTGTATTCCAAGTTAGATGGGTTTACTCATGCTGGTTTCCAGCCTGGCCCGGGTGTTACTTTGAGTAATGCTCGGGTCAGACCGAGTATTAAAGATTTACAGGTAAGGACGTTCTGGAGCTCAGAAGGCAAGCTGGAGAGCAGGAACGTATGGAGAGCTTCTAGTGTTAATATATATCATAGCATCTGATACAGATAGATTTATCTGTTCTGTGATTGTAAATCTGTTGTAACTCTGATATAATAAAGTATAATATGACAAGTACAGTCTCCTTTGTATAACTATTATTTACGTGATATTATATTTTATTCGCTGCGAATGTGAGGTATCTGTGTCTTGTTTCCATTTCTTCTTCTTCTATCTCTTCTCCTTTTCCTAACTATCTGGAAATTTCTGGATCGAAATTTCCGGGTCGTTACAAAACTCATTCGAAAGCTTATACTTTTGAACTAAAGATAGGAACCCACTTCAAAATCTATTTAGAAAATCCCTTTTAAAAGCATATTTTTTGACTAGTTCGAAAGCTTTTAGTAAAATAAGGGAGCCATTTATCATTTGAAAGTAAAACAAAGGTTTCGACCCCATCGAAAGCAAGGGTTTCGACACCATGCTTTCTGCTTTCCTCCAATCCACTACGTACCAATAAGGTGATACCTATTGTATTGGTTTCGACTTGGTAGGTTACGATTAGGTTGGTTTGACTAAGTCAAAGCGAAAGCAAAGGGTCGAAAGATGCTTTTGAAAGAGGCAGAACCCACTTTTCTGGGTAAAGGCTGAATCAGTGCTATTTATAGTAATTGCTTTATAGCTAACCTGCATATTTGTAAACATTTAATTAGTTGCCTAAACTTTTCAAATTCTTTTTCAAAATAACTTTGCACAATTTCAGATCTAAATCAAGGATTAATTTAACAAATTATCCCTTCCATTAAGCAAAGCCAATAAAAAAATTAAGTCCTTCTTCTAAGTAATTTAAATTCCATAGTAAATCACTTAGGAAAATTCCCTTAAATTACAAAAATTCACTTTCAACTTATTATCTAACACACAAAAATTCCAGACCTAATTTCCTTATAAAATAACCAAAATTAATTTTATACCCAGTTTATCCAGATTTTCCTTAAGAAATTCATATTAAATTTTCCATGGCTTGAAAAATTACAAAAATTAAAACCCATCTCTAAAATCATGTTTTACATAACATAAAATTTTCTCATGGCATTCGTAAATCATTATAATCAGTTTTACCCTTCGAACCATGTAAAAATGATTATCAACTATTTCATTTAAATCAAACATATCAAAATCTAAGCATATCATCAATCAAAAATCATCAATTTAATGGATTTAATCCTAACCCAAATATCAAATGATCATAAAACAAAATAGAGAGGATATAGATTATTATTTGATTAGGATAAGGAATTTGATATTTGATTGAGATAATCCCCTTGCTTTAATTTCTTAGCTTTAATACGAATTTCTCTTCCTTTAATGACCAGGTCCTATTTGGTTTACATTTTTTTTTTATGTTTTTGCAAAATGACATGAATAGGAAATGAAATGTGAATATATAAGGGTAATAGATGTGTAGGCGGTAATTTCCCTAATACCCTTGCGTTGATTGATTAACATATAAAACACATTTATCTAATTTATTAAATAAGAATGGCGTCTTCGAATTTAAATTTTCAAATCTCAATTCCCTTATCATTCTTACGTTTACATTATTTTGTTTAATTTATCTAATTAAGTCTCTTGAATAATATTATTAAAAATAAGCGATGTTATAATTGCTGAGAGAAATAATCAAATGAAAGGGGATGAGAAATCTAAAATTGATTTACTTGTTTTCATACCCACATAATATTTTGAACTGCTATGTTTTAACTATTGTGGATGCAGGAGCACGGTATATGGTTACTATAAATTTTTGGAGGAACTAGTGAGGGGAATCCGCTAAGCGTTATGGTCTCGTTAGATATCTAAATAGTCTGAGATGGTAGGTTATTATTCATACCAGGATTTATGTCTGACTTGAAGTTTATGTTTTCCCCTTAAACTCTCAGGTGCTCAATTGATTTTGAGTAGTTTGAAAGTTGAGGTTTTTAGGTATCATTTAGATGAATAAGCTTCCAGAGACGTGTAGGAGGCATGATAGTTATTAGAAGTTTTTTCTAGTTTTATTCCGATGTGTTTTGTTGTAAAGGCAAAGTTGCTTAATTGCCTAGATATATATACCTTGATCATCCAGGGGCATCTTCATATGCCACTCTTGCCATATGTGAAAGTGACTACTGTGTGGCTAGTTATCACTTAGGATCGTGTAATATGAAATGTATTATAATCTAAATGTGGAAACAGATAATAATAGTAAAACAACTAAGAATAAACACAATAGGAGTTTTTATACTGGTTCGAACTTCCTGTTCTACGTCCAGTCCCAGACTTCCTTCTGGAATTCAAACTCAATAACCCCTCACTTAACCCGGAGGAATAGGTATACAACACCTGAGCATTCGAACAGGATTTTTCCCCCACTAACAGCGGAAAGAGGACTTTTACTGGTGTATGAAAATAGTTAACAATTGTGTTCTGAATAACACTGATATGTCTTTAAGTATACAACCTTCCTATAATCAAATCCGCAAGTATATATTGTGTGTGTGTGAAGATATGAAAGGAAGATATTGCTTAGAATCAAAGAATATATATTGATTAGTTCAGAGATACAAGTAATATAAAGATTGTGATTGCTTTTAGAATGTAGGGATAGATAGTAGAGAGTATGATCAGAAAGCAAAATGAAATTCGGTGATTTGAGAAGTGAATCTAATGAGTTTATATAGTAAACAAATAGCTACAACTATTCACGAAGAGTTTTGATCAAAGATTCAGCCATATCTCTTCAAATTGGATAGTAACTCTTCGCAAATGTAAGTGTCTCTTTAGAACAAATAGCTGTTAGAATCTTTCAGTCGACTGAGCAAAATCGATCAGTCAACTGAATATTCAAAGATGGTGTAGAATAGAGTGTATCTGTGCAACTGAATAGGTTCATTCGACTGATCATTTTTGGTCAGTCAACTGACCTAGTTGTCAGTGCACAGCTGACACCTTTTTAAAAAAAATTGAATTTTAAAACAACATTGATTTTGTTTAAACTACTTGAGGATAGATTTTAACAATTTCAAAACTATATCTAAGACTAAAACTTCAATAAATAAACATACTATACTCGGTTTTGAAGTCTTGTCTCCTTTGTAGTTTTAGTAGCATATCTCATTCTCTTTTTGTCGCTTGATTGTATAGTCTCGTCACTGATTGTTTAAGCTTTTTTTTTTGTCATGAATCAAAACTCATGATTCAACATTCTCCCCCTTTTTGATTGATGACAACCTGTTTTAGATGATACTATATTTTAAGAACTATATAACGGAAGTTATATATATCTCCCCTTGAATATTTGATGACATATCTAATTCTATAAAAAATTGGTTAGTCATAAAAATTTCTTCCCCTTTGTCATCGACAAAAAGGAAATAAACAATAATATTATCATTGTGAGCTAACAGCATAAGAATCACAAACAAAATATTATTTCAAATCTTACCGAGCTATTTATACAAGCTCATAAAAAAATAAACAGTAGTAGAATGTTTGTGAAATTAAAAATAACTTACTACCACCAATCAAGAAATATCAACATCACTCATCAGAGTCTGAATCTGTTTCTTCTTCCACTTGCATTGGTCCTTTGCCTCGTGAAGAACTTTCCACAAATTGTCTACCACCCCCCATTTCCACTAGTGTAAAAACTTGTATGTACTTTGGATGTAGACCAAGTAAAACGAGGTGTTGGACATCTGCCTGGATTTCGATGTGAAGTGTCTGCAGTTGTGGAGGAGGAACAAGAGATTGCATCCCATAAAATCCCCAAAAATCTTTTGATCTTGTCAAACTTTTTGTCAATCTTCTTGTTGAGATTTTTGATGCGAGAATCCAAAATGACTTGATAACGTGCAAATAGATCAATGGACTCTCGGGTGCTTTGGGATGGGGTTGGGGTATGAATGTCATCTCTTTGTTGCTGTGGAGTAGTAGCTTGCTGACGAGGTCTTGATTGCCAATCTTGGAAGGACATGGTAGTGAGAGGTCTAGGAGGCAATTTCATCAATCTAATTGTGCGGCTATTTAGAGTTTTAGTAGCAGAGGTAGCGGATTCTGGAATTGGAACTTGTAGGTTCATAAGTAGTCGCATATTATACTCTTTGTAATAGATGATGTTCATTTGACCTTGGTTGAAGGATAAGAATTCGTCAAGAATAAGCTTAGGCCAATTGTTTTGAACATCTCCCTAAATTGCACATAAATACCTATAATTCTACGGATATACGAGCTCATAAGAACCAGTATGAGGAAGAATTGTATGCATTAAGGCTTGATGCATAATTCGAGCTGTAGGGCGTAAGGCGGTAGATTTTAAATCTGTCATGTCATCTTCCAAAAAACCTATGACTTGCTTCATCTCGCTTGCCTATAGGAACATTTAAATCTTCTAACGGAACACCATTTATTGGTGTGTGAAGAATGTGTCCAATTTTATCTAATGACAAGAATACTTGTTGACCACAAACTAAACTCCACACGCAGTTGTCACGATTTCGTGGATTTTGATGACCCAAATTTAAGTTGGCATAAAAAAGTTTTACCATTGTATGATTAATTTTGAGATTGTTCTGATTATGGTCAAGAAGAGATTCTAGACGACTCCTCCTTGCAAGCTCTTGAATTTTATATGCAGAGAAGTCAGGAAACACAACAAAGGATCCTTCGAGAAAGTGTGCTTCCTTCATTTTGTTCCATCATCGGACAACTGTGGCATCATAAATCCATTGAGCAATTTGGCTATGAATAGGCTCAGAGGAAGAGGATGAGGCTTGTCTAGATCGTTTAGGTTGTCTTGGAGCCATTTGAAATTATAATTGAGTAAAGGAATTTGAAAATTTTGAGAGCTAGGGTTTTGAAATTCTGATGAGGTAAAGTAAAAGTTAAAAGTTAAAAAGAAGAAGGTAGGTTAAAAGGGTAAAAAGTAGGTGAAACAGAAGTTAGTATGTTCAGATTAGTCATTCAGTCGACTGATCAATCTCTCGAAACTTTCTATTTCTAAATTCAGTCGACTGCTCTTATATGGTCGGTCGACTGAATGCTCTTTTGCAGCATTATCAATTTTTTTTCATGTGTTAACAAATAGACTAAAATATATTCAATATATTAAACAATGAAGCATACAAAATAAATAAATAAAATAAAAAAAGATAAAGCTTAGTTAGATGAAGAAGAAGTGGATGAATGCGGAGTCTTGCAGTCTTCTGGTTCAACCTTAGTCTTTTCTTTGTATGGTCTCAATAAAGACCAGTGATTTCCTTGTTCCCATGAATTTGGAGACACAGGAGGAGGTTGTGGTGACTGATTATAAGAAAACATTGTGGGTTGATGAATATTTGATGAAGATGTTCCGCAAAATTTCCATCCAAGTTGCTCTAGAAAACTAAGTCGTTTTGAATTTAGCTTATGGTCATAGTACATTTCATGTTGAATTGCTATTGATTCCCTTTGGTAATGATGTATGTCATTAATCTTTTGTTTTGTTAATGGAGAACCAAAGAATAAAAAATGACGCACCTTCTTTTTTTTTTTGGAGTATGGCCAGTGTGATAGTTGAATGGTCTGTCCGGTTCATGACATGGAGTAGGTGTAGGTAAATTTGAAGATCCAGAGGAAGGTGTGGAGAAACCGACAAAGGAATATGCAGAGCCATGTGAGAAGTTTTCTTTGGGAGGACATTGTAGTAAGAAGGAAAAAAAAATACGGTTAAAGCAAATGAGATGGAAAAATAAACAGAAACTCTTGAGGTATATATAATTGAAAAAATAGTAAAAGATAGATGGAATAAAGGATAACTAGAAAAGTAACTAGAGGAGGAAAACAAACAAAATTTTCATGGTTAAGAATTATCCTTGAGAAGAGTGAAAATAAATAAATAAAATGTATATTAGAATCAGTTGTGAAACAACAAATAGTGAAATGGTAAAGACATAAAATTTCCAAGCTAGAGATAATGAGTTCAAGTACCAGCAAACAAGAAAAAATAATTAAATTTATTATTATTGAAACTTCACAATACTTTTAAAGAGATTATACCTAGTTCTCTTCTTAGCTTTATAAAACAATTTTCATTGAGTGGTTCAGTGAAAATATTAGCTAACTGATTTTCAGAATTTACAAATTCTAAATTTACTATATCCTTCTCAATATTATCACGAAGAAAATGATGACGAATGTCAATATGTTTAGTACATGAGTGATTGATAGAGTTTTTAGATAAATTTATTGCACTGGTGTTATCACAATATATTATAGATTTATTTAATTTTATGTCAAAATCTTAGTGTTTGTTGCATGTAGATTACTTGAGCACATGCTAAAGCTGCATATATATATTCTGCTTCACATATCGATAGTGAAACACAGTTTTGTTTCTTGCTAATCTAAGATACTAAGGATCGTCCGATGAAATGACAAGTTCCACTTGTACCTTTTCTATTTGTTTGACTTCCTCCAAAATCAACATCACTATAGGATACTAATTCAAAAGGACATTCTTTTGGATAAAATATTCCTAAATCGCTGGTCTTGTTAAGATAACGAATTACACATTTTATTGCTTGCATATGTGATTCTTTAGGATTTGCTTGAAATCGAGCACATAAACAAACATTCATCATAATATCAGGTCGACTTGTAGTTAAGAAAAGTAATGATCCAATCATACTACGATATAGTTTCCGGTCGACACTCTTACCATCTTCATCTCTGTCAAGATGTATAGTTGTACTCATAGAAGTTGGCTTGGCATAAGTGTTTTCCATTACAAAACGTTTAATCAGATTATTACAATACTTTACTTGATTAAAAAAAATTCCATTTTGCAGTTGCTTGATTTGTAGTCCAAGAAAATATGATAATTCTCCCATATGTGACATTTCAAATCATTTGTCATGATAGTCGAAAATTCCTGACATAATTTTTCATTAGTCGAACCAAATATAATATCATCAACATATATTTGTATAATTAAAATATCTTGTTTAGATTTCTTAATAAATAAAGTTTGACCAACTTTTCCAATTTCAAAACCAGAGTCTATTAGATTGCTTTTAAGTCGGTTGTACTAAGCACGAGGTGCCTGTTTTAAACCATATAATGCTTTCTTAATTTTATAAACATGATCTGGAAATTTTTCATGAGTAAAAAGAGGAGGTTGTTCAACATAGACATTTTCTTTTATATATTTATTTAGAAAAGCACATTTAACATCCATTTGATATAATTTGAAGTTATGAAAACATGCAAAAGTCAATAGAATACGTATAGCTTCTAATCTCGTGACAGGAGCAAACGTTTCTTCATAGTCTATTCCCTCTTCTTGATTATATCCTTTTTCTACTAATCTAGCTTTGTTTCTAGTTATATTACCAAGTTCATCAGCTCTATTTTAGAAAACCCATTTTGTACCAATGACCGATTGATCACTTGGTCTAGGAACTAATTCCCAAACTTCATTTCTTTCAAATTGATTTAGCTCTTCTTGCATAGCTATAATCCAATAGTCATCAACGGAGGCTTCCATAATATTTTTAGGTTCTATGTTAGAGAGAAAAGCTATATGACCCATTTGATTTAGTTGATGTCTTGTTCTTACATTTGAATTTACTTCTCCAATTATATTTTGAACAGGGTGATCTCTAAGAATTCTTGGAGGAGATCTAACAAGATTTTCATTATAAACAATGTTTTCATCTTCTCTAGTATTATTAATGTTATTATTTTGAAAAATAATATCATCATCTTTTGAATTATTTGTTGTGATTTTATTAGAATTATTTTCCAAGTTTGTAATATTAGAATAAATTTTGACATTTCCATCAAATGAAACATGAAGAGTTTCTTCGAAAACTTTAGTTCTTATATTAAAAACTTGATAAGCTTTGCTTCTTCCGAATATCCTATGAATATTCCTTCATCGGATTTTCGATCAAACTTGCCAAGTTGATCTTTAGTGTTAAGTATAAAACATTTTGGACCAAATACATTGAAATAGGATATATTAGGTTTTCTGCCATTTAAAAGTTGATATGGGGTGTGTTTTGTTAATGATCAAATAGAAACACGATTCAAAGCATAACAAGTAGTTACAACAGCTTCTGCCCAGAAATGCTTAGGTAGAGTGCTTACATTTAATAAAGTTCTTGCACATTCTTGTAATGTTCTGTTTTTCCTTTCTACAACTCCGTTTTGTTGTGGTGTTCTAGGAAAAGAAAAGTTATGATTAATTCCTTTCTTGTTACAAAAATGTTCAAAAGCATCATTTTCAAATTCACCTCCATGATCACTTCTAATATTTTTAACTTTTAAATTCTTTATATTTTGAATTCTTTTTACAAAATTTTTAAAATTCTCAAAAGTATCACTTTTATGTTTCATGAAAATAGTCCATGTATATCTTGAAAAATCATCTACAATGACAAACACATATCTATTGTGATTAATAGATTGAACTTGAGTAGGTCCAAAGAGATCCATATGTAGTAATTCAAGTGGTTGTGCTGTAGATATGACTTTCTTCGATTTAAAAGAAGACTTTGTTAATTTTCTTAACTGACATGCATCACAAATATTATCAATTTTGAATTTCATATCTGGTAGTCCTTTAACAATTTTATTTTTAGCTATTTTATTAATAGTATTAATATTTATATAGAAAAATCTTTTGTTCCATAGCCAAGAATCATTTTCTATAGCCACTAAACGCATATTTGTGTTATGATTTATATTCATATTTAAAATATAAATATTTCTATCTCTTATACCTTTAAAAATTAAATTTTGATTTTTATCAGAAATATTGCATTTATTTTCTGAAAAGGATATATTAAAACCTTTACCATAAAATTGACTTATGCTCAATAAATTACGTTTTAAGTTTTTAAATAATAAAACATCAGAAATGGATGGTAAGTTAGAGAAACCGTTATTGCTCACATCACCTTTGCTGATGATATACCCTTTTGAATTATCTCCTAAAGTGACCGATCCTCCATTTGAGTAGACAATGTTAGTTAACATGTCCTTATTACCGATCATGTGTTTTGAGCAACCGCTGTCTAAAATCCATTTTCCCCTCTTTTTAAGTGGTACGTGCAAAAAATAAAGATTAAGTTGGTACCTACTTTTCTTTTTAAGGTCCTAAGAGTTAGGTCTTAGGAAACCAAACCCAAGCGGGTTCAGAATTCCCTTTATAAATATAATTCTTATTTTTATGAACAATTTCCATAAATGTTTTGATATGTCTATTCCTAATTAAATTTTTGTTTGTTTAAGGAATCCATATCTTAAAAGTTTTAAGATTGTTAGAAACTGTTTTCCTAATATCGTTCTTACTTTTGTTTTTAGACTTATTTTTAAACTTTCCAGATATCTTTGGATTTTCCATTTTCTTATATCCTAGTCCCATTTTATTTGAAGTAGACTGAGAATTTTCTATTATTGTAGAAAGATTTTCACGTCCTTTATTGAAGTTAGAAATATTTTTATTAATATCTTCAAACTTAGTTTTGCGACTAGATTTTTCTAACTCTAATACTTAAGTGTTAGATTTTAAATCATTAATTTCTGCTGATAAATCATCATTTTTATTTTTCTGAATTTCTAATTCCTGAGTTATCATAGAAAGTTGAGATGTTAAATTAGAATTAGATTCTTGAGATATTTCAAGTTCTTCTTCTAGATTTTTCTTTTCATCTCTTAGCATACTAATTTCTAATTCAGATCTATTTAATTTTCCTTATAACCCTTTATTTTTCTTTTTAGTTTGTTTTACAAAGTCCACTGTTCTGAATTAATTTCAACCAAATTTTCAAAACTTAGTTCACTTACAACATCACTTGTAGCCATGAAGCATACATACGCATGCTCTATGTCACTGTCACTCTCTGATGACGAAGAAGAATCTAAACCATCCCATGTTGCTGAAAATGATTTCTTCTTGAATTTGTCCTTCTTGAATTTATTTTTCTTTTTCTCTGGACAATCTTTCTTCATATAACCCTTTTTATGACATTCATAACATTCTATGAAAGAGGATGATGGTTCATTGCTATTATTGTTGTTGTTAGAGTTATTTTTATAACTCCTGGACTTGTTATTCTTTTTAAATTTCAAAAACTTTTTGAAATTTTTAGTAATAAGTGCCATATCCTCTTCATCTGAATCAGAATCATCTTTTTTGGCTTGAAAAGCTAGATCTTCTTATCCTATGCTTGAACTTTCTTTTCCTGCAAATTCATTTCATATGACATTAGATTTCCTATTAACTCTTTTGGTTTCATAGTGGAAAGATCGTTTGCTTCTTCAATAGCTCAAACGTTTCTTTTCCATTCATCCGTTAAAGAGTTCAGGATTTTTGATACTATATCAAAGTCAGAAATTTTTTCTCCTAGTGCCAATAGTGAATGATAAATATCTTGAACTCTAGAGTACATGTCATTTATAGTTACGTTTGGTTTCATTTTGAAATTTTTGAACTGATTTTTCAACATAGAGATTTTGCTTTGTTTGACTTTGTTAGTTCCTTCATGAGTTAATTTTAGAGTTCTCCATATCTCAGAAGCAGTTGTACACATACTGACCCTATTAAACTCATTTTTATCTAATGCACAGAATAACATGTTCATAGCTTTAGCATTTAAAGTAGCATCAGTTTTTTATGCAGTAGTCCAAGTTGAAAAATCTTCTGTTGGTATGGTGTATTGTGACTGGGTAATATTCTAGGTTTCAAAACCATTAGCTTGCATATTTATTCTCATTCTAGTTGACCGGTAATTATAGTTAAGATCAATAAATAGTGGTGGTCGAGCAGTTGACTGACCTTCAGTGAAACTAGAGTGAATGTTAATGCTAGAATTGGTGTTACTATCCATATTACAAACAAAATTATCAAATAACTGTGTTATGGTTATAAGATGTCCTTGCTATGATACCAAATGAAAGAGACTGCTGGGTGGCTAGTTATCACTTAAGATCGTGTAATATAAAATGTATCAAAATCTAAATGCGGAAACAGATAATAATAATAAAACAAATAAGAATAAGCACGCCAGGATTTTTTATACTAGTTCGAACTTCCCGTTCTACGTCCAGTCCCAGAGTTCCTTCTGGAATTTAAACTCAATAACCCCTCACTTAACTCAGAGGAATAGGCATACAACACCTGAGCAGCCGAACAGGATTTTTCCGCCTCTAACAGCCGAAAGAGGACTTTTACTGGTATAAGAAAATAGTTGACAATTGTGTTCTGAATAACACCGATATGTCTTTAAGTATACAACTTCCTATAATCAAATTCTCAAGTATATATTGTGTGTGAAAATATGAAAGGAAGACATTGCTTAGAATCAAAGAATATATATTGATTAGTTCAGAGATTCAAGCAATATAAAGATTGTGATTGCTTTTAGAATGCAGGGATAGACGGTAGAGAGTATGATCAGAAAGCAAAATGAAATTCGGTGATTTGAGAAGTTAATCTAATGAGTTTATATTTTAAACAAACAAACAGCTACAACTACTCACGAAGAGTTTTGATCAAAAGATACATCCATATCTCTTCAAATTGGATCGTAACTCTTTGCAAATGGAAGTGTCTCTTCAAGAAAAATAGCTGTTAGAATCGTTCTGTCGACTGATCAAAATCGACCAGTCAACTGAATATTCAAAGATGGTGTAAAACAGAGTGTATCTGTGCAAATGAATAGGTTCAGTCGACTGATCATTTTTGGTCAGTCGACTGACCTAGTTGTTGGTGCACAGTTTACACCTTTTTTAAAGAATTTGAATTTTAAAAACACTTTGACTCTGTGTATACTACTTGAGGATAGATTTCAACAATTTTAAAACTATATCTAAGACTAAAACTTCAATAAATAAACATACTATACTCAGATTTGAAGTTTTGTCTCCTTTGTACTTTTAGTAGCATATCTCATTCTCTTTTTGTCGCTTGATCGTATAGTCTCATTACTAATTGTTTAAGCTTTTTTGTCATGAATCAAAACTCATGATTCAATAATATGTTGTAATAATTATAATTTTTCTAAACATGGTTCGAGAGTTTAGGATTATGTAACGAATTTGATATTATTTGAAATGGAATGTGAAAGTTGTTTAATTAATTTTAATATTTTCCATATCTATATGTTTCTATTATATCAATGTATCTAACATTACGATATTTGATCGCCGTGGAATAATAACTATGAATGACTGCAGCATCCGTAGCCATTAGTTTTGGGCGTCCAAATGGAGGATGTTTTAAGTTGGTATCAAAGCATAGGTTTATGAAAACTTAAAAGAAATTTAAACCTAAAAGATTTTCAAAACATAATCTAATGAATCAGAAAATAAGATCGGGGTTTAAGTTAACGTTATATTAATGTACTTGTATTTGATATATATATATATATATATATATATATATATATATATAAGCATTCCCCTCTCTTTTAGACTATACTTTTGTATCTTACTAAGGCTCGTATGCAGATTTATGAGAAAGAAGATATAGATGCAGAAAATGGAAGAGGAAATCTTGGTGGAGGAAGCACCACAACCAGTGGAAATGCTCGACCCACGGGAGGAAACCGGGCCAATAGGAAAACTCCAATCAAAATGCAGACGACAATGTGGGTGTTGGAAATCCACTAGTAGATATGGGGACGATGTATCAATTCTTCATGAATCTGATGCAAGTAGGAGCATCTACTGGTGTTGCTGGGAATGTTGGAGGAGCTAATCATGTGGCTCTAATTGGGAATAACTATGCTAATTTGAGCGGATATTACACCAGTCTTGATGGGAAACCGTTTGTGGGAATGGAGGATGCCATAGAATTGGAGAATTGGTTGCTTCATTGTGAGAGAATCTTCACTGATTTGGGATTGAATGATGAATAAAAGAGGAGACTAACCTCTAAACAGTTGTAGGGGGCAACACTCCATTGGTGGAATAGTGTACTACAGGAGTCCTTGAGTAAGAGTTGACTTGGATGAAATTTCGAACGATATTCGAGCAGAGGTTTTTGTATGAAGTTGCTAAGTCAGCATTATTGAGAAAGTTTATGGATTTGGTGTAGGGAGAGATGTTGCTAATTGAGTATGCTACTAAATTTGATGAGTTGTCCTGATATGGGTATGCTACCACTAATACCGTCACCAAGAGGAATGAAAAGTTCAATCGGGGATTCAGGCCCAAGATTATTGGGGCAACCCTACCACATCTCAATGATCCTTGTAATGTAGTTGTGGAGATGGTAATTTGACATGAGGAAATGCTTACTATCCATGGGAAGGAAAAGCCGATTGAAACCCAGGGTTCTAAGGGAAAGAAGAGAAAGTTCTTTTAGAAGAAGGGAGCCTAGAAGGGAGAGCCTACCAAGAAGGCAAAATTTGATTTGATTTGTTTAAAGTGTGATAAGAAAGGTCACTATAATCATGAATGTTGGATAGGCAAGGGGAAGAAGGCTGTAGAAAAGAAGGGTGTGAATTACTTTAACGGTGACCAAATTAGGCACTATAAGAATCAGTGTCCAAAACCAGTCAGGGTTGACAGAGAAAGGTCTTTTCTATTGGACCATCATCTGCTAGGCCAACTGCAGCTGAGAAAGGGAAGATTGTGATGGAAGGTACACTTTTGATTCAAAGTATACCAGTACTGTTTGATATCCATGCATCGCATTCATTTATATCTCAGTGTTTGGTTGATAGGTTATGTTTAGAACCCACATACCTTCCTACTTCTTTAAGAATTGCGAATCTGATAGGAGGGTATGCAACTCTAGGGATTAGATGTGACTAGTTAAAACCTGATCTGTTATGTCATAAGTTTGCATGCAGTATGTATGTGTTTGATTTCGTAGATTTTGAGATCAATTTGGGTATGGATTGGTTGGGTAAATATGAGGCTAGTATATTTTGCCGTGACAGGGAAATATCATTGAGACACCCTGATAGTCATAAACGAATCATATTCTTGGTGGAGAATTCTGACCGGAGTGTTTGTGCTTTGCTAAATGCTATGGAAGTTAGAGAAGTGTGAAGTCAGGTTCAGATAGCAAGAGAGTTTGCTGATGTTTTTGAGCTAGTTACAGGACTACCATCGAAACGAGCTGTTGAGCTACAGACAGATATTGTACCAAGAGCTAAACCTATAAGTAGACTACCTAGCAGGATGACACCGACCGAGATGAAGG
The DNA here is from genome assembly GCA_030765085.1 of Allium cepa. Taxonomy (NCBI): domain Eukaryota; kingdom Viridiplantae; phylum Streptophyta; class Magnoliopsida; order Asparagales; family Amaryllidaceae; genus Allium; species Allium cepa. The sequence goes on from CM060937.1 coordinate 663,588,070, forward strand.
AATTGAAGGTGCAACTAGTGGATCAAAAAGGAAGGAATTTCACTAGACCAAGCAATTCGCCTTGGGGAGCATCCGTGGTGTTCGTGAAGAAACCAGATGGATCGTTACAGACATGTATCGACTATCATAAGTTGAACGATAGGACGATTAAGAATAAGTATCCTTTGTTGAGAATAGACGATCTACTTTATCAGTTGAGTTGAGCCAGAGTATTTTCCTAATTGGATTTAGTGACAGGTTTCCATCAATTAAGAGTGGTAGAGGATAGTATTCAATTGACAACATTTCAAACAAGGTATGGTTCATATGAGTGGTTAGTAATGCCATTCGTGTTAATAAATGCAGTTGCTTTCTTCGTGGATTTGATGAATCGAGTTTTTCTATAGTACTTGGACAGGTTCGTATTGGTGTTTATAGATGTCATTTTAGTATACTCTTGGAATGTAAAAGAGCATGCGGATCATCTTAGATAGTGCTTGAGACACTGAGGCAACATCACCTAAAAGCGAAGTTTTCCAAGTTTCATTTTTGAAAGAAAGAGGTTAAGTTTTTTAATCACGTGGTTTCAGTGAAAGACTTGTCAGTCGATCCAGATAAGATCGGAGCTGTTAATAACTAGAAGAGACCAGAGATGATGACAGAGATCAGAAGTTTTCTTGGTCTTGCTGGCTATTACCGGAGATTCATTAAGGATTTCTCGTGAATAAAAATGCCTTTGACTAAGTTGACTAGGAAGGATGTGAAGTTTGTCTGTTCCGGCAAATGTGAGGAATCATTCCTTAAGTTAAAGCATTTGTTGACTAATGCACATGTGTTAGTAGTTCTAGACAGACACCAACGGTTGATGGTATATACCGATGCATGTGGAACTGGATTAGGAGCCGTGTTGATGCATAAGGGTAAAGTCATTGCCTACTCTTCATGATAGCTTAGACTGCATGAAGTGAGATATCCTACTTATGATTTGGAGTTGGCTGCGGTCATCTTCACATTGAAGATTTGGAGACATTATCTTCTAGGGGAGAGATTTGAGCTATACACAGATCATAAGTCCTTAAGGTACTTATTTTCTTAGAAGGAGTTGAATATGAGATAGCAGAGGTGGCTGGAGTTTTAGCTAATTATGATTTTTGTATAGAGTATACACCTGGAAAAGGAAATGAGGTAGCGGTGCTCTTAGCCGAAGACATTAGAATGCGATGTTAGCTATATTGGCAGAATGGAAAGATTTAGAGCCTCGACTCCTTGTAGTGTGCAGTTATGGTCGACTGCTAGTTCTTGTCTTAGCACCGCCATGTTGTCCTGTTTGGAAATTCAAACAGTGTTGATCGAAACGATTGCTTCAAAGAAAAAAAGGATCCAGAGATAGCCGAGAGGACTAGAAAGCTTGAGTTGGAATTGAGATCGATGATCTAAAGGATTTTAGTCTTAACAAGATGGAATGGTTGAGAAAGAAGGGACGTTATGTTTCTGAATGTTAAGGACTTAAGGAAAGAAGTTCTTGAGGAATGTCATCAGTCCAAGTTTATAATTCATCCTAGAGAAACCAAGATGTATCAAGATATGAAGAGAAGAATCTATTGGGATGATATGAAGAGGGATTTGACTTGTAGGTTAAGTACTGTGCAAACTGTCAACGAGTGAAGGCCGAACATCTGAAGCCGAGTGAATTGCTTTAAACTTTTGAGGTAGCAGTTTGGAAATAGGATTCGATATCCATGGATTTTATAGTCGGGTTTCCAAGGTCGAACAGAGGAAATGAAAATATATGGTTTGTGGTGGACATGTTGACATAGAGTGCCCATTTGATTCCAGTTAAGTCAACCAGGAGGGCACCTGCTTTAGCTAAGTTGTTCATGAATAACATAGTTAGATTGCATGGAATTCCTAGTAGTATAGTAACAGACAGAGATGCTTTATTTACTAGTGAATTCTTGAAGAGTTTATACAATGTATTAGGTACCAAGCGTAAGATGAGTACTGCATATCACTCTCAGGTGGACGGGCGGATAGAGAGAGTCAATAAGATACTCTGAGGGCATGTGTGCTAGACTTTGGTGGATCTTGGGAAGATCACCTACACTAGTGGAATTTTCCTATAATAATGGTTAATAGACTAGTATAGGAATGACGTCTTTTGAAGTTTTGTATAAAAGGCCATGTAAATCACTAGCATGTTGGTTGGAGACTGGTGACAGATCGGTCTAAGGTCTAGATCTAGTTAAAGGGGCGACATAGAAGATTAAGTTGATCCGAGAAAGGATAAAGGAAGCTCACTCTAGATGGAAGAGTTATGTGGATAAGAGGCATAAAGACCTAGAATTCTTAGTTGGACATAGAGTTTCAATTAAGGTATCATCGATGAAGGGTGTGGTGTGGTTCGGAAAGTCAGGGAAACTAGCATAAGATATGTTGGTCCATTCCTAATTATAGGGAGGATCGGAAAGCTCGCATATAGAGTAGAGTTGCCGAGTAGTATGACCGGTGTCCATAACGTGTTTCATATATCTCATCTTCGCAAGTGTGTGCATGATCCAAAGATTACTATTCCTCCGACAGGGTTGGGAAATTTGATAGTAGAACCAAATTTGACTTTTGTTAGACAGCTAGTTCGGGTAGTAGTGAGACATGAGAAAAGGTTATGGAGTAAGACAGTTAAGTTGGTGAAAGTTCAGTGGAGCAATAATGAGAGGGACTGTACTTGGGAGACAGAGATAGGATTAGACATACTACTTTGAGGGTATGTCTATTTATCTTTATATAGACTATTGCTAGTCAAATTGGCTAATATGGTTGTTAGGAGCTATTACATATGATTGTTATGTTTAGTATTTAACCCTTACGGAATTTCGAGTACAAAATTCTTTAAGGAGAGGAGACTGTAACACCCCTAATTTTTAATAACATTATTCAGGAGATTTAACTAGATAAATTAAATAGAATAATGTAAATATTAGTGTGATTTGGTGATTGAGATTTGAAAATTAATTAGAGGTCGCGCAAATTAAACAAGAAGAATAGGCTTATGAATGGTTTTATATGTTAATTAGTGTGAACATAACGCAAGGACATTATCGGGTTTTGCCACTACCATAATCCCATTACCCTATACCAACGTCTCCATTTTCTCTTCATGTTCATTTTTCAAAAACGCAAACAAAATTCAAGCCTGCCATAACCTTAGGAAGAAAAAGGAAAAAATCAATCAAGAGCTAAGGAATTAAGCAAGGAGGATTAATTTGAATCAAATCTCAAGTTCCTTATCCTAATCAAGGTGAATAATAATCTAAACCATCTTTAATTTTGGTTTTAAAGATCATTTGATTTTGGGATTAACTTTAAATCCATTATGATTATTTTTAATGATGACATGCATGGATTTTTGATATGTTTGATTCGAACAAGATTAATTTTTAAAATTTTAATACGATTTTCGGTAAAAATCATGTTTTCTGGAATTTGAATGCCATGAGGAATTTTAATGTTATGTAAAACATTATTTTGACGATAAGTTTTAATTTCTGTAATTTTTCAATTTATGGAAATTTTATTATGAATTTTAGAAGGAAGAAATGAATAATTCGTGTTTAAAATTATTTTGGCTATTATATGAAGAATTTGGGTCTGAAATTTATATACTTAGATAACATATTAAAATTTAATTTCTATGATTTTTGGGGATTTTTCCTAAGTAATTTATTATGGAAATTAAATTAATTTAGATGGAGGACTTTTTTGTTTTATCTATTTTTTTCTTAAGGAAGTGCTTATTTGCTAGTTTATTATGGAAATTAAATTAATTTAGATGGAGGACTTTCAAATGGTTTCAAAGCTGTGCTTCTAAGAGTTAATAAGTAATGCTTTAAATACTTTCGAAAGGTATATTTTGATGGTTTTGAAAGAGATGATATAAAGTATTTCGAAATGCATATGCTTAGTGTTTTGAAAAGAAGTTGAATGCTTTCGAATGAGGTTATCTAATGGTTTTGAAAGTTAAGGCTTAAGGTTTCTGAATCTTTGGTTTTCAAAACAAAGAACCCAATCTCATTCTTGAAGGAAAACCTATGGTGAAAGTAAAGGAGTTTTAAAATGGCTTTTAAGTATTAAGTTTTTGAAGAAGCTTTCCTTGATAAAATAATATGTTAATGAATTAACCATGTTTTATATGAAAATGATTTCAAGGATGTTAAACCACAAGTGTGGGTGTTATTACGTTATTGTATTTGATTCCTTTAATATATATGTTCACTATATAATGGACCGATAACTCTATTTTAGGGAGAAAAGGGCAGAATAACCAGCTAGGTTGACCCAGTAGTGAATATAAAATGAGTTAACTCCTGTATGAGTAGAACTGCATCTAGAAGGTCTGATAGATCAGAATATAGGATGCCTAAACACTAATTAAAGAAGTTGTTAGATAGACAGGTTCGTAGTAAACCCATGAAAACTACGTTTGGAAAGAGTTATTGGCAGGGGCCAATAGGTTTATAATGAACCCATGAAAACTATATCCTGATAATGTTATTGACAGAAGTCAGTAGGTTCACAGTCAACCCATGAAAACTATGATAAGAGGGAGTTATTGGAGATACCAATAGGTTCAATGAGAACCTATTAAATAATGAAGTTATTGGCAAGGGCAAATCGGTTCCTACCGAGCCTTTGAAAACTATGAAACCGGACAGATAGTCCATATGCTTTAAACATGTTATTAGTCAGTCCATAAAAATTAATAGGTTAATAGTAACCCTAGAAACTATAGCTGAGAAAGATAGTCAAATGAATGGTGATGGGAAATCCAGAATTGATTACTTGTTTGCATATCCTAATATTACTTTGAATTGCTATGTTTTAACCATTGTGGATGTAGGAGCACAATATGTAGTTATCATGAATTTTTGAAGGATACTAGTGAAAGGAAAACCCATTCCACTAAGCAACATGGTCTCACTAGACATCTAAATGGTTTGAGATGGTAGGTTATTATTCATACCAGGCTTTGTGTTTGACTCGATGTTTATGTTTTCCTCTTAAACTCTCGAGTACTCAATTGATTTTTAGTAGTTTGAGGGTTGATGTTTTCATGTACCTCTTCAAAAAATAAGCTTCCAAAGACGTATAGGTGGTAGGATAGCTATTAGGAGTTCTTTTATATTTTGATTCCGCTGTGTTTTGTTGTAAAGGCAAAGTTGTTTAATTGCCTAGATATATACTATGACCATCCAAGGAGGCATCTTCATATGTCGCTCTTGGTGTATGTTGTAAAAATTATAATTTCTCTGAACGTGGTTCATGAATTTGGGATTATGTAATGAATTTGAAACCATTTAAAATGGAATGTGAAAGTTGTTTAATTATTTTAAAATTTTTCCATATCCATATGTTTCTATTATATTAATGTATTTAACATTACCATATTTGGTCATTGAGGATTAATAACTATGATTGACTACAACATCCATAACCGTAAGTTTTGGGCTTCTAAGTGGGGGATGTCACAGAAAGAAAGGATGTCAAAAGTTTACAGTTGATAATGATATCATATGACACTGAAGCCACACTTTATCAATAATGAGAGATGACGTAGGCATGCAAACAAGAGGAAATCGAAATCGACGGTATAAAGAAAGATGTCATATGTCATCATGTAATATGGATGTCGCACATCATCAAAGCAAGAGTTGATGCCATGAATCATTGATCTAGCAAAATGCCACTTATCAACAGCGCTACGAGGGTCATCAAAAAACAACAATGAGTAAAGGAATGTTGTATGAGTAATGTCATGAATAATCTACCTCTAAGTGGACATTGAAACTACCAAACCTCAATAGACATCGTACCATAAAAATACATCAAAGGATGCTGCATGCCATAAACATGATGAATGATGTCGAATGTCAGGCATCTCGAAGGACACGTGGCAACTATGTCGCATACCTCTACCCTTATAAATATGGGCCTCATGGTATTGTAAAAGAGGCGATTCATTCTCTTCTCTCTCTTAAATCTTTAAAGTTTGTAACCCCAAATCAATTTGAGGATTTTAGTGCCTATTTTGATCTTGTAACCTTTTTGTAAATAAAGGCTTATGCAATTAACAATTTCATAGCATATCAATGAAAAGACTTGACTTTTAGCTTATATTGGATTCTCATATATACGACATGACTTTGGTTTCATCGCAGGACGAACATATCTCCGACCAAATTGTTGTAAGGCTTCATTAGCCAATTCCTAACCAGGTTTTGCTTATTCTTCACATTCTGATGTTTACAAAGAAATTTCTTAATATTTTGACGCTAAACAGAGGGTTCGAACCTTTGAAATCGTGCATATTCCACATTTGACCTTTCTTGCCTTAGCTTGCACACAAAGGACTTTCATCCAAGTTGCATATAAGGAATATAAAGGACTTTTAAAATCTAATGCAGCCCATTGGACTACAAGATAACTATTTTCGAACAAGGATCTTATAAACCACAGCAATTAGACTGATTTATCAAATCACTGCTGACCCCGATTTCTTGAGGAACAAATGCTACAGATATCGGCATTACAAATTGTAGAAGAAAAGAAATAAGTGACACCTTATGATCCCGAAAAATAGAGCATGAACCCCTTCCATGTAGGATGAACTCTAGTCTTTGTTTTAGGAAACGAGAGCCTAAGGAGAGGTGGTTATTTCTTAATGATAAGAAGGGCCATACAATGCCAATCAAAGGGGATAATCTTTGCAAAGGAAATAATAAGCAATTTCAATAAGTTAGCCTAGAAATGGAAAAGAGTTATAGATCATCCTCCCACACCAATCAGGGCTTAGAAGAAAAAGGTTATGGATTATCCTAATATGATAATCCAGTTCTACAAGAAAGCTAGATGGGAGCATGAGGCATCATACTCTAAGAATTCTTGAGTCCATTCTCTCATAACTTCCCATGAATATATCTACCTTTTAACAAAGAGAAGACTAAATTATTGTGAAGCAGCCTAAAAATGAAAGGAATCTTGGATGTGCTCATTGCCAATATCATCAAGCAAATGGACATGAGACCAATTAGTGTCGAACCTTAAAGGGGATAACCAAACATAACTTTACAAAAGGAGAACTCAAAGAGTTTGTAAGTAAGAATTAAGAGTAATAAGGTTGGATTCTCAATAGAAAGGATTCACAAAAATAAAGGAAAAAGCCTTTGACCCCGCTAAGATGGCGTGGTCAAAGCACCTCCTAAAGGGGGTTGGAGTAAGCCTTTGGTCCTGTTGATAAGGCCAGGCCAGAGCATTGTAAGCCTTTGGTCCTGCCAACTTTTCCTTGTCGGAGCACCTCTAGAGGGAGGATAGAGTATGCCTCTGGTCCCACTTGGGATGGTCTGGCCAGAGCACCGACCAGCCTTGAGTCCCGCCTATGAGCCTATCTGAAGCGCCTTTTAGAGGGATGACAGAGTAAGCCTTTGGACCTCCCAAACATGGCCTGGCCAAAGCACCGAACCAGCCTTTGGTTTTGCCTATAAGGCCTGACCGAAGCAACTCCTAGAGGGAGGGCGGGTAAGATTTTTTGTGACGACCCATCTCTTTGATTCTCGAAAATCGACACTAATACATCCATGGTATTTGCATTCCACAAATTCAAGTGCTGGAAAGGCGGATGATCAGGGGTAAATCAAAATAAAGATAGAAGATAAAAACAATATATTCTCACATCATATTGAACAACTTATAATTATACATGAAGATAGTACATACAATCACTACCAAAGTGATACATTAGAGTCATGGCAGGCACTAACCCAGGTAAGGACAATAATAGCTGCCTATCCTTACATAGGTGTAGGTATATACTTATACTAATACCGTAGAAATAGAAATAATTAACTATCAATAGAGGAATCTTCTACTCCAGGCTCCTTCCAAAATGCTCAAAACTAGATCTAACTACTTGGCTACTTGAAAATTAAGGCACCCAAGAGTTTAAGGGAAAAGAAATAAACTCTGAGTCAGTCTTGGGACTAGTATGAGAAAAATCGAAAGAATGAATACTTTTGAAAACAAAAGGTATCTCATAAGACCACACCGAACATTAAACATGGGTGGGTTTTTAACTTATGTTAATAAAAACCTTCGCTATGCAAAATTAGAGATATTATTCTTAATGACATTCTTTGATTTTTTTTTTCAAATAACATATTAAAATAGCCGAAATTATCACATTCGTGAAATTCGACAGCATATTTAAGTATACAATCAGTCTATAAAGGTACACATTGGAGAATGGATTCCCAATAATGACAAGGTAAGGGACTACCTTTCAAAGGTACATCTCTAGAGGAATGTATCAAGGGACAGCCCCACTGCCCTCTATCAACACAGAACCGGCCTATCTCTACCATGGATAGTACTGAATATCCACTCTTCCCGATCATTCCCGACCTATCCATGGGATCCCAAAGCATATACAACAAACCCGAAATATAAAGGGAAATGTAAAAAGGTGATGACCATATCCTATTAGGTGCAACCTACATAGCCCTGCCACATCTATCCTATTTTTTCCATTTTCGATATGTGAGGCTTGCGGATACATTTTACCTTTCACATGACAAATCCCACTTTGAATGCCATATTTCCAATTTTGAAGCCATACTAATTGGTTTCCATAAAAATACAACCCTCCAGTTCATACGCCTAAAGGAAGGGTGTTAAGTATAAGAGAGATTACCTCTTACACCATCAAATGGATGTACGTTTGTGAAAACCAATATACATTGTCTTAGAAATGCATTGTATGATGTTCATCTATATAAGTTATCCAGGAATAGGACAAGCCGAAGGTCTACTACATCATGTTTGAGAATCACCCATAGGATTAGTAGCGAGCAGTCTTTGCATTGAAGATTTCAAAATTGTTTCCTTTAACATGTCTTCACTTTCAAACCCATGTATTTATTCGAAGTGGTTTTCAAATAGGAATCAACCAAATCCAATTTCGGTCTTTCCGAACCAATTATTGATAGAAAAGAAGTTAAGATGTTGTGACTGGTGATCATCATTTAATCAATTAATATCTATATATCCATTGAAATATCTTTGGAGATATATTTTAAACCATATCTTCTTGGTATATATACATACATAGATATGTATATATATATTAAACCGCCTTTTAACTTTGAAAATACCAAATCATTCAATTCAAATTAATTAATAAAAAAATATTTCCATCTTCTATAATTTCAATCTTAATGGAGATTACTTATTTTTCAAAACATATCTTTGATAGGTTAAAAATAATGTTATTTAAGACATCTTTACCCAAACAAACTAGTACTGAGTAAAAAGGATCCATAGATTTTAGATTAGTTATACTTAATACTAATTTCCATATTCAACCTGTATAATTCATCGAATAACGTTGAAATCACCTTGTAAATTTGCACGGATAATATGGGTTCCCTCCTCAGAATTTAATGTAGAGTTTAACTAGAACGTTCTCTTTACCATTAAAATCTTACTTGAAATTTTGTTTAACTTTGTGGAAAATTCCAAGTCACTTTTCTTTTATCTTAAGAAATACGATCCGAGTAAATCAAATTAACTGTCTCCCTTGTCGAGACAGTCCGAATAGCTGGAGGAGCGGGCAATTGGTTCTACAAACTCCAACCTAGAAACTACTTCTCTATCATCCATAAGGCAACCAAGTTATTTGATCGACTCTAAACTTTTAAAATAGTTATATGGTTGTTTGGAAAATGTTAACGCTAAAATTTGAACGCTAACACCCCGGTGTGTAAAGTGTAGTTGTGAAAGCACCACCCGATGATTCGGGAACAGAGTATAAGCAGAAAACTGCAGAAAAAACAGTAAACAACAGCAATTTTATAGTGGTTCGGCTTAATAATTTGCCTACGTCCACTTTGAATATCTTTATTGATGAATTCGATACAGATTGATACAATTCTTCCCAAGTACAATACACTTTGAGTTACTAAACACTTTGAACGAATGGCTTAAACTTCAATGTGAGTGAAAGTCTTCAAATCCATGTCGGATGTATGAGATTCCTTCTTGAAGTTGTTGGTAGCGTTCTACGTGTCTTGAAAGCTTTGAGTGTCGAGTAGGTTTGGAATGCAGCAGAGTATCGGTGCTTGGAAAGGATGAGCAAAAAGGTCCCTGTCTAGTTGGAGCTAGGGTCGTATTTATAGACATTTCTCGGAGTTAGGTCGTAACTCGTACACGACTCATAATAAGTCATAATTCATACATGACTCATGATAGGTCGCGGCCGACCTACTGGGTTTAGCTCATCGCTTGGTCCAAAGTTATGCACCCATTTGAATGAATGACACAAGTTCTAAGTCGTCTCTGAGTTAACCAAATGCAACTTCCTTTATGCTAGCATGAGTCGTACACGACTCATCATAAGTCGTAAGTCGTCAACGAGTCATTTCATTACAGCATGGTATTGAACTTGTCTTCAAGTCTTAGGTCATGAACGACTTATCTGCAGTTATAAGTCAGCAGCGACTTAAGTGTTGTTGACTCTTCCTTTTAGTGCTTTAAGTCGTCACTCCTTTAGGTCGTGGACTTTCTTAAGTCGTAAGCTGTGAGCTGTGGTCGCGCGCGAGTTAACTAGTCGTAGTTCCTTGTTTGCTTGCTTGAGTCGCTGACGATTCAAGGTAGGTCGTAAGCACAATTCTTTAACTCGTGCAATTCCTCAATTGTTGAGTCGGTAACTTGCTGAGTCGTGAAGTACCTTGAGTCGCGAAGTACCTTGAGTCGTTAAGTACCTTGAGTCGTTAATCGGCAATCAGTTGAGTCGTCATTCATTTTAGGTTGGCAACGAGCTAAGACTGTTGAGTCGTGACATTCCCTAAGTCGTTTAGGTCTTAACCTGTTAGGTCGTTAGCTCCTTAACTCGTAGACGCCTTAACTCGTGTGCTCTTTAACTCGTAGGCTCCTTAACTCGTAGACGCCTTAACTCGTGTGCTTTTTAACTCGTAGGCTCCTTAACTCGTAGACGCCTTAACTCGTGGTCGAAACGGGGTTAACATTTGCCCCTCGAAGCACACGCTTAAGTCGTAAGTCGTGTGCTTCGACTCATCATAACCCGGGCGCGCCGATTCGAGTTACAGTGCCTCCAGATATAAAATGCTTGAGTCGTTCCTCCTATCTCACTCTTCTCATTACTTATCCCCTAAGCCATTCCTGCCATTATCACGTCTTCAAGCTTCCAAAGGCGATCTCGACCCAATTTTACTTCCAACCATCTCTAGCTTCACACCACGTAAGCAACTTTCTCCTTTTCCCAATCGCCGATCACCATCATCGATCTCCGCCCACGATTTACATCCTTGAGCCTTGCAAATACTACTGCATGGATCATCGGTGGACTTAAGGCTATTTGATTTGATTCAGGATAACTTGCGATTTATAACGATTTCGTGGTGTGATAAGATTAAAGTTAAGGATTGTGAAGTTACTGGATTAATGGGTCAGGAGGAAAAAGCTTGTGGGTTAGGAGAAAAGACTAACGGGTTAGGAGGAGAAGTTAACGGGTTAAGAGTGAACCGTTGTTTTGAGTATGATTCAGCAGTCTTATGCGATTAAGTATTCTCTGCGACTTAGCAACCTTTATGACTCAAACCCTGAGTCGTAGCCGAGTTAAAGCTTTGAAATCTTGAGTCGTGGCCGTGTTAGTACTTAGGAAATTTCCCACTGCTTTTCCACTGGAGTCCTTCCTCTGTTTCGCGGCCTTTGACCCCAAGCATTGCCGACTTAGAACACCACTGACTTAAAATTGAAGCAATTTAAACTGACTTGCCCCTTAATCCTTAAGTCGTGGACAAGCTAGCCAGAAAACCAATGACCTGACCTAACTTTCAACCGCTGCATGGACTTTGAACTGTTGAACTTTATTGCATTCATTCACAGGTCACCTTAACTTGCGAGCTAACAATCTGTCCAATACAATATTTATAGAAAATTGGGACGAATATACTGCCATCGACTGCCCACATCAAATGACAGATTAGTTAATAACAGATAATTAACTCAAATAAATTGTGTGAACGAAGTGCTTTCATCAATTTCAAGTGAAATATTAAAGCAACACTGAAGTAGTCAATTGAAATTAACCAGCCTGCACTAATATTATGCTTGAACTTTAGCTTAACAAGTTCTGAAATTTTGTAGTCGACCAATCATCGACTAGTTTAATTCCAGTTATATTTACTTGCTATTTTTATTAGTTTTGCACGACACTTCACACTTTTAGGAAACGTGCACCTTCACATTTGAATATCCAGTTGCTTGTGTAGAATGACTTCTCAGGAAGAAGGTACATCAGTTCAGGCTGGAGAGGCAACTGTTATTCCGGCTCCACTAGTCAATCCTTCCGAAAGAGCCACTACCTCGCTATCATACAAAGTTTTTCGCCAGTTGTGCGCTCAGTTTGGCATTGCCGAATCAGATGCCATTCTTCCTGAGAGAAGTAACACTGCTGACATAGCACCGCCTGGCTTTGTGACAGTTAACCGACAAATGTGCCTGAGTGGGGCCATCCCTCCTTTCAACAACTTTCTCCAGCATCTTCTTCGTCAACTGGCCATCGCTCCATCCCAGCTACATCCCAATGGTTAAGCCATTCTAATGGGGTTGGGTGTGCTATTTAGGAGAACGCTTGATCGACTTCCGAGCTTTGATGAAATCTGTTACTTATGTTCCTTTACCCGGACCAAAGATCATCCTTCTATTACTGTTGTGAGAAGCGCCCGAAACCGCAAATTGATCGTTGGCCTTCCAGATACTGCTCATGGGTTCCTAACCCAGTTCTTCTTTGTTCGTTGCCCACCGGGGTTTTATGCTGTGTGGAGGGAAGGAAGTAAGATCATTCATCTTTGTTACTACGTTTGTTATGCGACTTTTGCGAGAATGAATTGTTAAGTGTTAACTCCGCTTCTTTTTACTTTCAGCGCTCCCCCCTCCTTCTAAGGATCTCAGTCATAAGCCAACTTTCGAGAGGCTCAAGGCCGTGCCAGTTGAGGAGAGAGACATTCAATTTCTGTTGAAAGACGAATTTTTGCATCAGTACGGACTTTTGCATACTTCTCGTTCTACACATCCTCATGAAATCCCAGACCTCCCGGCTAGAGCGTCGGATGCCCCGGCTTCTACTGACACATCTATACCAAAAGGACCTGCTCCCCAGGCTTCGCTAGTGAAGTGCTCCACCTCTGTTGATATTGCGGGGCCATCTGATAAACTTGCCCCGGTTATTGAGGAAGAAGAGCCTCAGGGATCTCCTCAATATTCACAGAAATCTGGTGAAAAAGCTGAGAAAACCAGTCCTGTCAAGCAGAGCAGGGACGATACTTTCGAAGGATTGAGCGACCTCTTTGCCACCTCACAAGAGATCTTTAAAGATGATCCTATCACTACCGGGATTTCTTCTTCAGTAGTCGAGGCTACTTCTACTCTCCAACAGACTCCGTCAACTCAAGAGTTGATGTTAACTTCTACACCCATAACTACTCCACAATTAAAGAGTGGTTCGTAGTTTGATGCGCGTAGTTTGCACATTACACTCACTTAGAATCTTTCAGCACTTTTATGCTTCTGACTTTTTGTACTTTGAAGAATTCTAAAATTTAGCTCTTTTTTATTTCAGATCCTCCGATAGGGCGTAGCGGATCCTACTATGATGATTTCCAGCGCTACGGAAGGCGTAGCCAATATGATTACAGGCGTTACCTCCCCTCTTACAGAGAATCTGAGGAAGAAAGAGCTGCCCGAAAGGCTCAAGAGAAGAGGGCTCAAGAGGAGCGTTATGAAAGAAGAGAGAGGGAGGAGCGCCACGATTCTTCGCAGAGAGGCGACGATCCCCATAAAAGAAAATCCCATGATGACCGAGGAAAAAGTCATATGGTTGAAGATTCGAGCAAGCGAGCCCGACATGGTGAGAAGCATACCTCTGCAACTCCTGAAAAGGTTACTGCCCCTGCCTCGCTTGACATTCCTTCTGGCTCTCCCGCTCTTGGGAAATCAGATATTCAAACAATAATCAGCAGGCCCAAATTCCAAGTTGGACCGGGCCCGGCCACTTTGCAAAGTCGGTTTCCACAGTGGTGTCAGAAGGGAGTAAGGTTCGACCTTGACTTGGTCCCTATTGATAAGTCTGCCATGTTACGAAACCTCGATGCCGTCAAGCTTGATATTGAGAGGATGTCAAACTGGCAAAAACTTGTTGACGAGCTCCAAAGGGTTAATCATGCAAATATAGAGGCTATGCTCACTATGGAAAATGATAAAGCCGAATGGCAAAAGGTTCTCGAACAACACGATACTGAAATGAGGAGCATCGCTTCTTACAACGAAGAGCTTGAAGCAAAAGTTGAGGAAATGAAACAAGAGCTTGCTACTTCCTCTACTTCCTATTCTCAAAAAGAAGAAGTGCTCCTAAAACAAGTGAGAGACGCTCATGCCAGCCAAAGAGACGCCGAAGACAGGCTCGAAGTGCAAAAAAGGATCAGTGAGGGCTATATTGCTGATGTTGCAGAGCTTCGGAAGAAAACCAGCTCCTAAGAGGCGGAGATTCAAATGCTTAAGCTTCAACTTTCCAAAGCTAAAAGAGAGCGTGATGAGGCCGTTGCCGGCAAAATTGCAGCTGAAGAATCTCACGAGGCGACGAAGACCAACATCAGCTCAACATTATTTGATTTCTACCTGCATAGCATCTTGGGGCGCGGTAGCCTCGCCTTTCTAGGCCCTAAGTATGAAATTACTCTGGCTGAAGTTTGGGAGGCTGCACTCGATATGCTTGGCGGTAAAGGCGCTGGCTATGCTGAGTCAGCTCTTGAGGAGCATTATCTTGATGATGATGCTCGCGCCGCTCTCGCCAAGGGGAGAGAACAACTTGCAAAATTAAGGGCCGAAACAGCGGCATGAGAATATTCGGGAAAAACCATCTCAACTGTTCCACTCCAGCCTTCTCCTTCGGCCGAAATTGACATTATCGGTTCTAGTTCTCATTCTCTATCTCCTACCAAAGTTACCACCGAGATCACAAGCTTACACGGTGGAGATAAAGGCGACGAGGGTGCCGAGGCACAGGCTTAAGAGGTTGATGTCAGAATACCGACTTCTGCAGGTAACCTTACTGTTAATCTTGCCCAAGTAGACTGCTCATCTGTTTCTTACGAGCTTGATGAGCTTTTTGACTATTTTCTGAACCTCAGCGAGCCTTTGTCTCCGCTCTTTACTGACTTTAACTTCTTTTCTTCTGTAGAGAAAGCACCGAGCATTGTTCAGGCTTCTCCTCCTCCAATTATTCCTTCTCCGCCTCTTAAGGTCACTCCTCCTTCTGCCTCGCAACCCGGGTCACAAGAGGAGCAAATAGAAGCTCTTCACGGCTTGGATGATCCTGTTGCTTCTCAAGATCCAAGAGGAGAAGAAACTGAAGGAAGCGAGAAGACCCCAGAACCTACTGGCTCCGATGATGAACCGCTAGCTAAACTTTTTTCCCCAGGGAGTGGGTCTTCCTCCAAAAAGAGGGGAAAGCAGGGAGTCTCTAAGAAGAAGAAGAAGAAGGGATCCTTAACTGGCGAAGAAGAAACGGAAGAAAGTCCGACTGAGCCCCTTTCTCCTTCATCCCCTACTCTTACAAGCCGGCCTAAGAAGTTGGTTAACCGGCCGGGTGCGGGCTCAAATGGTGGACGGAAGAAGAAATGATGGCTCTGGTTCTGTGGCTTTCATATCGCCTTTTGCCTTTTTTGCATGTACTGACCGGAAATTGTGCGGGTACCGGCCCCCGTTTTCTTTATTTCGAAACTTGTATGTGTAAGAAATTGTAACAGAATTAAATAAAATGATTCTTTATTTGTACAAACTTCTTATTTGAATTTGACAAAGCAGTTATTATTCACTTTTATACAAGTTTCTCTGCATGATATTGCAGTGAGCTTGTCGTATACTGTTCGAGCGCAATTTTACCGAAGTAGTTATACCATGTTGCCCCTATACCATAAGCTCATTGTAATATTTTATTTTATGAGGAACTTGTACTTTTATTTTTTAAAGAATAATTATTCCACATTTGGAGGAATATTATTCCGTTAAAAAACAGAGTACAGATAATTTTTTACGCTTCATCCTTCGAAGATATCACTTTTTGTTTTGTGCATATACACATTTTACTGAATGAAATCTTCTATGTGGTAAAGCGGGTATTTGAAAGGTACTTCAACTTCTTTTTGAGGAAGAGAATTTTCTAGAATAAGTAATTCATTCTTCCTTTGAAAGTTAAAGTGTGCCTTTGATGAGGATATATATATATATATATATATATATATATATATATATATATATATTTTACTTGCCACAGTAAAGGGCTTCTTTATTTTTGTTTCTTTGAAAAGTTGCACCTCTGAGGAAGACTTTTTCACGTTTCAACACCTAGAAGTTTTATTTCAATCTTGGTGAAACGTGTGCCTCCGAAGAGGTCTTTCTGCTTGATTGTGCCTCCGGGAGGAGGTCTTTTCATTTCTGCCTCTGGGAAGAGGTCTTTCTGTCTTATTGTGCCTCTGGGAAGAGGTCTTTTTGTTTCTGCCCCTTGGGAGAGGCTTTTTTTTTTATATTTCAACTTTGGTGAAGTGAAACTCCGAAGAGTGGCTGTTGCACTTCAACTCTTGGTGAAATGTGCCTCCGAAGAGGTCTTTATTTTGTTTTGCATTTCAACTCTGGTGAAGTGAAACTCCGAAGAGCGGCTGTTGCACTTCAACTCCTGGTGAAATGTGCCTCCGAAGAGGTCTTTATTTTGTTTTGCATTTCAACTCTGGTGAAGTGAAACTCCGAAGAGCGGCTGTTGCACTTCAACTCCTGGTGAAATATGCCTCCGAAGAGGTCTTTGATTGCCTGGAAGTTACTCTCTCATGGTTGGAGGGTCATGACTCCTCCAATCTTTTTTGTTGAGTAGAGAACTTTCTTTTTTGCGGCATATGCCTCGTTAGAGGTCTTTATCCTCCGAAGAGTTGTGCCTCCGAAGAGGACTTGTGCCTCCAAAGAGGGCTTTAGTTGTTCCTTGTCCACTTGCTTATGCTTTTCAGCGATTCTCTATTTTTTCTTTTCAAGCTCGCACCCCCTTCTCTTACAAGTAGTTTGTTTAATCCAAAGAAGTGTACTTCATTGCTAGGCAAGTTCGCGAGAACGGGTATAAGCTTCTTAATTGGATGTTTGTTTGTTCAAATTTCTCAATTTATTAGCTAGAGCCCGTTTTCGGCAAAATCATTGGCCGTTCAATTGAAGCACTTCCTATCTAGGATTTGAATTCGGGGCTTTTGTGACTTGAAATTTGTTTGTTGAATGATAACAAGAATCACTTGGTCTTGTAATGTGCAAGTTTTATTTTCGTTGCCTGCAAAAATTTAAATCGACATTTCAGCAATACATTTAATGTACTTTTCATATCGAAAATGAAGCAAACATGTAATAATAATAAGGAACACAAGATTTATAGTGGTTCGGCCAAGAATTTGGGCCTACATCCACTTTATAGTCTTTCATTATTCACTTGCATCGGCTTTACAATTGCTTTCAATTACAAGAATCGTACATTTATAATTCTTTTTACAATATTTCAACAAAGCTTTTAAGTAAAGTATGGACATAAGTGGTTGCTGTTCCAAGCTCTTGGAATTTGATCTCCTTCAACAGTAGTGAGTTTGAATGTGCCGTCAAGAAGCTTCTGACCTATGACATATGGTCCTTCCCAATTTGGCCCAAACACACCTGTCGCCGTCATAATTCTCTTCAGGACTAGATCTCCAATCTCAAAGCTGCGTTGGCGAACTTTGGAATTGAAATGTCTGGCTATCCTTTGCTGATGAGCTGCGATTCTGAGCTCAGCCTCTTTTATTTTTTCGTCAAAGAGATCTAGTGCCTCAAGCTATAGTTTTTCATTCTCTGCTTGATTGAAATGGATTCTTCTATGTGAAGGGACCTCTGTTTCTACTGGAATCATTGCTTCTGACCCGTATGCCAATGAAAACGGAGTATGCCCAGTCGCAGTTTTGTGGGTAGTTCTGTATGCCCATAGTGCTAGTGGTAGCTTATCGACCCAACCACCTTTTGCTCTTTCGAGTTGCTTCTTGATGGTTGACTTGATAATTTTGTTTACTGCTTCCACCTGCCCGTTTGCCTGTGGATGAGCTACTGCTGAGAAGCTTTTTCGGATTTTGAATCGTTTGCAAAAATCTTGGAATTCTTCACTTTCGAACTGAGTACCATTGTCTGTAATTATCTTTTGAGGCACACCATACCTGCAAATGATACTTTTAGTCACAAAACTTATCATCTTTTTAGAGGTGATAGTAGCCAGTAGTTCAGCTTCTGCCCATTTAGTAAAATAATCTACAGCAACAATGGCATATTTGATTCCAGATTTGGCAGTTGGTAAAGGTCCTACAAGGTCTATCCCCCATATTGCAAACGGCCATGGACTGACCATCTGTGTGAGTTCAGTAGAAGGTGCTCTAGGAATTTTGGCAAATCTTTGG
Source organism: Allium cepa (assembly GCA_030765085.1). Lineage (NCBI taxonomy): Eukaryota > Viridiplantae > Streptophyta > Magnoliopsida > Asparagales > Amaryllidaceae > Allium > Allium cepa. The sequence continues at coordinate 663,606,618 of CM060937.1, forward strand.
CATCTGTCACATTTTCGGGAATAGTCTGCTGCATCTCGATTAATCTCTGGCCAAAAATATCCGTATCGGAGAATCTTCTTTGCTAAAGTTTGACCACCTAAATGATCACCACATTCTCCCCCATGCACCTCAGCTAGGATTGTTTTGGACTCTTCCCTGGATACACATCGAAGTAAGGGCATTGAGAATCCCCGTCTGTACAATTGGCCATCCTGGACTATATAGCGAGAGGCTTTCCTCAGTAGCTTCTGTCGTTCTTTTGAATTTTTCGGTAAAGAGCCATTGAGCAGATATTCTGTTATTGGAGTCATCCATGATTCTCGCTCTTAAGACACACTCGTGATCCAATCAATGTCCATCTCATTAATGCTTGGAGCCGACAGGACTTCCACTGGAGTTAACCCCAGAAATTGAGCTTCGCCTGTGCTAGAGTACTTTGCGAGAGAATCTTCTTTCGTGTTTTCTTCTCGAGGAATATGGCTTATCGTGTAATGATCGAAGTCACATAGAAGTTCCCAGGCCTTTGACAAGTAGGCAGGCAGATTTTCCCCTTTCGCTTGGAATTCCTTCTTGACTTGGCATACAATAAGCTGAGAATCACTGAAGATCTGTAATGCTCGGATGTTTAGTTCTTTAGCAATTCTCAAACCAGCGATAAGAGCTTCGTTATTCGTTGAAGGAAATTCCAATCTTAGTGCATAGCATAATGACCGACCTCCAGGGGTTTCAAGTACAACCCCGGCTCCAGAACAGTAGTCATTTCTCGCGCCATCAACATATAACTTCCAATGGATTGGGGAATCATCGATCGTTTCCTCCCCACTGTTACCCTTATCTGTGAATTCTGCGATGAAATCCGCTAAAGCTTGTCCGTTGATTGCTTTTCGGGGATGATAAGTGATGTCATATTGACTGAGTTCAATATTCCACTTTAGAAGACGACCCGATGTCTCAGGGCGAAACAGGACTAGCTTTAAAGGTTGATCAGTGAGGACTCAGATAGGATGAGCTTGGAAATATTGCCTCAACTTCCTCGATGCAATTAGTAGGCAATAGGCGAGTTTTTCCAACTTGGAGTAATTCATCTCTGCCCCAGTGAGTCTTTTGCTGATATAGTAAACCGGATGTTGAATCCTCTTGTCTTCTCGTATCAGCGCTGCACTTAAAGCATGAGATGATACTACCAAGTATATAAGAAGATCCTCACCATCGCCGGGCCCAGAAAGGATTGGAGGCGTTTCCATATGGCGAATCAATTCATCAAAGGCTTTTTGGCATTCGGGAGTCCAATCAAAGTTTTTCTTTCCTTTCTTTAGAGCGTCAAAGAATGGGATGCATTTATCAGTAGCTTTGGAAATGAACCGACTCAAGGCGGCGACTTTTCCGTTGAGACTTTGCAATTCCTTCTTCGTTATAGGAGCTTTGACTTCTTTTAAGGCGGTAATTTGAGCTGGACTAGCTTCAATGCCCCTAGCGCTCACGATGAAACCTAAGAACTTTCCGGACTCCACCCCAAATGAACATTTTAAAGGGTTAAGCTTCATTCCGTATTTCCGGAGGACTGCGAACATTTCTGCTAAGTGTTCTATGTGATCCACTGCTTTCTTAGACTTTACTAACATGTCATCGACGTAGACTTCCATAGTCTTGCCCAATTGCGATTTGAACATAGCATTAACAAGTCTTTGGCAGGTTGCCCCCGCATTCTTCATCCCGAAGGGCATAACTCTGTAGCAGTAAAGACCAACATCGGTGATAAAGCTCGTGTCCTCCTAATCTGGCTCATGCATCATGATCTGGTTATATCCGGAGTAGGCATCCATAAAAGATAACAATTCATGTCCCGCTGTTCCATCTACCAGTTGATCGATCCTCGGTAATGGGAAGCAGTCTTTGGGGCAGGCCTTATTTAGATCTGAAAAATCGATGCACACTCTCCATTTTCCGTTGGCTTTCTTAACCAGCACTGGATTTAAAACCCAATTCGGATAGGTAGCTTCTTTGATAAAGTTATTCTCCATGAGCCGATCAACTTCTTCTTTTAATGCTGCTGACCTTTCTGGTCCTTGGGTTCTTCTTTTCTGTTTCACAGGCGTAAATTTTGGATCAATATTCAGAGTGTGTACTGCAACTTCTGGGGATATTCCGCACATATCGGCATGAGTCCAAGCAAAAACATCCAAATTTGCTTTTAAAAAAGATATTAAGATATTCTGAATTGACACATTAAGTTGTGAACCCACATTCAACACCTTATTTGGGTCCTTCGGGTCAACAGGTACTGGTACTGTCGTTTCCACTGGTACCACTCTATTCTCCCCTACACTGGCCTTTCTAGGATCCATCTCTTTTCGTGCTCCGCTGTGCTCGCCAGTGCAGGGTCCACCCTGTAATTGCTACAAGGTTGGTTCTTTGATGCGGATTGGGGTTGCCGCATCCTTTCCCATTTCTCTTTTCCTTGCCTCTCGCAGCTCTGTCAGATAACACTCCCGCCCGGCATTTTGATCCTTTCCCATTTCTCTGACATCCGGCATTTTGATCCTTTCCCATTTCTCTTTTCTTTCTCCCTCTCCGAGTTCTACAAGCAAATCAATGGTTCCTATCGGCTGCTTTGGCTCCCCAGTGAAGCCAGCGATTTTCTGTGACGAGGCTTGCACATCAGCCATAGGGATCTTCATTTGGTCGAATGTTTTCTTGAAGAGGATATTACAGGACGCGCCACAATCAATGAGTACTCTTCTGACAATAGCTGGCCCGATACCAGCCGAGATGACTAAGGGATCCAAGGTAGGAGCTTCAACACCTGTGGAATCCCTGGCTCTGAACACAATATCATCATTGAAAGTTCTTTGTTGTTTCATGGGTGTAGCATCTTCCAAAACAAAGACATCCTCTTCGGACGGTACATATCTCAAAGCCCGGGTATACCTTTCCATCTCACCCCAGCTCCTGCCTGCTGGGTGAGGTCCTCCCGTAATGACATTGATAACAGGCCTTCCGGAATCATGCCCTGCAGCCTTCTCACTTGTCCTGGGTTGATGAGCAGGAGCTTGTTGCCCCTGACTAGACGAAGCAGGATTGCTGCTATTCTTTTCCACAAATTGCTGCAGCTTGTTTTCCCTTATCAACTCTTCAATCAGATTTTTCAATTGGCGGCATTCATCGGTATCATGACCGGGTTGATTATGGAAGCGGCAGAACTTCCCGCTTTGTACAGCTTTTTTCCCGGTTCTCAGAACGGGAGGTTTAGGGTAATCAACAGAATCTTTAGTGGCAAGGTAAATACGCTCCGTCGTATCTGACAAAGGAGTATATTCCGATGGCTTGAAGGAACGAGGCTTCTTCAGATTTTTCTGTTTCTTCCCATCGTTATTTTCCCTTTTTTGTCCTACAGATTCATTCTTGCGAGGAGCAGCAATGTTATCTTCAGCTTTTTCCAATACTACCTTTACCGGTACAGGACGGCTTTCCAGGCGTATGAACTCATCTTCTTTCTTGTAGAATTTTTCAAGGGAATTTGGTTCCTTCATGTTTAGCCATCTTCCAAATTCGCTCGACTTATCGATGGCCCTCATCAGATAAGTAAAGATCATCCGTGGTTCTGCATTGTCTACCTCGGCTAGCGCTATATTAAAGCGATTCAAGAAAGATCTGATAGTTTCCCCTGGATTCTGTTCTAAACTTGACAACGACATGATATCTTTGGCTTTTGAAGCATATAGTCTGAACTGCTCCTTGAATTTGCGGGTTAGGTCAGAAAACTGATCTATAGACCGGATTGGTAGCTTGGTGAACCAAAGCAGAGCTACACCTTCCAAATATACAGGAAAATATCGACACTTTATTTCATCAGAAGCTCTGGCACCTGTCATGTGCCAATCATACTTATACAAGAATTCGTTCGGATCACTTGTCCGCTTGTAAGCTGGAATAGTTGGAGGGACGAACTTCCTCGGGAACTCAGCCTTTAAGATCCTTTCGGTAAACGGGGTTTTACTTGGAGCGAAACCCCATTCTTTGTCGTCTTCATCCCTTTGCATGATCTCTTTCATGATTTGTCGAACCATTTCAGAATGATACCCCTCATCATTTCGAGCTTTAGATCCACCAACTTCAGGAAATGTCTGCTCAAAGGGGCTGGCAGCCCTTTCAGGAACGTTCCTTTCTTCAGCATCATGAACGTTGCCAGCAAAGTTCCTTTCATTACCCGTTGGTTGACGGTTTGCCCCAAGCAAATCGTTCAACTTATTCAAAATTAGGGCATTTTGGGCATTCTGAGCCTCCAATTGTGCACTTTGGGCATTTATCTGCTGGTTCAGCCCTAAGATTACAGCATCCAACTTCGCTTTTGTAACCCCAACAGGTGGAGTGGCTTGATTAGGTACTGGGGAAGCGGAGGTTCCCTCTTGAACATTTCCAGATCTAACAGATCTACTCCTTCTCCCCGGAGCCATGATTTCAGATAAACTTCTAGTCTTCAGAGAGATTACTTCAACAAACTTTCGTGGAGCAATGATGATAATTCTCCTGAGTTCAATTCTCAGTGAAAGCACCAAAAATGTTAACGCTAAAATATGAACGCTAACACCCCGGTGTGTAAAGTGTAGTTGTGAAAGCACCACCTGATGATTCGGGAACAGAGTATAAGCAGAAAACTGCAGAAAAAACAGTAAACAACAGCAATTTTATAGTGGTTCGGCTTAATAATTTGCCTACGTCCACTTTGAATATCTTTATTGATGAATTCGATACAGATTGATACAATTCTTCCCAAGCACAATACACTTTGAGTTACTAAACACTTTGAACGAATGGCTTAAACTTCAATGTGAGTGAAAGTCTTCAAATCCATGTCGGATGTATGAGATTCCTTCTTGAAGTTGTTGGTAGCGTTCTACGTGTCTTGAAAGCTTTGAGTGTCGAGTAGGTTTGGAATGCAGCAGAGTATCGATGCTTGGAAAGGATGAGCAAAAAGGTCCCTGTCTAGTTGGAGCTAGGGTCGTATTTATAGACATTTCTCGGAGTTAGGTCGTAACTCGTACACGACTCATAATAAGTCGTAATTCGTACATGACTCATGATAGGTCGCGGCCGACCTACTGGGTTTATCTCATCGCTTGGTCCAAAATTATGCACCCATTTGAATGAATGACACAAGTTCTAAGTCGTCTCTGAGTTAACCAAATGCAACTTCCTTTATGCTAGCATGAGTCGTACACGACTCATCATAAGTCGTAAGTTGTCAACGAGTCATTTCATTACAGCATGGTATTGAACTTGTCTTCAAGTCTTAGGTCATGAACGACTTATCTGCAGTTATAAGTCAGCAGCGACTTAAGTGCTGTTGACTCTTCCTTTTAGTGCTTTAAGTCGTCACTCCTTTAGGTCGTGGACTTTCTTAAGTCGTAAGCTGTGAGCTGTGGTCGCGCGCGAGTTAACTAGTCGTAGTTCCTTTTTTGCTTGCTTGAGTCGCTGACGATTCAAGGTAGGTCGTAAGCACAATTCTTTAACTCGTGCAATTCCTCAATTGTTGAGTCGGTAACTTGCTGAGTCGCGAAGTACCTTGAGTCACGAAGTACCTTGAGTCGTTAGTCGGCAATCAGTTGAGTCGTCATTCATTTTAGGTTGGCAACGAGCTAAGACTGTTGAGTCGTGACATTCCCTAAGTCGTTTAGGTCTTAACCTGTTAGGTCGTTAGCTCCTTAACTCGTAGATGCCTTAACTCGTGTGCTTTTTAACTCGTAGGCTCCTTAACTCGTAGACGCCTTAACTCGTGGTCGAAATGGGGTTAACAGAAAACATTACCAAAAGATTTGGAAAGAGAAACCCAAGTTTAAATCATTCATTTAAATATTGCCAAATTCAGTTGTTAAATTGCTGGAGAAAAGTGATTTTAAAGCTTTACAGATCAAAACACTTATTCTATCATATATTTATGTCCGTTTTCATAACTCAAACCCCTTTTAAAACATTTAGCACATTTATGGAATTTATTTTGTATTTACAAAGATTTAAAAATATGATATTTTAAAAGGTTGAAAATCATGGTTTATAAACTGCCAAAACACGACTATTTTGAAAACTTGATTTGGACATATCTGAAACTTTATTAAGTGCAAAACTTGATTTTTCTTTTTAATTGTAAACTATGCTTATAAGAGTTTGGAAATTTTTTATTCCAAAGAATTCCAACATATATTCCTTCTCTAAATGGATTTAACTTTTTACAGCGCAAATCGCGAACTGCCGTGACGTGACGTGCATTTTTTGACTCTAATTTTAAATCATTTTCAAACTTTGTCAAAATGGGTTTTAATGTTTATAAAAAAATTATAAACCATTCTAATTCATTTTTAAAGCGGTTAACGATGCTATGTATACCATTATGATTTATAAAGGGAAACAATTTCTTCGTGTAAATTCGACGTCTATTTTACCATGAACCATTTCCATATTAAGCAAGCATATAACAACATCCAAAACATGATCATCAAGCCACATAACAAGCATATAAACATATCATATCATCATAGAAATTATTAGTGAATTGTACGAAATTTTCACACGTATATAGTGATATATTTCCTAACTTTTAACGCTTTTCCCTTTTGCAGTTCAAAGCCCAGGGAGCTCGATCTCTATAGTGATGGTCACAACTTATAAGTGAATAGGTGGAGGTGCTTTACAAGATGATGATGGCCCTAGGTAAGCACAGCCAAGACGGAGAAGTGGATGTAAATCACTACTTTGATTTTAAACTAGGGTGGTATATTTTATGTATATTTTTAGGAGAGCTTTGCTATGATGAAGAAATATTTTAGAGAAGAAGTGGAAGTGATGGAAGCCATTAACAAGCTTGTGAAGAAGGAGAAGAGCTTAGGAATTTGGTGTGAAGAAATGAAAGGGTGTAGGGTGTTATTTATAAACTTTTTAATAAAAATATCTACAACATCATCGTCACCTTTCCCATCCCCATGTGCTACACACCCCTCATCAACTCTCAGATGAACCCACCCCTAGCCCACTTTCCTCCCATGTGTTTTTCTTCTCATGAGTTAGTGCTGGTGAGTTTTCTTTTTCAAGATGCATTTGTTTATACACAAGGAGCTATATGTATACATGCTTAGATATTTCTTTTGATTTCGATTTGACTAATTGTAACACACATTTATATGTATATGTGCATGTATATGTATGTGTATGTATGTTCAAACAAGATTGTTACAACTTAAAAACATTTCCATTTGTCAAACTATTGTAAGTTCGGAATCCGAATTCCAGTCATATTTCAGTTTTTAATCAAACTATTCATTTATGCAATCAAAACTTGAAAATAAATTTGTTATCATCAAATAATAATTAAAATGAATTATTTATCTTATAAATAATTATTTGAATAATTAAAATTAATTTAATAATCTAAATTAAAGTGATAAAATTATGGGTCATTACATTCTTCCCTCCTTAAAGAATTTCGTTCTGAAATTAATGCAAGAAGAAGTTCTCTTAAAAGAACTGATTTTATATACGATGAAATAAGATAAGTGTTCATACAATAGGTGGTGAGTTCACTATAGCGATACAATATACAAACTACACATCAATCCTAAATTCAGTATAAGATTTGCTCATTCTGTCCTCAGTTTCCCAAATGCAGTCTTCAGCATCACTACTCCACTAAACTTTAACTAATCTCACAACCTTTCTCCGCAACCGCTTCTCATCACAATCAACGATTCGAATTGGTTGTCGGATAACTACCTAATTTGGCTCAACTTCTAAATCTTCCTAGGAAGTTGTCTCTACAATTAGTTTTGGGTCATGCATATATTTTCGTAGATGGAATACATGCAAAACATTGTGCACATCTGACAACCTTTCTGATAACTCCACTCAATAGGCAATAGGCCAATCCGTCTAAGAATGAGAGAAGGTCAAATATATCGAGGTGCTAACTTCCCAGCCCTTCCAAATCTTACTACTCCCTTCATCGGATAGATTTTCTAGCATATAAAATCTCCAACCGAGAATTCTAAATTTTTACGCCTCTAATCCACATAACCTTTTTGTCTACTAAAAGCTTCCTTTGGCTTCTTCCTAAACATATCTACCTTCTTTGAGGCTTCTCGAATTATATCAGGACCAAGTACTAACCGATCTCTTGTCTCTAACATGCTGGTGATCTACATGGATAACCATATAAAGCTTCATATGGTGTCATGTCATGTCAATACTTGCGTGGTAGCTGTTGTTAAAAGAGAATTCCACCAAATGAAGATGATTTTCCAATGAACCTCCAAAGTCAAAGATGCAAGCTCTTAGAAGATCTTCTAATACTCAGTTCACTCTTTCTATTTACCCAATAGTCCGAGGATGATATGCAGTACTCAAACTCAGCTTCGTTTCCAAAACTTTCTGTAATGCTTCTTAGAACCGACTAGTAAAACTTGGACCTCAATCACTTGCTATGCTGCTCAAAATTCTAAGCAAACAAACAATCTCCTTTATTTATATTTGCAAGGCTTGAGGTAGTCCTTGTTGGCCTTACCAGAATAAAGTGCGTGCTTTTGGTCACTCGATCAATGATAACCCAAATGCCTTCATTTCTTTTCCTTATTCAAGGTAAGCCATCAATGAAATCCATTAATATCTTGTCTCACTTCCAAGCTAGAATCTCAAGAGGTTGAAGTAGTCATGCAGTCTTTTGTTGGTCACTTTTGATCTACTGTGTTAACCCTTAATTCTCTACGACCTAAGAAACGTACGACTCAAGGAGCTGATACGAGTTAAGACTTAACGAGTTAAGGATATGTACGACTTAAAGCCTCTACGACTCAAGAAGCCTACGACTTAAGATCTGCAACTGAAGGAATGTTACGAGTTAAGAAACCTAGCGGGTTAAGGCCTATATGACTTAAGAAAATGAACAGCCTACGACTTAAAGGTTGTGCGACTTTAAATATGATACGACCTAATTACAGCTACGGTTGAACGACCTAAGACTTCAGGGACAAGTTCAATACCATGCTGAAATGAGATAACTCGTTGACGAGTTACGACCAATGATGAGTCGTGTACGACTCATGCTAGCATCAAGAAAGTTGCGTTTGGATAACTCGTGAACGACTTATCACTTTGGACCAAGCCGTGAGCTAACCCAGTAGGTCGTCCACGTGTTAACATGAGACGACTTACCATGACTCGTCCACGACCTAAAGTTACTAAGTCGTAGCCCGCTATCATGACACTTATATCAAAGAGGAATAACTCGTATACGACTTAAGACTTGTTCTATATTCAGAGGATCGAAGGCGCTCTGGTACGAAGCTGGGGTTCAACCTGTTGAGTCGTCCACGACCCAACCTGACTCGGCTACGAGTTAACGATGAGTCGGGTACGACTCACGACTCAAGGCCGAAGACTCCTATAAATACAAGACCACTTCCAACATTTTGGGGACTTTTGGGGCTGACTCTCTTCAAGCGCCGATACTCTGCTGCATTCCGAACTAATTTAACACTTGAAGCTCTCAAGACACTAAGAACGCTACAAACAACTTCAAGAAGAGATCACATACATCCAACATGGATTCGAAAACTCTCATCTTCATCGAAGTCTAGTCTACTTGTTCTATGTCTCTTGTAATTCAAAGTGTATTGTACTTGGGAAGAATTGTATCAGCTTGTAACGAGATTATTAATAAAAGTACTTAAAGTGGACGTAGGCTATACCCTTAAGCCGAACCACTATAAAATTGTTGTTGTTTACCGCTTTTCTGCTATTATCTGCTTGTAATCTGTTCCCGAGCTATCGGGTGGTGCTTTCACAACTACAGCTCTTACACCGGGGTGTTAGCGTTTAAATTTTAGCGTTAACATTTTTGGTGCTTTCACTGAGAATTGAACTCAGGACCAATTATCATCATTGCTTCACAGAGATTTGTAGAGAGAATTTCCTTGAAAACCAGAAGTCTGTCTGAGATTATGGCTCCTGGAAGGAAGAGTAGATCTGTCAGATCTGGGAACGTTCAAGAGGGAACATCCGCTTCCCCTGTACCTAATCAACCCACTACGTCTGCTGGGGTTACGAAAGCGGAGTTGGATGCTGTAATATTAGGGCTGAACCAGCAGATAAACGCCCAGAATGCACAATTAGAGGCTCAGAGTGCCCAAAATGCTCTAATTTTGAATAAGTTGAATGATTTGCTCGGGGCAAACAATCAACCGGCTGGTAATGGAAGGAATTATGCTGGCAACATTCATGATGCTAATGAAAGGAATGCTCCAGAAAGGGCTGCCAGTCCCTTTGAGAAAACGCTTCCTGAGGTTGGTGGATCTGGAACTCGACATGATGAGGAGTATCTTTCTGGAATGGTCCGGAAAATCATGAAAGAAAGTATGCAAAGGGTTGAAGATGAGAAAGAATGGGGTTTCGCCCCAAGTAAAACTCCATTTACTGAGAAAATCTTAAAGGCGGAATTTCCAAGGAAGTTTGTCCCTCCAACTATCCCAGCTTACAAAGGGACGAGTGATCCGAATGAATTCTTGTATAAATATGATTGGCACATGACAGGTGCCAGAGCCTCTGATGAGATAAAGTGCCGATATTTCCCTGTATACCTTGAAGGTGTGGCTCTACTGTGGTTCACCAAGTTGCCACTCCGATCTATTGATCAGTTTTCAGACTTGACCCGAAAGTTCAAGGAACAGTTCAGACTATATGCTTCAAAGGCCAAAGACATCATGTCATTGTCAAGTATAGAACAGAATCCTGGTGAATCTATCAGATCTTTCTTGAACCGCTTTAATATAGCGCTGGCAGAGGTGGACAATGCTGAACCGCGAATGATATTGACTTATCTGATGAGGGCTATTGATAAGTCGAGCGAATTTGGAAAATGGCTAAACATGAAGGAGCCAACCTCCCTCGAAAAGTTTTACAAAAAGGCAGATGAATTCATACGCCTGGAAAGCCGTCCTGTACCGGTAAAGGCAGTGTCGGAAAAACTGAAGATAACACTGTTGCTCCACGCAAGAATGAATCTGTAGGGAAAAAAAGGGAAAATAACAATGGGAAGAAACAGAGTAATCTGAAGAAGCCCCGATCCTTCAAGCCATCAGAGTATACTCCTTTATCAGATACGCCGGAGCGTATCTACCTTGCCATTAAAGATTCTGTTGACCTCCCTAAACCTATCCCTTTGAGGACCGGGAAAAAGGCTATACAAAGTAGGAAGTTCTGCCGCTTCCATAATCAACCCGGTCATGAGACCGATGAATGCCGCCAGTTGAAAAATCTGATTGAAGAATTGCTAAGAGAAAACAAGCTGCAGCAATTTGTGAAAAATAATAGCAACAATCCTGCATCGTCAAGTCAGGGACAACAGGCTCCTGTTCATCAGCCTAGGATAGGTGAGAAAGCTACGGGGCATGAATCTAGAAGGCCCATTATCAATGTCATTACAGGAGGACCTCACCCAGCTGGCAAGAGCTGGGGTGAGATGGAGAGATATACCAGGGCTTTGAAATATGTTCCAGCCGAAGAAGACGTCTTTGTTTTAGAAGACACTACGCCCCTGAAACAACAGAAAACTTTCAGTGATGATATTATTTTCAGAGCCAGAGATTCCACAGGTATCGAAGCTCCTACCCTAGATCCCTTGGTCATCTCAGCTGGTATCGGACCGGCCATTGTCAGAAGAGTTCTCATTGACTGCGGAGCATCATGTAATATCCTCTTCAAGAAGACATTCGACCAAATGAAAATCCCTATGGTCGATGTACAAGCCTCATCGCAGAAGATCGCTGGCTTCACTGGGGAGCCAAAGCAACCAATAGGAACCATCGATTTGCTTGTAGAACTTGGGGAAGGAGAAAGGAAAGTAGTCCGCAAGCAAACATTTGTGATTGTCGATGAATTTTCTGCTTATAATGCTTTCCTTGGCCGTCCAACGCTCGCAGCGTTCAAAGCTATCCTAGCCCCGTGGTGCCTCACTATTAAATTCCCTACAGACAATGGAGTAGGAGTTATAAAAGGGGATCAAAATGCTGCGCGAGAGCGCTATTTGACAGAGTTGCGAGAGTCAAGAAAAAGGGAAATGGGAAAGGATGCGGCCGCCCCGGTCCGCATCAAAGAGCCAGCCTTGTAGCAATTACGGGGCGGACCCTGCACTGGCGAGCATAGCGGGGCACGGAAAGAGATGGATCCCAGAAAAGCAAGTGTAGGGGAGAATAGAGTAGTGCCGGTTGAAACGACGGTACCGGTACCTGTTGACCCGAAGGACCCGAATAAGGTGTTGAATGTGGGTTCACAGCTTAATGTGTCAATTCAGAATATATTGATATCTTTCCTGAAAGCAAATCTGGATGTCTTCGCTTGGACTCATGCTGATATGTGTGGAATATCTCCAGAAGTTGCAGTACACGCTCTGAATATTGACCCAAAGTTTACACCAGTAAAACAGAAAAGAAGAACCCAAGGTCCAGAAAGGTCAGCAGCATTAAAAGAGGAAATTGATCGACTCATGGAAAAATAACTTCATCAAAGAATCTACATATCCGAATTGGGTTTCAAATCCTATGTTGGTTAAGAAAGCTAATGGAAAATGGAGAGTGTGCATCGATTTTTCAGATCTGAACAAGGCCAGCCCCAAAGATTGCTTTCCTTTACCCAGGATCGATCAACTGGTAGATGGAACAGCGGGGCATGAATTGTTATCTTTCATGGATGCCTACTCCGGATATAACCAGATCATGATGCATGAACCGGATCAGGAGGACACGAGCTTTATCACCGATGTTGGTCTTTATTGCTATAGAGTTATGCCCTTCGGATTGAAGAATGCAGGGGCAACCTACCAAAGACTTGTTAATGCTATGTTCAAACCGCAATTGGGCAAAACTATGGAAGTCTACGTCGACGACATGTTAGTAAAGTCTAAGAAAGCAGCGGATCACATTGAACACTTGGCAGAAATGTTCGCAGTCCTCCGGAAATACAGAATGAAGCTTAACCCTTTGAAATGCACGTTTGGGGTCGAGTCCGGAAAGTTCTTAGGGTTTATCGTCAGCGCTAGGGGCATTGAGGCTAGTCCAGCTCAAATTACTGCCTTGAAAGAAGTCAAAGCTCCTAGAACAAAGAAGGAATTGCAAAGTCTCAATGGAAAAGTTGCCGCCTTCAGTCGGTTCATTTCCAAAGCCACAGATAAATGCATCCCATTCTTTGACGCCCTAAAGAAAGGAAAGAAAAACTTCGATTGGACTCCCGAATGCCAAAAAGCCTTTGATGAATTGATTCGCCATATGGAGACGCCTCCAATACTTTCTAGGCCTGGTGATGGCGAGGATCTTCTTATATACTTGGCAGTATCATCTCACGCTTTAAGTGCAGCGCTGATACGGGAAGACAAAAGGATTCAACATCCAGTTTACTATATCAGCAAAAGACTCACTGGGGCAGAGATGAATTACTCTAAGTTGGAAAAACTCGCCTATTGCTTACTAATTGCGTCTAGGAAATTGAGGCAATATTTTCAAGCTCATCCTATTAGAGTCCTCACTGATCAACCTTTAAAGCAAGTCCTGTTTCGCCCTGAAACTTCGGGTCGTCTTCTAAAGTGGAATATTGAACTCAGTCAGTATGACATCACTTATCATCCCCGGAAAGCAATCAATGGACAAGCTTTAGCGGATTTCATTGCAGAATTTACAGATAAGGGTAACAGTGAGGAAGAAACGGTCGACAATTCCCCTATCCAGTGGAAGTTATATGTCGATGGTGCGAGAAACGACTACTGTTCTGGAGCCGGAGTTGTACTTGAGACTCCTGAAGGTCGATCATTATGCTATGCACTAAGATTGGAATTTCCTTCAACAAACAATGAAGCAGAATACGAAGCCCTTATCGCTGGCTTAAGGATTGCTAAAGAATTAAACATCCGAGCGCTACAGATATTCAGTGATTCTCAGCTTATTGTATGCCAAGTCAAAAAGGAATTCCAAGCAAAAGGGGGGAATCTGCCCGCCTACTTGTCAAAGGCTTGGGAACTCCTGGGTGATTTCGATCATTACATGATAAGCCACATTCCTCGAGAAGAAAACATGAAAGCAGATTCTCTCGCGAAGTATTCGAGCACAGGAGAAGCTCAATTTCTGGGGCTAACTCCAGTGGAGGTCCTGTCGACTCCTAGCATTGATGAGATGGACATTGATTGGATCATGAGCATGTCTCAAGAGCAAGAATCATGGATGACTCCGATAATAGAATATCTGCTCAATGGATCCTTACCAGGGAACTCAAAAGAATGACAAAAGCTACTGAGAAAAGCCTCTCGATACGTAATCCAGGATGGCCGGTTATACAGACGGGGATTCTCAATGCCATTACTTCGATGTGTATCCAGGGAAGAGTCTAAAGCAATCTTAGCAGAGGTACACGGAGGAGAATGTGGTGATCATTCAGGTGGCCAAACATTAGCAAAGAAAATTCTCCGGTACGGATATTTTTGGCCAGAAGTTAATCGAGATGCAGCGGAGTATTCCCGAAAATGTGACAGATGTCAAAGATTTGCCAAAATTCCTAGAGCTCCTTCCACTGAACTCACACAGATGGTCAGTCCATGGCCATTTGCGATATGGGGAATCGACCTTGTTGGACCGTTACCAACTGCCAAATCTGGAATTAAATATGCCATTGTTGCTGTAGATTATTTTACTAAGTGGGCAGAGGCTGAACCACTGGCCACTATCACCTCAAAGAAGATGATAAGTTTTGTGACTAAAAACATCATTTGCAGATACGGTGTGCCTCAAAAAATAATTACAGACAATGGAACTCAGTTTGAAAGTGAAGAATTCCAAGATTTTTGCAAGCGATTCAAAATCCGGAAAAGCTTCTCAGCAGTAGCTCATCCGCAGGCAAACGGGCAGGTGGAAGCCGTGAACAAAATTATTAAGTCAACCATCAAGAAGCAACTTGAAAGAGCAAAAGGTGGTTGGGTCGATAAGCTACCACTGGCACTATGGGCATACAGAACCGCTCACAAAACTGCGACTGGGCACACCCCGTTTTCATTGGCATACGGGTCAGAGGCAATGATTCCGGTAGAAATAGAAGTCCCTTCACACAGAAGAATCCATTTCAATCAAGCAGAAAACGAAAAGCTACAGCTTGAAGCGCTAGATCTCCTTGATGAAAAAAGAGATGAGGCTAATCTCAGAATTGCAGCTCATCAGCAAAGAATAGCCAGACATTTCAATTCCAAAGTCCGCCAACGCAGCTTTGAGATTGGAGACCTAGTCCTGAAAAGAATTATGACAGCGACAGGTGTGTTTGGGCCAAATTGGGAAGGACCATATGTAATAGGTCAGAAGCTTCTTGACGGCACATTCAAACTCACCACTGTTGAAGGAGATCAAATTCCAAGGGCATGGAACAGCAACCATTTGCGTCCATACTTTACTTGAAAATTTTGTTGAAATATTGTAAAAAGAATTATGAATGTATGATTCTTGTAATTGAAAGCAATTGTAAAACTGATGCAAGTAAATAATGAAAGAATGTAAAGTGGATGTAGGCCCAATTTCCTGGCCGAACCACTATAAATCTTGTGTTCCTTATTATTATTACATGTTTGCTTTATTTTCGATATAAAAAGTACATAAAATGTATTGCTGAAATGTCGATTTAAATTTTTGTAGACAGTGGAAGTGAAACTTGCACATAAAAAGACCGAGTGATTCTCGCCAAATTTCAAGTCACAAAAGCCCTGAATTCAAATCCTAGATAGGAAGTACTTCAATTGAACGGCCTATGATTTCGACAGAAACGGGTCTTTGCTAATAAATTGAGATCGTTTGAACAAACAAACGTCCAATTAAGAAGCTAGTGCTCGTTCTCACGAAACTGCCTGACAATGAAGCGCACTTCCTTGGATTAAACAAGTTACTTGTAAAAAAAAAGGAGGGGGCAGAGGATCATTGAAAAGGCATAAGCAAGTGAACAGAGGAACAACCAAAGCCATCATCGGCAGCACAAGTCCTCTTCGGAGACACAACTCTTCGGAGGATAAAGACCTCTAATGGGTCATACGCCACAAAAAAGAAAGTTCTCTACTCAATAAAAAAGATTGGAGGAGTCATGACCCTCCAACCATGAGAGAGTAACTTCCAGGCGATGAAAACCCTCTCTGAGGCACATTTCACCAGGAGTTGAAGTGTTATGACCGCTCTTCGGGATTTCACTTCACCAGAGTTGAAATGCAAACGAAATAAAAGCCCTCTTCGGAGGCCCATTTCACCAGGAGTTGAAGTGTTATGACCGCTCTTCGGGATTTCACTTCACCAGAGTTGAAATGTAAACAAAACAAAAGCCCTCTTCGGAGGCACATTTCGCCAGGAGTTGGAGTGTAACAACCGCTCTTCGGAATTTCACTTCACCAAAGTTGAAATGCAAAAACAAAATAAAGACCTTCCTGAAAGCCCACGTTTCACCGAGATTGAAATAAAACTTCCAAGTGTTGAAACGTGAAAAGGCTTTCTTCGAAGGCACAACTCTTTGGAGGTACACGTTTCACCAAGATTGAAATAAAACTTTCAAGTGTTGAAACGTGAAAAATCCCTCCTTAGAGGTACAACCCCCTCCCGGGGGCACAATCAAGAAGAAAGACCTCTTCGAAGGCACAATCAAGAAGAAAGACCTCTTCGGAAGCCCACGTTTCACCAAGATTGAAATAAAACTTCCAAGTGTTGAAACGTGAAAAGGCTTTCTTCAAAGGCACAACTCTTTGGAGGTACACGTTTCGCCGAGATTGAAATAAAACTTCCAAGTGTTGAAACGTGAAAAATCCCTCCTCAGAGGTACGACTTTGTACATAAAAAAAAATCCTCATCAAAAGCGTGCTTTAACTTTCAAAGGAAGAGTAATTTACCTACTCTGGAAAATGATCTTAAAAAAAAAAAAAAGATAAAAGAAGTTAAAGTACCCTTCAAAGGTCCGCTTTACCACATAGAAGAATTCACTTGGTAAAATATGCACATAAGCAAAAAAAAGAAAAAAAGAAAGTGATTTCTTCGAACGACAAAGCGTAGAAACTTATACGAAGGGAGTTGTACTCTACAAAAATTTTCATTAAAGAATAAAATAATTATTCTTTAGCAAATAAGAGTGCAAGTACCCTCGAAGTATAAAATATTGCAGCAAGCCTAAGGTATGGGGGCAACATGGTATAATAGTATAACTGCATCAGTAAAGTAATACTCAAACAACATACCATAAGCCCGCTGCAATATCATATAAATAAACTTGTGCAAAAATGAATAATAAATGCATTCTCAAATTCAAACAGAAGTATGTACAAACAAAGGATCATTTTATTCAATTGAAATGCAGGTACAGGTTTCAAAATAAAGAAAAGCGGGGGCCGGTACCCGCACAATTCTCGACCAGTACATACAAAAGGCAAAAAGCTAAAATCTTCACTTCTTTTTACTACCTTTGGACCCTTTTCCCGGCCGAATGATTAGCTTTTCGGGTCGGTCAGTTGGCACAAGGGAAGAAGGAGGAGGGGTAGGCGCAGCTGGTCCAACTTCTGGCTCCACTTCAGTAACAGCGATTATCTTCCCCCTCCTCTTTGACGTTCCGTGCTTTTTCCTCCTCTTTGAGGAAGACTCACTTCCTGGAGTGACAAGTTTAGACAAAGTTATGTCATCGGAAGGAGTCCGCTCCGGAGATATCTCACCTCCCTCAAGTCCCTCGTCTCTATGCTCTTGCGAAGCGATGGGATCGTCTAAACCATGAAGGGCCTCTATTTGTTCCTCTTGCGACCCGGGCTGTGAAGCAGGAGGAGGAGCCACCTGGGGAGACGGAGGAGGGATAACTGGAGGAGGAGAAATCTGAGCGGTGCTTGATACTTTCTCTACAGAAGAAAAGAGGTTAAAGTCAGTAAAGAGAGGAGATGAAGGTTCATCAAGGTTGAGAAAATAGTCAAGGAGCTCATTAAACCCATGTGAAATAAATGAGCAATCCACTTGAGCGAAATTTACAGTGGAATTACCTGCAGAAGTTGTCTTTATTACATCAATTTCATAGTCCGGAGCTTCAGCACTCTCTTGCGATTCATCTGTGGCTTGAGTAATTTTGGCCCCGGTATCAGTTTGAGCAGGGATCGGTACATAAGAGCTAGAGCCAATAATGCCCGCATTGGCCGAAGTTGAAGGAGGGACAGGAGCAGTCAAATTTGTTTCTTCTTCTTGATGCTCTTCCCCCACTATTTCAACTCGCGATCTGGCAAGTTGCTCCTTCCCTCTGGCAAGGGCTGCGCGAGCCTCAAAGTCTAAGTAGTGCACCTCCAACTCCTCTTCAGTGTATCCGGCCCCTTTAAACATATCTAGTGCGGCCTCCCACACTTCGACCAGGGTAATCTCATACTTGGGGCCCAAGAATGCAAGACTGCCACGCCCTAATATACACTGCAAGTAGAAATCAAATAGTGTCGAGCCAATATCAGCTTTGGTAGCTTCATGGGCCTCTTCAGCTGCAATTCTACCCGCAACAGCCTCATCCCGCTCTCTCTCGAGTTTGGATAACTGGGCTTTCAATTTTTCAATCTCTGCAGCCTGAAGGCCAGTTTGTCCTCGTAACTGAGTAATATCAGTACGGTTGCCCTCTATAATCTGCTCCAACCCATCAGCCTTGGCCTCAGCATCCCTTTGCGCGGCATGAGCATCGCGCACCTGTTGAAGAAGCACACTCTCCCTTTGAGAAAAAGAAGTGGAAGAAGTAGCAAGCTCCTCTTTAAGTTTCCCAACTTCTGCCTCAAGTTTCTCATTATAATCGGCAATACTCCTCATTTCTGCATCATGCTGTTTAAGGATCTTTTGCCATTCAGTTTTGTCGTTCTCCATGGTAAGCATAGCTTCGAGATTGGCCCTATTCACCCTTTGGAGCTCATCAACGAGTTTCTGCCAAGATGACATCCTCTCAATATCGGTTCTGACTGCATCAAGGTTCCGTAACATAGCACTTTTATCTATGGGAACCAGATCGAGGTCAAAGCGAACTCCTTTTAAACACCAATTAGGAAATCGGCGTTGAAGAGTGGCTGGACCTGGTCCAACTTGGTAAGATGGCCTATTGATGATTGCTTGGATATCAGTAGGAGAAGGGGCAGGAGATTGAGAAGAAGTAGGAGCAGTAATCTTCTCTGAAGGCGCAGGCATTGGCTCCTCAATAACTTTGGCTCGTTTGCTCGAGTCATCAGTTGTGTGACTCTTCCCTCTATCATCATGAGATTTGCGTTTAAGGGAGTCACTCTCTCTGTGGGAGGAATCATGTCGACTAACTGGTCTTCCAAAGCGTTCTTCATAATCACGCCTTTCCCGAGCCTTCCGGGCAGCCCTTTCTTCATCAGTCTCTCTATGAATAGGAGGATAGGATTGATAGCCATACTGGCTGCGTTTCCCATATCGCTGAAAGTCATTATAGTACGAGCTGCCTCGCCTCATTGGAAATCCTTAAATTTTAAAAAAAAAGAAACAAAACTTGAGAATCTTTCAAATGTAAAAAAAAAAAAGAGAGCATAAAAGTGCCGGGAATTCTAAGTGTGTGTGATGTGCAAACTACGCGCATCAATCTACGAACCACTCTTTAATTGGGGAGTAGTTGTGGGTGTAATAGTTAGCGTCAACTCTTGAGTCGACGGCGACTGTTGCAAAGTAGAGGTAGCTTCAACTACTGAGGAAGAAATCCCAGCAGTGATAGGATCGTCTTTAAAGATCTCTTGTGAAGTAGCAAAAAGGTCGCTCAGTCCTTCGAAAGTATGGTCCCCGCTCTGCTTAACAGGACTGGATTTCTCAGCTTTTTCACCAGATTCTTGTGAATGATGGGAAGATCCCTGAGGCTCTTCTTCCTCGATAACCGGGGCAAGTTTGTCAAATGGCCCCGCAGCATCAACAGAAGTGGAACACTTCACTAACGAAGCCTCAGGAGCAGGTCCTTTTGATATGGATGTGCTAGTAGAAACTGAGGCATCCAACACTCTAGCTGGGGAGTCTGGAATTTCATGAGGACGCGTAGAACGAGAAGTATGCAAAAGTCCGTACTGATGCAAAAATTCATCTTTCAACAGAAATTGAATATCTCTCTCCTCAACCGGCACGGCCTTAAGCCTCTCAAAAGTCGACTTGTGACTGGGATTCCTAGAGGGAGGAGGCAGCGCTGAAAATAAAAAGAAGCAGAGTTAACACTTAGCAGGTCAGTCTCACAAAGGCCAGATAACAAACGAAGTAAGGATGGATGATCTTACTTCCTTCCCTCCACACAGCATAAAACCCCGGGGGGAAACGAACGAAGAAGAACTGGGTTAGAAACCCGTGAGCAGTGTCAGGAAGGCCAACAATTAATTTGCGGTTTCGGGCGCTTCTCACAACAGTAATAGAAGGATGATCTTTGGTCCGGGTAAAGGAGCATAAGTAACAAATTTCATCAAAGCTCGGAAGTCGATCAAGTGTTCTCCTAAATAGCACACACAACCCCATTAGAATGGCGTAGCCGTTGGGGTGTAGCTGGGATGGAGCAATGGCCAATTGACGAAGAAGTTGTTGGAAAAAGTCATTGAAAGGAGGAACGCCCCCACTTAGGCACATTTGTCGGTTAACTGTCACAAAGCCAGAAGGTGCTATGTCAGCAGTGTTACTTCTCTCAGGAAGAATGGCATCTGATTCAGCAATGCCAAACTGAGCACACAACTGGCGAAAAACTTTGTATGATAGTGTGGTAGGGACTCTTTCAGGAGGATTAACTAGTGAAGCCGGAAGAACAGTTGCCTCCCCCGTCTGAACTGTTGCATCTTCTTCCTGAGATGTCATTCTGCACAAGCAACTGGATATTCAAATATGAAGGTGCACGTTTCCTAAAAGTGTGAAGTGTCGTGCAAAACTGATAAAAATAACAAGTAAATATAACTGGAATTAAATTGGTCGACGATTGATCGACTACGGTAATTTCAGAACTTGTTAATTTAAAGTTCAAGCATAATATTAGTGCAGGCTGGTCAGTTTCAATTGACTATTTCAGTGTTGCTTTAATATTCTACTTGAAATCGATAGCACTTCGTTCACACAATTTATTCAAGTTAAATATCTGTTATTAACTAATCTGTCATTTGATGTGGGCGGTCGATGGCAGTATATTCGTCCCGATTTTCTGTAAATATCATATTAAACAGATTGTTAACCTACAAGTTAAAGGAATCTATAAAAGAACGCAGCAAAGTTCAACAGTTCAAAATCCATACAACAGTGCCAATCGCTAAGTCGTAGACGACTTAAGCACTAACTCGCCTACAACCTTGGAATTATGAGGCGAATAAAGTTAAGTCGTTTCAATCTTAAGTCGTCAATGCATTAGGTCGGCTATGCTCTAGGTCGTAAGTCAAGGAACAGAAGGAGGGCTGCGGTTCAAAAACAACAAGAAATCTTCTAAGTTCTAACTCGGTCACGACTCATGACTTAAGTCGCAAAACTTGCTAGGTCGGATTAAAGTTAATTGCAAAAGGCCACTGGGTCGCATGGAAGTTGCTAAGTCGTACATGGGGCAATCTCCTACTCTATTCGGCCAACCCGCTTCGCCCTCTAACTCTTAACCCATTAATCCAATGGCCTCTCCAACAGCAACAACCTTAACCCTATCACACTACAGGATCGTCTCGAATGGCGAATCGCCATAAGTCAAATCAGACAAACCTAAGTTCGTCAGCAATCAATCCAACGAAACTCATAGGGCTCGAAGGGGCGAACCAGAGGCGGAGAATTAAGCGCGTGAGGTGATAATGATCAACGATCGAAGAGAAAGAAGAAATCGCTTACGATTGTGTGTTGCTGGAGAGGATTGGGTGTGAATTGGGTCGAGATCGTCTTTAAAGGTTTAGAGAATGTGGCAGAAATGGTTAAGGATAAAGTGATGAGAAAGAGAAACGACTCAAGCATTTTATAGTTCGAGACAGCAGAACTTGAGTCGGTACGTACGAGTTAGGATGAGTCGAAGCACACGACCTATGACATAGGCATGTACTTCGAGGGGCAAATGTTAACCCTTAATTCTCTACGACCTAAGAAACGTACGACTCAAGGAGCTGATACGAGTTAAGACTTAACGAGTTAAGGATATGTACGACTTAAAGCCTCTACGACTCAAGAAGCCTACGACTTAAGATCTGCAACCGAAGGAATGTTACGAGTTAAGAAACCTAGCGGGTTAAGGCCTATATGACTTAAGAAAATGAACAGCCTACGACTTAAAGGTTGTGCGACTTTAAATATGATACAACCTAATTACAGCTACGGTTGAACGACCTAAGACTTCAGGGACAAGTTCAATACCATGTTGAAATGAGATAACTCGTTGACGAGTTACGACCAATGATGAGTCGTGTACGACTCATGCTAGCATCATGAAAGTTGCGTTTGGATAACTCGTGAACGACTTATCACTTTGGACCAAGCCGTGAGCTAACCCAGTAGGTCGTCCACGTGTTAACATGAGACGACTCACCATGACTCGTCCACGACCTAAAGTTACTAAGTCGTAGCCCGCTATCATGAAACTTATATCAAAGAGGAATAACTCGTATACGACTTAAGACTTGTTCTATATTCAGAGGATCGAAGGCGCTCTGGTACGAAGCTGGGGTTCAACCTGTTGAGTCGTCCACGACCCAACCTGACTCGGCTACGAGTTAACGATGAGTCGGGTACGACTCACGACTCAAGGCCGAAGACTCCTATAAATACATGACCGCTTCCAACATTTTGGGGACTTTTGGGGCTGACTCTCTTCAAGCGCCGATACTCTGCTGCATTCTGAACCAATTTAACACTTGAAGCTCTCAAGACACTAAGAACGCTACAAACAACTTCAAGAAGAGATCACATACATCCAACATGGATTCGAAAACTCTCATTTTCATCGAAGTCTAGTCTACTTGTTCTAAGTCTCTTGTAATTCAAAGTGTATTGTACTTGGGAAGAATTGTATCAGCTTGTAACGAGATTATTAATAAAAGTACTTAAAGTGGACGTAGGCTATACCCTTAAGCCGAACCACTATAAAATTGTTGTTGTTTACCGCTTTTCTGCTATTATCTGCTTGTAATCTGTTCCCGAGCTATCGGGTGGTGCTTTCACAACTACAACTCTTACACCGGGGTGTTAGCGTTCAAATTTTAGCGTTAACATACTGACAGTTTGCACATCTAGTAACGTGAAATAAGATGTCCCTCTTAATACTTTTCCACCAAAAGTCTTCTTCATGTCTCAATACATTTTGGTAACTCTGGGATGTACTGTAAGTTGAGAACTATGACATTCTGCTAGAACTTCTTGCCTAACCCATCGATAATTGGAATGCATACTCCCCCATGCATTCTTTTAATTCCTTGATCATAAGCCCGGAATCCCAGCCATCTCCCTGATATCATGTTCTCCTTAACTGCTTCGGCTATCCTTGAAATATAAGGATCCCTGAGCTAGTTTTCCTTTATACGATAAATCAAGGTTGGTTATATTACTAAATTGACTACAACGACATCCTTTCTGTATAGCTCATCCGCTACTATGTTGGCTTCCTTGGGTGTATACAAAATGTCAAGATCATATGATGCAAAAAATTTAACCAACGTTGTTGTCTCATGTTTAGATCCTTCTGTGTGAAAAGATAATTCGAAGATTTGTGATCTGTGAAGTGATTGAACTTCTCCCCTAGTAAATAATGCCTTCATAATTTTAATGTGAACACAATGGCTAATAGTTATAAGTTGTGTGTTGCATAATTTCTTTCATGAGTTTTAGCTATCTACTTGCATAAGCGATAACTTTCCCATGCTACACTAATATTGCACCTCCTCCATCTCCACAACCATCTTTATTTACGGTCAAATTGCCGCTTCTATCAGCAATTGCTAGGACTGGAGCACTGGTCAATCTTTTCTTCAGCTCCTTAATTGCTTCCTCGCATTTTGATATCCAGTCAAATTTTAAATTCTTCATGGTTATCTTTGTTTGATGGGAGGAAATTTTGGAGAATTCCTGAATGAACCTTTGGTAATATCCAACCAATACTAAGAGTAGTGTAAATATGTTGGAGTTTGTAGTTGCTTCCATCTTTTAACAGGTATAACTTTTCCTGGATCAACTGAAATTCCATCCCTTGATACTATATGCCTAAGGAACCTTACCTCCTTCTCCCAAAAGTGGCACTTTGAGAATTTGGATTTAGGCACATGCATCCTTGATAAACATAATACAATCTCCATGTGTCTTTCATGTTACTCCTTGGTATTTAAATAGATAAAAATATCGTCGATAAAAACCAACACAAATTTGTTATGTGCATATCTAAGCACTCTATTCATAAGATCCACAAAATAAGCGTGCATTGGCAAGCCTAAAAGGCATAACTAACCATCCACATAAACAATCTAGATCTCTGAATGTAGTTAATGGAATGCAATCTTTTGCTATCCTTGGTTGATGGAATCCTATAGCCAATCCACTTGCAAGAATATTCCAGCACCATGAAGTTGATAAGTCATATATATAGAGAAGAGGATCCTTGTTCTTAGTCGTCTACTTGTTCATGTCTCGATAATCTACACAAAGCCTTGGGGAGCTATTGAACTTTGTGACGAAAATTACTGTTGCACCCAACTTGAGCAACTAGGTCTAATCAACTCTTTCATTAATAACTCATCAATTTGATTCCTTTTATTTTGGAGCCATCCTTCGGATGGGGTGCATAACAGGCCTTACACCAAGAATCAAGTCAATACGAAACTCAATCTCCCAATTTCGGGGCAAGCTTTTTATTTCTTCAAATACATCCTTAAACTTCTTAACAATTGGTATCATTTCTAAGCCTTTTTGGGATAAGTCTAGTGCATACATGAAACTATCCCACATTGGAGTAGGTTCTTCACAAAATATTTTAATAAACCTCCCGAAGTTGGTCCATACAGTCACTGTCCTCTTACCACAATCAAGAATAGATTTATATTTAGATAACTAATCCATACCGGGTAAAACTTCAAACCCAATAAAGTCGATACCAAATAGGTTGTATGAATTTTTTTTGAAGGTAAGTAATTCAGACATCTTCACAAATCATACAAAGATTAGTTGTACTGCCGATAGGAGTAGATATACGTATAGGGGTATCTACGATTTTTGTGATTAGTTTTAATTTATCAACCAATCCTTTAGCAATAAAACTATGGGAAGCACCAGTATCAAATAATACTTTAACTAAATTCTCATTAATATAGATATTACCTTCTAGAATTCCCTTGCCCTTTAACATCTTTAGAGGTTGAATGCTTGTCCTTGATAGCATAAACCTTAACCTACTCTCCTTTCTTCATTGTAGGCAAGCATTCTTTCAGTGTCCGAGCTGATGGTAGTTGTGGCAAAGACTTTTCGAAACTATAGGAGAGATGGGACGTTGATGCTATATCTGAAATTTGGGACTCCTACAGAACCTAGAAAGATGGACCTTCTTTCTATTGTTAAAACACTCCAATTTATTAAATGGGTTCCCCTGAGATCCTCCACCAGCCTTGCCTTGCCAAGGCTTCTTCCTCTTATTGTTATAGTTGCTTTGAACTGATATAATATTCTTTCTATCCAAAACTTTATACCAAAAACCCATGTCCACCGGATCAACAAAGGTTCCTTTTACATAATCGGTCATCCTACCCCAATACTTATCCTTCATCCTAGTAATAAACATCTCATTTTTAGGGGAGTACCTATCCGTCCAGGCCCAAAGCTAGATAATTCATTAAATTTGCTCAAATACTCTTCCACGGACATTTCTCCTTGTTTCAGATCCATAAAACTTTGTTTAGGCAGGAATTTCTAGCAACGGGCATGTATTGTTCTATGAAAACTTCTTTAAACCTCGCCCAAGAGTAATTATTTTCCAATTCATCAAGAATAATGGACTCTCATCGTGCTAGAGCCCCATCCTTCAATTGTCGGGGGGCTAAGTACCTTTTTCGATCATCATCGATGCTTAATCCTTTAATGGTTTTCTCACATGATCAGAGCCAATCTTGAACTTCAATAATAGATTTTATGCCCTTAAATGGCTTTCCTCCCAAGCTGGTATAAATTTTGCATAGTGTGGCAAAGTTAACTTGAGGTTGCATAGAAACTATTACTTCTTCTATTGCCATAGCATTTGGAGATTGGCCATTGGTGGCAGTTGTGATGTTATTTCCCCCTCTACATCCACTTTGGTTATTCATTTTGTAATATCTGCATATAATAAGATATTAGTTTAGAATATAGGTACAAGATTATATTAGTGGATGGGTATAAAATAACTCGAGTATATTTATTCGGATATAAATTTCAAACACTCACTCTCATTGACGAAACACGTTTCGAGGCATTGCTAACCATATCTCTAATGAGTCTGACCCCATTCACGGCTTAGGTGTTCGCTCAACCTTAGCTCCGATACCAATTGTGATGACCTCTCTTTTTCACCCTCAAAAATCGACACTAGTACATCCACGATATTTACGTGCAATGAATTCAAATGCAAGAAAGGCGGATGATCAAAGGTAAAAGACAATAAAGATAGAAGATAAAAACAACAGATTCTCACATCTTATTGAACAACTTATAACTATACATGAAGATAGTACATGCAATCACTCCCAAAGTGACACATAAGAGTAATGGCAAGTACTAACCTAACCAAGGATAGTTTTAACTGCCTATCCCTTTATAGGTGCTGGTATATACTTACACATAGTACAACAGATATAGAAATAGATGACTATCAATGGATCTTCTACTTTAGGATCCTCCTAAAATTCTCCAAGCTAGATCTGACTAATCGGCTGCTTGAAAATTAAGGCACCTAAGAGTTTAAGGGAAAAGAAATAAACTCTGGATCAGTCATTTGACTGGTGTGAGAAATTTCAAAAGAACATATACCTTTGAAAATAAAAGGTATCCTATAAGACCACGCCGCACATAAACATGAATGGATTTTACCTTTTGATAACCAAACCCTTTGCTATGCAAAATCACAGATATTATTCTTAATGATAGACTTTGAAACACTTTTCAAATAATATATCTAAAAAGTCAGAATTGTTACATTTATTTAATTTGACAGCATATTCAGGTATGCAAGAAAGTTCTTCAAGGTATGTATTAGAGAATGGATTCCCATCAATGACAAGGCAAGAAATTACCTTCTGACAGTACATCTCTAGAGAAACATACTGAGGCACAGCCCTCGCCTACTACTGGCATAGAACCGGCCTACCGTTACCATAGATAATATCGAATATCGCATCACCCTGGTCGTCTCTGACCTATCCTTAGGATCCCATAGCATACACACAAACTATAACAACACGATTTTATCGGGATCTGAAGGTCGGCATTCTTACGTCAACTGTATCAAATGCCGCATAATCGAATGTCGGAAAACCGAATTGTTAGGGTTAAAAAGAAGAGGTAGAAGAAGAAGAAAGAAAGAAGAAAGAAGAAGCAACAGAAACAACATCAGAATCTCACAGTCGCAGCGGAACAACATATAATAGGTAAATGAATAATCTTTAAATCAAAGAACTATATCAGTTTATACATTACATCATCAGAGTGTACAACAACAATATACAACACAACTCAACAATGGACAGTCATACAAACTTGTCCTTACAAGTGAATTATACAGCGGAAAAGATAATATCATATACAATTGGTACGTCTCGCCATCCAGCTCGCCTCCTGAGTTCCATAGCACTCCAATATCCAGAATAACCTGATAACCTGTCTCTAGGCTGCCCGTATGGAAAATGATGGGCACCTAGAGTTTAGAAAGGGAACAATAAACTCCAAGTTGGTTATGGGACTGGTGTGAGAACTAAAACAGTTATTTATCTTTAAAACAGCAACAAAGAAAGTGAAAAATATCCGCAATGCTTTTGGAAAATGAAACTACCATAAGGCCTCCCGCCACACACACAATGCAAACACAGAATTGGAGGAGATTTCTCCTTATGATAGTCAAAGATGCTTACTATGCAAAACAAATCTTTTTTGGATATTATTTTTAGTGCATAGTGGAAAATATTTCGAAAGTATAATATTAATCTTAGCCAGCATAGGTACCATTATATTATGCCTGCTATTGCTGCCTCTTGAGGAGACAGGTTATACAATTTCAATCGTAAAGGGCTCGTATTGTTTCTTTGGATTTCCAACAAATGGTCAGGCCAAAGAACTTCCCATTTCCACATGGGTACGCCTCTAGAATGCCGCCCCGAGAACCTAACCGGATCTCTGCCAACATAAGGCCGGGTTACCTTTGCAAAAGTAGGTAACTAGTGACACGAGTATGTCATCCCCTTGTTGTAAACAACCTTTATCCAAGGATCCTCAATACCAACAACCACAAAATAATAAATTTGCAGCAACAACATAGGTTAAGTATCTGGGCTCCATTCCATGATACCACCTCTATCCCAAAGGAAATGACATACCCTAAGAGGCGCTACTCCCTAAAACCTTGCTACATTCTTCCAGTTTTGACCATTCCGGGGTGTGAGGTCCGAAGAAGTCTCGTCCACGAAGCTAGGCACAAAGCCATGCTTTGATCAACAAATGATCATCACAAAGTAACACTCAGCATGCCACGTTACCAAATTGGGAATATATCGCTGATAATCTTCAACTACATAATCTCTGAGCTCGTACGTCTCAAAGAAGAGTGTTAAGCTAAGAGAATATATTCTCCGCCACCAACAAAAATGTATTTGAAAGAAATCGGCTTTATATCTCAAAATGTAATGTCAGACATAAAACCATACAAGTCTGTTCCAGGTTTGTACAGAACCAAAGGCACTTCCAAAGAAGCCCTTGCAATCCTGATAATTTCTAATCACGTCTGGATTTCTATCACAAAGGGTGATAAAATCTCTATATCGGAGATCAGACGATGTAGAGACATTCGACGGTAATCCTTCCGTTTTCAAAATATCCGGTCTTCAACACTGGTCTTCAAATGCAATCCATTATGTCGTATCACTATTCAAAGTGGGTAATCCGAATAACGAGCGCAATATTTTGAAAATAAGTGTAGCATCTAAATTTTCAAACAAGTCACAACAAATACCTATTTAAAGGTCAATATTGATAGTCAGCTTATTTAACTATCAATTAATGTTCACAACATCACCCGATTTTTCAAATAATTCCCCAAATTATTTATTTCCCAAAATATCTTTATAAGATATGTTTTTCAACACTTCAACCATTTGAAAACCAATTTCAAATCAATTTCCACATTTCAATCCTTTGAAAACAAATTTCAAATCATTTTTCCTTAAGCGGAAACATTTCCAAATATTTGTTCATTTTCACTGGAAATCTGTCGAGTTCAAATATTTTAAATAATTCATATTTCTTATCCAAAAATATATTTAGAAAACACTTAAAATTCAGGTCTACTTTTAAAACACTGTACTTTCAAATATTAGTTATAAAAATACTATACTAATATTACACGTAAATTTAAGTCTAAACTAATTTTCAAAATAAAATTAGTAGATAGAGTATAACTATTTAAATAACTATTTTCTGACTCAAATACTGACTAAATTTTAGAAATAATCATTTCTATAAACAATTTAATGAATCTTCACTTAAAGGATTTAAAACAATTTAAGAAGTTAATTTCTTCAAAGTACCCTTTTGAAAACCAATTCTAGAATTATATATGTGTGTATATATATATATATATATATATATATATATATATAATTTTTCAAAGCTATTCAGAAATTTTATTCAGCTTTCCAGGGAGAATACACTATCGTTTCAAAATGGTCCATTTAAACCAATTAAATAAATCCTTACCGATTTATTTTAAATTTACATTCCAAATCCGTAAATTATTTTCACACTTTAAAAATAAATCAATGTTTATTTTCAAAAAAAATTCCCTTTCTTCGATAAATCCCAATGTGAATTTAAATTTCCAAATATCCACTTGATAAACATTTTCAAATCGATTTCAATTATTCACTTTCAACAACAAATCAGTTTTCAATTGATTTCCAAAAGCACCAAATCAAAATCCATATTGATTTTCCCAAAAATTAAACGCTAAGTGAATTTCATTCAATTTTCAAATTGAAATCAATTTCTACTAAACCCCCAAATCAATCCTCAAATTGATTCCCAATTCATTTCAAAACATCAAATCAATTGCCAAATGGATTTTCAAATTTATTTCTTTTCAAAAGAAATTTCTTTTTAAAGAATACAAATTCTTTTATATTTTCAACTCTTTAAAAATAAGTATTTGAATAATGTTTCCCGAAATCCATTTATTAAAGCTTTTCCCATATTTTTTTGAAATTTTTTTTAATAAGATAAAAATAAAACTTTACCATTTTTTTAAAATTCCTTCTTTTAAATTTATCCAATTATCAAAAATAAATTTTGTTATAAATTCTCAACTTAAATTTCAAAAATTCAAATTAATTTTTTTTAAGTATCCAACGATACCAAAATATATTCGGCTAAATTTTAGCCGTCAACAATTTCAATCACAAAAATAATCACACAGATTATAAATAGACAAATACATAACATTGAAACAAATTCAAATATTTGAGAAATCCAGTTAGATCCCTCCAACCTGTTTCTATGCATCCACAAATGTTAGCACAATACCAATTCCGCTTCAAGATGGAATATCGCGATATATGGGATACATAAAATATTATCCGCTATTATGCGGCGCAATAGGGTCTCATCCGCTATATAATGCAGGAAATCAACTCCAAGTACATATATAATACCAACTCTACTTCAAGGTGAAATATCACGGTATATGTGTTTAATAAATAACCTCCGCTTAATATACGGTGTATAATGTCAATTTCAATACAACAGATAACAATTTATCATCCAATCACACAGTCAAGCAATTTTAAATCTAACTATTTAAAATTTAAATCGAAACAATTTTGATTGAGTGAGAAGTTCTCACCTTGAGTTTCCGATAACAGCTGTAGCGTTTTATTTCGAATAAATTTAAACACGCGTTTAATTTTACCCGAAATTATCACCACCTCCAATTGACTCTAAACTATTTCCATAATGTAGTGCTCGACAATACGGTTCCAACGCAACTGGTTTCGTGCGTTTTCGACCTCGTATCTAAAAGTTATGATATTTTGAAGTTAATACAATTTAATATAATTAATTTCACAACTTTTCATTTATACTTTAAACCCACATTAATCAGAGCCGTTGGTTTTCCCCTGATCCAGATCGGCCATGCGCATGCCTTTCTGCCTCTTCCAGTTTTTTCTCGATCGCGAATGAACCCAAGGCCCCCCAAAACCCTAGATAAACGTCACCTCCTTGAGCAAGATAAAGATGATCGACGACCCTGGTTTGAAGCGCCCACGTGAGAGCTACCATCGGCCGAAGCCACGTGCCACTCGGTCGTTTGTATGTGTAGAAAAGCAAGCTCGAACCATTGATGAACGTGACGCCATAGCTACCGATCTACAGCTCGAAATCCTATCTCGACCGTTGGATATGTCGATAATGCCGAGCTCTACCACTTTGCAGTTGAAAACTTTTCGAATCGTTTAATAGATTTGAAGAAAATTGAGGAAGAAGGAGGAAGGTTTTCGGCCATTAAATATGAAGGTGGTGGCCTGGTTAAGAAATTAGGGTTTTACAAAAAAGAAGGATAAGGGTCCTTTTATAGAAAACTGACGAACACTATTCATCGTATTTTTTTTCCGAACTCCAAATCTCGTGCGGTGACCGATGTTTCTAGGGTTTAACCCGCGTTTTGGACATAATGGAATAGGTACCGAGAGCCAATTCGATCGTATGTGTGAGTTACGGAGATAAACGATCAAATTTAAATTAAATCGGTTAACCAAATTTCTATGCGTTTTGGGGTTGCACCGGACAAACGGTAAATCTGATTGACACGAAATTTTAATCTTACAATAATATAACATTACGGGTCCGATGAAAATGGTTTTGTCGAAATCCGAGACTGTTTGAAAAATGACTATTTTTAGTCGTCAATTAAATATTAAAATATTAAATTTCCACAAATTAACTTTTAATTCAAATTTAAAAGTTCTATAACATTGTTCTAACTCCAATATGATTTAATATAACTTTATAAATCATTTTTAGTCACATTAAACCCAATTTCCAATTCTTTCTGGAATTTCAAATATTAAATTATTGATTTAAATTATTCAATTAAATCCAGATATTCGAAAAATAAATTATTCGACTTATAAATTTTACTTGTTAATATTTAAAATCAATTAAATATCTTAATTTCAATTGATAGAAATTCTGGGTCGTTACAATCTTCCCCCCTTAAATGTATTTCGTCCTCGAAATTTCCAAGTAAGAAGAAGTTCTGAAATCCATTAATTTTTTAAAACAAACCGTTCAAATTAGATTTACAAATCTCTAACATGTTTAACTTTTCCAAAACCCAATAGTTAAACTTCTTAAAGTATCTTCACTAAATTTTCAAATCCAACTTAGTTTTCAAAATTTTCCAATTTTTCTCAAAAATATTCTAACACCTTAAATTTTCGAAAAATTTCGCCATAACCTCCTTTGCGCAAAAGAATGACAGTATATATATATCACAAATATACATTTCATCAAGTGATGATGTGATGATCCGGAATTTTAGACGTTTGAAATGGAAATATTTAATTAATTTTAAATATTCAAAATTTAATTATTAACTTTAATTTCAAATATCAGTATTTTTTGGATAATTAATTATTGAATTTAATTATCGAAATTGAGTAAATTGTTGAATCAGGAATTTTAAGCCTGTTAAAATTAATTGGAAGGCTTGTAAAATTTATATTGATAATACTGAAGATAATAAATGTGATAGAACCGAATTTAAAGATTGTTTATTCAATTTTTAAAAATATATCATTTAAATTGAATTTAAAAATAGCCATCTAGGACACAGTCTCGGAATACGATGAAACCAGTTCCATTAGATCCGTAATATTGTATTATTATTCGATTTCAAATTTTGTGACGTTTGGAGTTGATATGTGAGTGTAAGGTATTTAAACGCAGTGATATTCATTTGCATAAATTAGTCAAACCTCAGCTGAAATATTTCACTTCAGCACTTTCCCCCCTTATTTCAAAACACTATAGTCCTTCTGATTCACGTCCCTTCTTTCATGTCTCAGCCGAACAAAAGAAATATAATGAAAACAGTTCGTACCTCTGAAAAAAATAGACATCCTCTCCTCTAGCTTGATTCACGA
The DNA here is from genome assembly GCA_030765085.1 of Allium cepa. Classification (NCBI taxonomy): domain Eukaryota; kingdom Viridiplantae; phylum Streptophyta; class Magnoliopsida; order Asparagales; family Amaryllidaceae; genus Allium; species Allium cepa. The sequence goes on from CM060937.1 coordinate 663,639,994, forward strand.
ATCTCGAGCCTAAAATAAAAATAAAAATGGTGGAACGGAAGAATTAAAATCAAAATTTCTTACGTGTAAGCATTCGAGCGTGCCAACGAAACTCGGTGAGATCGAATCAACTTCAACAATCATATCTCCAAATCCCTCTTCTTCTTTTTCGTTCTGATGTCGAATTGATTGGCGTGACTTAGTCGCGAGTACCTCGGGACGGCGAGCAAGAAGTGGAAGGGATGGCTCGATCGATCTGTGGTGGGTGGAGTCTTGCGAGGCTGGGATCGAACGTCGGGGTCGATGTCGCTGCCGAGTCGCAAACCTGGTCTCGAGTACATGGAGGCGCGTGACTTTGGGAAGGGGGATGGTCATCGTCGATCATGGCAGTGGGTGAAGTCGAACGAAGTGATGGCGCGAGACCATGGAGGGGAAGTGTAGATCAGACTGTTTTTGGGCCTTTGCGTGATGGCGATTGAAGCCACGATTCGGGTGGATGTGGATGGTGGTCGAAGCCTGGTTCCTTTTGTTTTCCCGTAGGTAAGGTAATCCACTTCTGTTTTAAATGCGTATAGGTAATAATATATATATATATATATATATATATATAGATAAATATATTGATAATCTGGTTATAAACTCAATGATAAGTTAAAATATTGTAGTTGCAAAGCTGAATATATATATATATATATATATATATAGCCTTAGCATTTTTAAAATATGGAGGGATTTCATAAAAAGAAAAATAGATACAGGAAGTATATATATAACACTACAGATAGGATTTTTGAAAATATATACAACTGTCAATTTTTTTAAATTATGTACAATGATAATTAGGATTATGTACACACTGTTAATAAATTTCTAATTTGGTCAGAAGAATATATATATATATATATAAGTATAATGTATAAATCCACATACATATTTTATTTTAAAAATATATAGGTAAATAGAGGTCATTATAGATATGTAAAATATAGGGATTTAAATAAAATTTTGTTTTTAAAATCTGTATATACAGAAAAGATTTTGTTTTGAAAATAGAATTTTTGGTTGAAAAGATGTTAAATCATAATTAAGAAATTTAATCTATCAATTGGAAATTTATTTTTTTCAAACTGTTCGAATAATAATAAATTCATCTAATATTTTTTTCAAGGTTGAAATCTGAAAAGAAAACGAACTGGTCCGGAGTGGATGGCAAAACAAATCAAAGGTGAGTTAATCTCACTCGGTTGGATTTAAATTTAAATTTAATGATTAAATTTAAATAATTGGTTGAATGGTTGAATATTTGGATGTGGTATATTATATAGTAATATAATATATATATATATATATATATATATATATATATATATATATATATTGGAGTGATTGATTCCCGCATTTTATAGCGGATGAGACCCTATGCGCCGCATAATAGCGGAGGATTTTTATAAATCCTATATTCCGCGATATTCCACCTTAAGTGGAATTGGTATTTTATATTGTGCTAACATCTGTGGATGCAGAGAAATAGGTTGGAGGGATCCAACTGGATTCCTCAAATATTTAAATTTGTCTGAATATTCTGTGAAATGAATACTGATATCCTGTGTTGAATTATATTGATAACTGGAGTATCGAATATTATGATTTGATACAAAATACTTGGGTAAACTGAATTTCCAGAAAATACATAAATTGGATTTTTATTGAAAATAAAGTAAAAGATTTGTTAGTAAATAACTATAGGAAATTTGAATAAATTAATGAATGAATTGGGAAATAAAAGTAATTCTTTGAAAAATTCAAATAAATAAATCCTGAGTATAAAAAGGGGAAATTTGAATATCCTGAGGTATAATAAATTTTAAAGCTTAGGTGATATTATTAAAAGAATAGAGAATAAAGAATTTATTTTTAAATTCAAAGTTTAAAGTTAATTAGAAGATACAGAAGAAGTATGGAAATCTGAATTGGTATTTTCAGTTGAAAAGGTTTAAAACCATAAATAAGAAATAGAAATCTTAAAGTTAATAGATTTTGGAATAAATAAAGTAAGTGAAGAATTTTTTTTCAAAGTGAAGTAAATTAGAAATTTATTTGTAAATTTACTTAAGCGTCTGGAATTGAAGTTAAAGAAAAGTGAGATTTCGAAATTTATAAACTGGGTTTATAAATATGAAGTGGATTTTGAAATATAAATTCAATGTGTGAATTTATTTAAGAAATGGTAAATTTGTTTAAAAATAAATGGAGATTTTATTTTTAAAGGATGTGAAAGAGAAGAGTATTTCCCTGGATAGTCAAGTATGGTTTTCAAAGGCTTTTCAAAAAAATAAAAATAAGTGAAAGGTTTATTTATTGTTTCAAAAAGCATGTTTTGGAAAATTTATTATTTCTAAAGGTTAACTTTAAGTAAGTATATTTTTCCAAATCTATTTTTGTAATAACTATATAAAGTAACTTGGTATCGTGTTTAAAAGAGGAAATTTAGTTAAATTTTATAAAGTATTTTATATAAAATATTCTTAAAGTATATATGTTTTAATAAATATTTGAAGTAGTTTTAATTCTAATGTTGTAAAGTATATTTTATATAAAAAAAATGCTTTTAAATTATTTAAATCTTAAGTGTTTTGTACTTGGTGTTTCAGTGGAAATAAATATTTGGGAAATGCGTTCCGTGAAAGGAAACTGTTTGGAATTGTTTCCGAGAGGGTTGAAATTTAAAAATATATCTTATGAAGATGTTTGAGAGATAAATAAATAATTTGGTAAAATTATTTATTGTTGATGGATGTTTGTGAATGTTAAATGATAGTTAAATAACCGACTATCAATGTTGGCCAAAGGCGTTGATCGTTTCGAAGAGACCGAGATCGGGATTTATTTCCCAAAAACCACTTCGATTCGGTTTGTACGTTTCTTGTGGAAACGAGTTTGGAATCGAAGATGGAGTAGTGAAGTGCAAGGGTTAGTTGCTACTAATCCAATGGATGTAGTAGGAGTAGTGCCTTCAGTTCTGTCCGAACCTAGGACGGACTTGAATGGATGAATGCTTTCGGAAAAAATCGCCAAATGGACGATGGGAATTCTAAGGGATACGGTCTAAAGGTAACGTTTAGCCTCAAGCCTCATCAACTGGGAATGATTGAAAATTAGGGGTTGTGCAGCAAGGCTTCGTGGGTAGCCCTCACTTGAGAGTAAGGTCATCCCTGTCTAGATGTCCCTTTTATTTCGGCTTAGTGTTGCGGTTGCTGATCCCAACCATGGGGTGATTTTATTTGGAATTATCCAGTAAGGGATGATTCCGGCCTTGTGTTGCAGGGGAGCGGGCGTACTCCTCGGTACTGTGATCTAAGCCACGTATTGTGTCAGGTGGTACCCCAGTGCCTAGTCATTTGTTGGAAATCCATTCTCCCTACGTGCCTTGTACGAGTTTTGTTTGTATTACCCGCGTTGTTGCTAGTATGCTGGAATTTAATAATGTAACAATTTCGGCTATGTGAATAAGTATTTGTAAATAGATACTATTATAATATAAGAACATTTTTATAGAAAAATGCTTTAGCTATCGTATGGTAAAAACCCGACATGTTTATTTGTGGCGTGGTCTTACGAGATGCTTTTGTTTTCAAAGGATTTTGGAACTTTAATAATCAATTTGAGTGTGATTTTCTCACGCTTGTATTCCAGACCGACTCGGATGTTATTTAACTATAATGCTCGGGTCAGACCGAGTATTATAGATTATAGGAAATGATGCTGTGGAGCTGGATGGTGATACGTACTTCCGTATTTGTGTATATATTCCGCTGTGTATTCAGATTGTGAGGACAGGTTGTGATGCTGTCCAGTTGTATGTTATTGATGTTGTTGAACTCTGATGATGTATATTGATGATGTATATATATAAACAGATATAGTTTTCTTTTTGTGTAAAGATCTGTTATTATCTATTATATTTTATTCCGGTGCATGAGTGAGATTCTGCTGTTGTTTCTGTTTTCTCTTCTTTTACCTCCTTCTTTCAATTAAATGGTTCTTATTTCCGTTGACCTTGAGTTGATTTGGTGGAGATTAATGTCAATTCAAGGGGTACGGGTTTGCGAGCTGTTACAGTGGTATCAGAGCTTAGGCTGGCGATAACCTTGGCTCTGGTGGGAACTACTCATTTAAATAGAGTCGATAGTACTCTAGGATGAGTTTGAGCGTATTAATAGATATGAGCGCTTATTTGTTAGTGAATATAAAATGGTTTTATATTGTGTTAATTGGTTTATTGAGTAGTTTATGGATTCTGGTCAATACGAGTAATTAACGTTATTGATAGGTATCTCTAAATACTTGAATAGAACAATTCGACACAGTATTGTTTTAAATAAGGTAAATGAAATAATTTTACCCAAATCTATTTTTGTATATAAAGGAAATAATTTTTTTGTAAATTATTATATTATTTGGATGTTTGGTTGTTAGGAAGTGATAATATTAAATTATTATCATTAAAGTGTAAAATTGAACTAGAAATTGGAAGCTTATAACCAAAGTGAAGAATAAAATTCTATACCAAAATGAAATTAGAAAATATAGATTATAAATGTAATTTATAAATTGAAATAAACTTCACATACAAAGGTGATTATAATTTTGAAATAGAATTTCAGAGAAACATTTGAAATTGAAATGAGATAAAATTCCAGAGAATATTTGAATATAGATTTAAAGGATTGCAATTTGGAATTTTTGGGAAAGATTTAAATTCTTTTGGGTTTGAAAACGGTTTCCAAAAGGTTTGGGAAGAAATATAGTATTATTTTGGAAACATTTCGAGTTGTATTTGAAATCTGATGAGATTTGGAAATTGAAAATATTTGAAATGTTGTTAAGGAGATAAAAGCACTAAACTCTTTCGGTCGCTGGAAAATAATTCTGATGATGATCGCGACATCATCGGTGTTCATTTTCGAGTTTCCAAGAGAGAAATTGCTACCTGAATGTTTTAAATTGAAATTGTTGCGAACTGGGTTTGGTTTTGAAGTTGAAAAGTATTTTGGATATAGTTGATTTCAAAAGTGATTTCGTACTTTGGAAATTTCTTAAACTCTGGAAGTAAATTAAATTGTTATGGAAAAATAAATGGGCTTGGAAAACTTATTAAACTTAAAATTTGAACTAAATTGGAACGTAACTAAATCATGTCAGATAAAAGCGAGGTGTGGGATTAGTTCAAATGGACTGGAAGTGATAAATGTTTGAAAATAAAATTCATTGATTGAAATTAAATTTGTGAATAATCAAATGAATTTATAATGGAGTGGAAATGGATGGAAGTATGTATATATATAAGTTATGGCTTATAAAATTTAGAAGTAAGATAAATAAGCCGAAATAGAATTGTTAGTATTTTGGAAATGGATAAGAATCCAAGACTTGAATTATGAAATAGAATTGAATTCAAGTAAAGTAATAAAGTGATCTTTGAAGATAAAAGAATCAAATATTGATAAACTAAACTAGAATAAATTAGTGAATGGAATATGGGAATGGAATTCGAATTTGGTTAAATGGAAGTTGAATTATGATTTAATAATGAAATTGTATGGTTTGTAAATAATTGAGAATGGAATGGAATTAGATGCAAATTGAGTTGGAATTAATTTAGAATAGTTATAAGCCCAAATGATTGTTTATTTATTTGAATATCGTCAAGTTGTATAAGAAAATTGACCGTTCGACGAAAATGAGATTAAATAAAATTCTATAAATTGATAGAAGTGAAATAAAATTTGATTTTGAAATCAAATGAATGGGATATGAGCTTGTTTGGATTAAAAACAAATTGATTGGAAGCATTCAAATTAAATGACAAAATATTTCACATGTGCTTATGGAAGTATATGATATGCATCGTTTATGGAATCCATGCTTTGCCATTTTTATATAAGTGAAATGCTATAAACTTTGTATGTTCGTCACTTACATATTTATATTTAGTTAGTACAGGTTCAAGGAAGCCGCTTGGCTGGTTTTGACTGCGTTAAATGCTAAAATAAATCGCCGCTTGCTTAAAAATGCTAAATAAGGTACGCCTACGCAATACAAATAGGAGATATGAACTGCATATATTGATATATATTATGATTTCCAGCCTGAGGCCGATGTGACGCCCCACCTCTATACCCACGCTAGCCAAGAACACTACGGTGAATGCTGTCAACTAGCACGGAGAATAAGGCTGTTGAGGAGCGACCATCCGTGTAATTGCTTTGTGCGAGCATCAATATGTCAGATAGTATAACATGCAATACTTTATCAAGAGAAAATCCGACATACCGACACAAACTCAAAGCTACTACACAGTGGCTATAATATCTTTGGAAACAAATACAGAAATAAACATAACATAAATCAGTCACAGATAATTCATATCACAAAGGCGGAAGAAGATATGAATATATAATTAACACATGGAAGTGTATATCATAGTAGTGGTCAAAAAGATCCACAATAATACGAAAGAATAGCAACACGTGCTATACAAAAGAATACAACTATGAGTCTATATCTCAAGTGTATACAACAAAATAAACTACTAATCTAAGTAGTTTGCCTAAAGTCAGAGTAAAGAATCCCTGGGGAGAAGTCAAGCTGAAGCACCTGTAACATCTCGGTCTGACCCGAGTATTATTTAATAAGAAAATAATAAACGGATCAGTCTAACTATAAATATCAGGTGAAACGATATAGAATAAGAGATATGACTAAACACATAATAATCACAATGCCAAGCTATGATATATATAAGCAGTTGAAAATCATCAAGGGATTATTCAATGTCACAAAATCTACACAAGAATTAAAGAAACGTCATACTCTTAATTTAGTTCACCAAACCATAAATATTGACGATAATATCAATGTCAATCACAAGAGTCAATGACACACAAATTCCAGGATTCAACACACGAAATCCAGAAATCACAAAAGTCAACGACGCACATATTCACCAATGCACAAATATCGATGAAGCTTATCAATGGAAATCACGAAAATTGGTGAAGCACAAATTCTAGAAATCATCTCAAGAAATCCAGAAATCACAGAGGGGGGAAGGCCTATCACAAACGGGAGCACAAGGCTCACCAACACGTGTATCACAAACGGAATGCTAATTCCATGGTTGCTAACCATCACAAATTGATCCGAAGCTCCACAAACGGCCCGAAGACCATGGGTTGCTACCCTACCAGTTTGAGTCGAAACTCCACAAAACGGGGTTTAGTCTCCCTCGCAGACAAAGAGACATCGCACATTGCTAGTCTAAATCATAAAAATGATCGTCATGATCATCAAGAAGTGTCAATTACAGTAAGCTAGTAAATTTATGAGCTTAGCTTCATGTCCCATAACCACTAGCTTAACTTAAATATTTACGAACAAATTGTAGATCTCCACTAGGAAATTGTCACAAGAGATTCAATCGAATAAGTCCAAGAATCAACCGACGAAGTAAACACAAGCGTTTCATACCACTTGTTTTACTAAGCCGTTTAATTAGATTTCTCATACGAGTGAGGTAAAGGTTTGTATATACTAATAGATTGGAAAATGGTTTTTTATAAACGAATTTGGTATTGAAAATAGAGTTGACATCGTTTTGAGGAAAGAGTTTTGATATTTACTACTAGTATTGAAACCTTTATATTTTTAAAGTGACAAAACACAAAAATGATTGTAGAACAATCAACCACCAAAATTCACATTCAAAGACGCGAATAAAGATCCACAGAAATCGATCCGAATCCATCAAAATGGATATTCCCAAAAATTCCAAAAATAGAAGTCATTAACGTCGTAGCAACAACAAGTGGGAAATAACACGAGTCGATGGAATTTGGAAACCAAGCAAAAATATGAACAAATAGGCATAATTAGGCAAATTGGTGCAGGTCAGTCGACTGACTCAAAGGTCCAGTCGACTGAACCAGAAGCAGGAAAAAATAATTTCCTGCAATCAGTCGACTGACCTAAAAATTCAGTCGACTGAATGCAGGGAAACAGAGGACCCGAGCCTCTAGTTATTGCCTTCGGAATGCCTATGTGCTACGGCCAGTCGATTGACTCAAGGGTCCAGTCGACTGACTGGCACCAAGGCTGTTTTCCAGCCTATGAAAAGAAGATGCTATCTTCTTCAAAATGCAATCGGGCGAGCACGGTCACTAGGGGTTTATGCCAATCGACTACCCGGTCCTATAAGCTTTTCGACGCATCACCAAAAACAAGTTCAAACTACAAGGCTACGATTTTTGAAGATTTGAACTCGAAACACTAAAAATTGGAATATACACCAAATCAATCCAAACCAAAACCAAATACACATGAATATGTGTTAGGAATTCATACCTAACAATCGAAGATAATCATAGACCTAGATGTGAGATTAAAAATCTCACCTTTGAACCCAAAAGATTGAAGAAGATGCTTGAAATCAATGGAGAATCAACCACTCTTCAAATCCAACTCAAGAAGCTTGATTCTAAGCTTTTAAAGAAGAACATTCCCTAAGTTAGGTTTAGGAAATTTCTGAATTTTGATTAGAGATTGAGTTGGAGAAGAAGAAGAGAAGCTTACGAATGGGTTCTTCTATTAGTTTGGAGCTAGAGTTGATTTGCAAGAGAAAACTAGGGTTTTGGAGTTTTAATTTCTAATATCTCCAACCATTGATTCTTTAGCTTGAGTATAAGGAATTGGAAATGAAGTAAATGAGGAGGAGAGGGGTTGGGACTGAATACATAAGTGGGCTCAGCCCAAACCAAAACCTTAAGTGAAAAAGTAGCAAAAATCAACCTTCTCCAAACATATCGAAGCTTATACTCAAAAAGGTCGCAAACGGCATTTTAAACTCAATGGGAGTGGTCCCGAGTCCTAATTCGACCGTATGCAAAAAGTAGCTTTTCGGACAAAATTCCGAGTATCAATAAAATATTTTAATAAAATATTTAAATATAAAATCGAAAAATATGTGGGTTGTTACAGACTTCCCTCCTTAAAGAAATTGCGTCCTCGCAATATTTAAGAAAAAGATATATAGTAACAACCATAAAAGCATATTCAACACAAAAGAAGTTTGAAATAAGAAGTTCACCTTAAAGAGCATGGGAAAGTAAGTCCGGATGTGTTCGCTCGATGAACTCTCTAGATTCCCAAGAACAATCCTTAGGATTTGAAGACCATTGAACTTTAACAAGCGGAACATCTTTATTTCGAAGACGTTTGACTTTCGAAGCAATGATACGAACAGGATGCTGCTCAAAAGTTAAGTTCGGTGAAACTTCAATCTCTTCCACAACACCGGGCTCAAGAGTTGAATCGGAATCTCGAAGACACTTCCGAAGTTGAGAAACGTGAAACACGTCATGGATAGCTGAAAATTGAGCCGGTAATAAAAGGCGATAAGCCATGGAACCAATACGTTCAGTGATAGGAAATGGCCCAATATATCGAGGCGCTAACTTTCCCGATTGACTGAAAGTACCACACCTTTCATAGGCGACACACGAATGAACACAAGATCTCCCACAGAAAATTCTAACTTCCTCCTCCGATTATCGGCATAGGATTTTTGTCTACTCTGGGCTTCTTTCATCCTATGTCGAATAAGTTCAATCTTTTCTGTGGAATCACGAATAAAATCTGGACCTAAAACCAGCTTCTCACCAGCCTCAAGCCAATAAGAAGGAGATCGGCATGGCCTTCCATAAAGTGCCTCGAAAGGTGCCATATCAATACTAGATTGGAAGCTATTATTGTAGGAAAATTCAACAAGAGCAATATGATCTTCCTAACTTCCACCAAAATCAAGAACACATGCACGAAGAAGATCTTCAAGAGTTTGATTCACACGCTCGGTTTGTCCATCGGACCGAGGATGATAAGCGGTGCTAAAATTAAGCTTCGTTCCCAAAGCTTTTTGAAGACTCTTCCAAAATCCACTAGTAAACAATGGATCATGGTCGCTAACAATAGAAGTAGGAACTCCATGCAATTTAACAATCTCTTTAACAAAGAGCTTGGCCAAAAGAGGAATGGTTCGGTTAGACCGAACGGGAATAAAATGGGCAGATTTAGTAAGCCTATCAACAATCACCCATAAGCTATCATGACCCGAACGAGAACGGGGAAGGCCATCTATAAAATCCATGGAAATTTGGTCCCACTTCCAAATTGGAATTTTTAAAGGTTGTAATAACCCACCGGGCCTTTGATGCTCGGCCTTAACGAGTTGGCAAGTCATGCAACGCTTAACGAAGTTAGCGATGTCAAGTTTCATTCCCTCCCAATAATAAAGTCGCTTCGTATCCGCGTACATTTTGCTACTACCGGGATAAATGGTAAATTTAGAACGATGGGAATCTTCTAAAATATCTTTACGAAGATCACCAATATTAGTTACGATAAGTCTATCGAATTTTCGAATGCCGCCACGAGAATAGATATCAAAGTCTTTCAAACTTTCAATATCAATTTTATCCTTAATATTTTGGCCAAGAAGAGCCAATTCAGGATCTAGCCTTTGAGCTTCAAGAATGCGGCCTAGAAGAGAAGGATGAGCCTCAAGGCTACATAAAACAAGAGATGAACATAAATCGGAAATACGGTCTCGAATTTCACAAGTGGATAAAATCTCGAGATCGTTCCATTCAGATATCATCATAGAAACAACAGCTTGTTGTTTACGGCTAAGAGCATCAGCGACACGAATACCCTTACCGGGAGTATAAAGAATATCAAGATCATATGGTGCAAGAAATTCGAGCCAACGCTGTTGACGCAAATTAAGTTCCTTTTGAGAGAATAAATACTTCAAGGACTTATGATCGGTATAAAGAACAAATTTCTCTCCTAAAAGATAATGACGCCAAATACGAAGGGCGAAAACAATAGCCGCGAGCTCTAAATCATGAGTGGCATATCTAGTCTCAGCAGGCTTCAATTGCCTAGAAGCATAAGCAATAACACGTTCTCTTTGCATAAGAACGACACCCAAACCAACGCGACTAGCATCGGTATAAACAACGAAATCTTGATTCCCCTCGGGAATAACAAGAATAGGAGCATCTGAAAGGAGTTCTTTTAGTTTCTGAAAAGAAGTTTCACATTTGTCCGACCAAATGTATTTAATACCTTTCTTCGTTAAGCTAGTGAGAGGCACGGCAATCTTAGAAAAGTCTTTAATAAAACGACGGTAATAGCCCGCCAATCCGAGAAAGCTACGGATTTCAGTCACACTCTCAGGTTTCTTCCAACTTTGAATCACTTCAATCTTTGAAGGATCCATGGAAATTCCGGATTCGGAAATAATATGACCGAGAAACTTCACACGAGATTGCCAAAAATGACATTTAGAAAATTTTGCTTTCAATTGATTACTCATAAGAGTTTCCAACACAATCCGAAGATGCTTCTCATGTTCCTCCTCGGTTTTTGAATACACAAGAATATCATCAATAAAGATGAGAACAAATCGATCGAGGAAGTCTTTGAAAACTCTATTCATAAGGTCAACGAAATAAGCCGGAGCATTCGTTAAACCAAATGGCATAACAATCCATTCATAAGATCCATAACGAGTTCGGAACGATGTCAAAGGAATGCTATCCTCTGCAATACGAAGCTGATGAAATCCAGTAGCTAAGTCTAATTGTGAAAAGACTCTAGCACCACTAAGTTGATCGAATAGATCATCAATCCGAGGTAAAGGATATTTATTTTTGATAGTAAGATCATTAAGCTTGCGGTAGTCAACACAAAGCCTAAGTGTACCATCGGATTTCTTCACAAAAATAGCTGAAGCTCCCTAAGGCGAGGAACTAGAGCGAATAAATTGCTACGTTTCCAAATCGGATAATTGTATGCGCATCTCCTAATTTTCTTTATTGGACAAACGATAAGGAGGACGAGTCATAGGTTGAGCTCCAAGAATAAGATTAATTCTGAACTCAATTGCTCGCTTAGGTGGTAATCCTAAAACGGGCTCGAATATGTCGGAAAATTCACAAACGACGTGAATAAGAGAAATAATATCACGCTCATCATCATCATCGTCATCACGAGGATTTAAAGAATATAAAGATGCAACCAAGCTGGAATCTGAATCTTTAAGACTAATAGAAATCTGCTTAACAGATTGAGGATGTCGAAGATGAATAATCCGCTCAGGACATAGGATTTGAGCTTCATAACGGTTAAGCCAATCCATTCCAAAAATCATTCCAAAGCCTAAATAACGCATGACATGCAAATCGGCTCGGAAAGAAAAATCACACAAAATAATCTCGACATCTTTACACAATAAACTGATTGTCGCGGATCCACCAACCGGATTCGCAATTCTCAAAGAAGTCATTAAACACAAAACATCCAAAGAAAAAGTATCAACAAGTTCTTTTGATATAAAAGAATGGGACGCACCCGTATCGAAAAGAACTCGAATTGGATGATCACGAAATAAAATAATTCCATCAAGGATAGAATGAGAAATACCTTGATTTCGAGATGTGTTGCTAGGGGATTGAGCAACATTCAACTTTCCCTCCTTCTTGCCCTGAAGCTTGGGACATGAAGATATAACATGACCGGGACCTTTGCAGTAGCGACAAGAGAGAGACTTTGGGCACTTGTTCGCGTAATGGTCCTTCGAACCACAATTATAGCATTCCCCGTGACCAAAGGAAGAAGTCTTTGCCATAGAGGTTGCTGGTTTCCCTTTCTTATTGGGATAAGGACCTTTGAATTTATTAGTCCTTTTCTTGTTGTTGTTGAAGCTCGGTTTGGAACCCACCACTTCAACATCATTCTCCCTATCTGCCTCTTCAAGACGAAGAGCGATATCAATGAGTTGGTCGAAAGAAACTTCTAACTTTAGAAGTAATGGCTTCTTGAGATTTCTGTTTAAGCCATAGACAAACCTATGGTTCTTCTTTAAAGGGGTGTTGATGTATTCAACCCCATATTTGGAAAGCGACTCGAAGGAGGCGACGTAATCAGTCACGGAGGACTCATCTTGAACAAGGTTTATAAATCGTCGAGCCAATGTCACTTTCTCTGCTTCTGGTACAAATTTCAACTCGAAGCGTTCCCGGAGTTGCTCCCAGGTGAGATCCGCTTCATTAGTCTCAGAAATAAGAACCTCGTACCAGTCCAATGCTCTTTCTCGGAGCATTCTAGAGGCCACCTGAACTCGGTGAAGGTCAATAAGATTCATGCGAGAAAAGATTCGATCGCATGACCTTAGCCAAGCCTGTACTTCAATAATAGTTTCGGAACCTTTGAATGGCTCCCCACCCAAATTAGTGTAATCGCTGCACAAGCGTGCAAACCCCGACTTTGGGTGAGTAGGTTTCGGGTTAGCTCCAGCTGCTTGAGCTTTTGTCACTAAATCAAGAAGCTGTTGAGCAGTCATAAAAACTCCATCTTGGGGTGGAACACTAGACGGTACGGCTCTGGGACGGCCTGGTCTAGACATTTCTCTTCCTTTAGAAAGAAAGAAGAAGAAGAAAAAGGTTATTCACCAAATAACTATTAAGAAATCTTGATAAATAAAACAAGGAATCATAAAAGAAAATAGGATAGAACGGTATGAAGACTCGAATTAAATCCTAAAGCACGACTCCTAAGATGGACTTAGGACGATGATCCTTGTTATAGTATTCCATATTGTTCCGAAGTTTGGCTCTAATACCAAGCTGTGACGCCCCACCTCTATACCCACGCTAGCCAAGAACACTACGGTGAATGCTGTCAACTAGCACGGAGAATAAGGCTGTTGAGGAGCGACCGTCCGTGTAATTGCTTTGTGCAAGCATCAATATGTCAGATAGTATAACATGCAATACGTTATCAACAGAAAATCCGACATACCGACACAAACTCAAAGCTACTACACAGTGGCTATAATATCTTCGGAAACAAATACAGAAATAAACATAACATAAATCAGTCACAGATAATCCATATCACAAAGGCGGAAGAAGATATGAATATATAATTAACACATGGAAGTGTATATCATAGTAGTGATCAAAAAGATCCACAATAATACAAAAGAATAGCAACACGTGCTATACAAAGGAATACAACTATGAGTCTATATCTCAAGTGTATACAACAAAATAAACTACTAATCTAAGTAGTTTGCCAAAAGTCAGAGTAAAGAATCCCTGGGGAGAAGTCAAGCTGAAGCACCTGTAACATCTCGGTCTGACCCGAGTATTATTTAATAAGAAAATAATAAACGGATCAGTCTAACTATAAATATCAGGTGAAACGATATAGAATAAGAGATATGACTAAACACATAATAATCACAATGCCAAGCTGTGATATATATAAGCAGTTGAAAATCATCAAGGGATTATTCAATGTCACAAAATCTACACAAGAATCAAAGAAACGTCATACTCCTAATTTAGTTCACCAAACCATAAATATTGACGATAATATCAATGTCAATCACAAGAGTCAATGACACACAAATTTCGAGATTCAACACACGAAATTCAGAAATCACAAAAGTCAATGACGCACAAATTCACCAATGCACAAATATCGATAAAGCTTATCAATGGAAATCACGAAAATTGGTGAAGCACAAATTCTAGAAATCATCTCAAGAAATCCAGAAATCACAGAGGGGGGAAGGCCTATCAAAAACGGGAGCACAAGGCTCACCAACACGTGTATCACAAACGGAATGCTAATTCCATGGTTGCTAACCATCACAAATTGAGCCGAAGCTCCACAAACGGCCCGAAGACCATGGGTTGCTACCCCACCAATTTGAGTCGAAACTCCACAAAACGGGGTTTAGTCTCCCTCGCAGACAAAGAGACATCGCACATTGCTAGTCTAAATCATAAAAATGATCGTCATGATCACCAAGAAGTGTCCATTACAGTAAGCTAGTAAATATATGAGCTTAGCTTCATGTCCCATAACCACTAGCTTAACTTAAATATTTACGAACAAATTGTAGATCTCCACTAGGAAATTGTCACAAGAGATTCAATCGAATAAGTCCAAGAATCAACCGACAAGTAAACACAAGCGTTTCATACCACCTGTTTTACTAAGCCGTTTAATTAGATTTCTCATACGAGTGAGGTAAAGGTTTGTATATACTAATAGATTGGAAAACGGTTTTTTATAAACGAATTTGGTATTGAAAATAGAGTTGACATCGTTTTGACGAAAGAGTTTTGATACTTACTACTAGTATTGAAACCTTTATATTTTTAAAGTGACAAAACACAAAAATGATTGTAGAACAATCAACCACCAAAATTCACATTCAAAGACGCGAATAAAGATTCAAAGAAATCGATCCGAATCCATCAAAATGGATATTCCCAAAAATTCCAAAAATAGAAGTCATTAACGTCGTAGCAACAACAAGTGGGAAATAACACGAGTCGATGGAATTTGGAAACCAAGCAAAAATATGCACAAATAGGCATAATTAGGCAAATTGGTGCAGGTCAGTCGACTGACTCAAAGGTCCAGTCGACTGAACCAGAAGCAGGAAAAAATAATTTCCTGCAGTCAGTCGACTGACCTAAAAATTCAGTCGACTGAATGTAGGGAAACAGAGGTCCCGAGCCTCTAGTTATTGCCTTCGGAATGCCTATGTGCTACAGCCAGTCGACTGACTCAAGGGTCCAGTCGACTGACTGGCACCAAGGCTGTTTTCCAGCCTATGAAAAGAAGATGCTATCTTCTTCAAAATGCAATCGGGCGAGCACGGTCACTAGGGGTTTATGCCAATCGACTACCCGGTCCTATAAGCTCTTCGACGCATCACCAAAAACAAGTTCAAACTACAAGGCTATGATTTTTGAAGATTTGAACTCGAAACACTAAAAATTGGAATATACACCAAATCAATCCAAACCAAAACCAAATACACATGAATATGTGTTAGGAATTCATACCTAACAATCGAAGATAATCATAGACCTAGACGTGAGATTAAAAATCTCACCTTTGAACCCAAACAATTGAAGAAGATGCTTGAAATCAATGGAGAATCAACCACTCTTCAAATCCAACTCAAGAAGCTTGATTCTAAGCTTTTAAAGAAGAACATTCCCTAAGTTAGGTTTAGGAAATTTCTGAATTGTGATTAGAGATTGAGTTGGAGAAGAAGAAGAGAAGCTTACCAATGGGTTCTTCTATTAGTTTGGAGCTAGAGTTGATTTGCAAGAGAAAACTAGGGTTTTGGAGTTTTAATTTCCAATCTCTCCCACCATTGATGCTTTAGCTTGAGTATAAGGAATTGGTAATGAAGTAAATGAGGAGGAGTGGGGTTGGGACTGAATACATAAGTGGGCTCAGCCCAAACCAAAACCCTAAGTGAAAAAGTAGCAAAAATCAACCTTCTCCAAACATATCGAAGCTTATACTCAAAAAGGCCGCAAATGGCATTTTAAACTCAATGGGAGTGGTCCCGAGTCCTAATTCGACCGTATGCAAAAAGTAGCTTTTCAGACAAAATTCCGAGTATCGATAAAATATTTTAATAAAATATTTAAATATAAAATCGACAAATATGCGGGTTGTTACAGCCGATGTGTAATATATATTTGTGCATCCTGCGATATCGCAGAAGCCCCTCCGTACAAGGGAGACGCCCAAAATTTTCCGTAAATTTTGGGAGTTAGAAAGTTTTTTTTGAAATGTTTGGAAATTTTCAATAACGATAAATGATTTAAAATTGTTAAGCATAAAAGGTTGAAACTGAATATTGAAATCTAATTCAAAAGTGAAATCGAAGAAGGTAAAGAAAGTAAAGTTTGCAAATAAACTTTTAGTCGAGATTTAAATTAATTAGTAAGTGCAACTAATTCAATATTCAAAATGGAAGCCAAATTGAATTTAAATGGAATTGTAAAGGGAAAGGTGAATAGAAATGAATATACACTTCAATAGTGAAGTGAAATAAGTATAAGAAGGATGCAAAATATTTATATTGAACTTAAGAAGTATGGTGAGATTCTAAAGTAATTTGGTATTGAGGAAAATTATTCTAGGTGAATAATTGAATGAAGATTAAAATTGGAAATTGGGAAATGGCATAATTGTGGATAAGTGAATAACAATCAGAATGAATGTGAATAAAAAGGGAATTGATATAATTGATAATCAACTGGAATTTATTACGTAGGATGTACGTATATTATTTTATTCGCATAGCTATTTGATCCAGATTCGAGCATAAAATTTCGAGATAGTTATATCGATCCGAGTTAAGATTTTTCACTCGATTTTCGACGGCGAGCCTGGATATGGAATTTTGATTGATTCTGGAAATTCTCTATCATAGTTATGACTATGCAAGGAGAATGACGGTTTCTGATCAAGAAACCAGATCTGAGTCCGCACTAGGAAGTCGGGTGGACGAGACTAGTTCGGAGGTGAAATTGTGTGATCGAGTGAGCGATCGGATTTGGTATTACGTACGAATAATATATGTGCATCGTACGAGCTTAAGTAAAACCAATATTGAAAATTTGTACAGAAATGTATAAAATGATTTTGGGTTTTGGTAATTGGACATTATTGTTAAGACAGGATATACAGGTGTATAAAAGCAACGGATAATTGGAATTTTTGATTTCGGAAGATAAGTTTAAAATGGCCGACAAGAGGTATGTATTTTAAATTTCTGAATGAAATTTGATTGGGTTTTGATCTAGCCGCTTGGATTTTTGTTTCTTTTTGGATTTGGGAGGCCGTAGAGCCATTTTGTAGTAGTACCGAGCTAGCGGCGCAAAGGAGACGCTGGCGAAATTTTTCGAAAATTTATGGAGTTAGAAAAATTTTGAGAAATTTTGATAACCTAAAATTTGAATTTAAATTTATTTTTGAATTGATAAGTAAGTGATATTGTTTAGGACTTATAGATAAGTTTGAAAGGTTAAAAAGAGGTATTAGTGTGTCTGTAATAAAAAGATTTGTTTGGTAAGTTGTTAAAAGCTGTTTGGGTGGAGAAATAGGTAATGGGTTATAGATCATTCTCCCTAACTAGTAATTTCGGGGACGAAATTCTTTTAAGGGGGGAGGAATGTGACGACCCGGAATTTTAGACATTTGAAATGGAAATATTTAATTAATTTTAAATATTAAAAAGTTAATTATTAACTTTAATTTCAAATATCAGTATTTATTGGATAATTAATTATTGAATTTAATTATCGAAATTGAGTAAATTGTTGAATCTGGAATTTTAAGCCTGTTAAAAATATTTGGAAGGCTTGTAAAATTTATATTGATAATACTGAAGATAATAAATGTGATAGAACCGAATTTAAAGATTGTTTATTTAGTTTTTAAAAATATATCGTTTAAATTGAATTCAAAAATAGCCTTCTGGGACACAGTCGGAATTCGACGAAACCAGTTCCATTGGATCCGTAATATTTTATTATTCGATTTCAAATTTTGTGAAGTTTGGAATTGATATGTGAGCGTACGGTATTTAAACCCAGTGATATACATTTGCATAGTTTAGCCAAACCTCAACTGAAATATTTCACTTCAGCACTTTTCCCCCTCATTTCGAAACATTGTAGTCCTTCTGATTCACGTCCCTTCTTTCACGTCTCAGCTGAAGAAAAGAAATATAATGAAAACAGTTCGTACCTCTGAAATAAATAGACATCCTCTCCTCTAGCTTGATTCACGAATCTCGAGCCCAAAATAAAAATAAAAATGGTGGAACGGAAGAATTAAAATCGAAATTTCTTACGTGTATGCATTCGAGCGTGCCAATGAAACTCGGTGAGATTGAATCAACTTCAACAATTGTATCTCCAAATCCCACTTCTTCTTTTTTGATCTGATGCCGAATTGATTGGCGCGACTTAGTCACGAGTACCTCAGGACGGCGAGCAAGAAGTGGAAGGGATGGCTCGATCGATCTGTGGTGGGTGGAGTCTTGCGAGGCTGGGATCGAGCGTCGGGGTCGATGTCACCGTCGAGTCGCAACCCCGGTCTCGAGTACATGGAGGCGCGCGACATTGGGAAGGGGGATGGTCGTCGTCGATCATGGCAGTGGGTGAAGTCGAACGAAGTGATGGCGCGAGGCCGTGGAGGGGAAGTGTAGATCGGACTGTTTGGGGCCTTTGCGTGATGGCAATTGAAGCCACGATTTGGGTGGATGTGGATGGTGGTCGAAGCCTGAGTTCCTTTTGTTTTCCTATAGGTAAGGTAGTCCACTTCTGTTTTAAATGTGTATAGGTAATAAAATATATATACACATATAGATAAATATATTGATAATCTGGTTATAAACTCAATGATAAGTTAAAATATTGTAGTTGCAAAGCTGAATATATATATATATATATATATATATATATATATATAACCTTAGCATTTTTAAAATATGGAGGGATTTCATAAAAAGAAAAATAGATATAGGAAGTATATATATAACACTACAGATAGGATTTTTGAAAATATATACAACTGTCAATTTTTTTTAAATTATGTACAATGATAATTAGGATTATGTACACACTGTTAATAAATTTCTAATTTGGTCAAAAGAATATATATATATATATATATATAAGTATAATGTATAAATGCACATACATATTTTATTTTAAAAATATATAGGTAAATGGAGGTCATTATAGATTTGTGAAATATAGGGATTTAAATAAAATTTTATTTTTAAAATCTGTATATACAGAAAAGATTTTTTTCTGAAAATAGATTTTTTGGTTGAAAAGATGTTAAATCATAATTAAGAAATTTAATCTATCAATTAGAAATTTATTTTTTTCAAACTGTTCGAATAATAATAAATTCATCTAATATTTTTTTCAAGGTTGAAATCTGAAAAGAAAACGACTGGTCCGTAGCAGATGGCAAAACAAATCGAAGGTGAGTTAATCTCACTCGGTTGGATTTTAATTTTAATTTAATGATTAAATTTAAATAATTGGTTGAATGGTTGAATATTTGGATGTGATATATTATATAGTAATATATATATATATATATATATTGGAGTGATTGATTCCCGCATTTTATAGCGGATGAGACCCTATGCGCCGCATAATAGCGGAGGATATTTTATAAATCCCATATACTGCGATATTCCACCATGAAGTGGAATTGGTATTTTGTATTGTGATAACGTCTGTGGATGCAAAGAAACAGGTTGGAGGGATCCAACTGGATTCCTCAAATATTTAATTTGTCTGAATATTCTGTGAAATGAATATTGATATTCTGTGTTGAATTTTATTGATAACCGGAGTATCGAATATTATGATTTGATACAAAATACTTGGGTAAACTGAATTTCTAGAAAATACATAAATTGGATTTTCATTGAAAATAAAGGAAAAGATTTGTCCGTAAATAACTATAGAAAATTTGAATAAATTAAAGAATGAATTGGGAAATAAAAGTAATTCTTTAAAAAATTCAAATAAATAAATCCTGAGTATAGAAAGGGGAAATTTGAATATCCTGAAGGATAATAAATTTTAAAGCTTAGGTGATATTATTAAAAGAATAGAGAATAAAGAATTTATTTTTAAATTCAAAGTTTAAAGTTAATTAGAAGATACAGAAGAAGTATGGAAATCTGAATTGGTATTTTCAGTTGAAAAGGTTTAAAACCATAAATAAGAAATAGAAATCTTAAATTTAATAGATTTTGGAATAAATAAAGCAAGTGAAGAATTTTTTTCAAAGTGAAGTAAATTAGAAATTTATTTGTAAATTTACTTAAGCGTTTGGAATTGAAGTTAAAGAAAAGTGAGATTTCGAAATTTATAAACTGGGTTTATAAATATGAAGTGGATTTTGAAATATAAATTCAATGTGTGAATTTATTTAAGAAATGGTAAATTTGTTTAAAAATAAATGGAGATTTTATTTTTAAAGGATGTGAAAGAGAAGAGTATTTCCCTGGATAGTCAAGTATGGTTTTCCAAGGCTTTTCAAAAAAATAAAAATAAATTAAAGGTTTATTTATTGTTTTAAAAAGCATGTTTTGGAAAATTTATTATTTCTAAAGGTTAACTTTAAGTAAGTATATTTTTCCAAATCTATTTTTGTAATAACTATATAAAGTAACTTGGTATCATGTTTAAAAGAGGAAATTTAGTTAATATTTTACAAAGTATTTTATATAAAATATTCTTAAAGTATATATGTTTTCATAAAATATTTGAAGTAGTTTTAATTCTAATGTTGTAAAGTATATTTTATATAAAAAATGCTTTTAAATTATTTAAATCTTAAGTGTTTTGTACTTGGTGTTTTCAGTGGAAATAAATATTTGGGAAATGCGTTCCGTGAAAGGAAACTGTTTGGAATTGTTTTCGAGAGGGTTGAAATTTAAAAATATATCTTATGAAGTGTTTGAGAGATAAATAAATAATTTGGTGAAATTATTTATTGTTGATGGATGTTTGTGAATGTTAACTGATAGCTAAATAACCGACTATCAATGTTGGCCAAAGGCGTTGATCGTTTCGAAGAGACCGGGATCGGGATTTATTTCCCGAAAACCACTTCGATTCGGTTTGTATGTTTCGTGTGGAAACGAGTTTGGAATCGAAGATGGAGTAGTGAAGTGCAAGGGCTAGTCGCTACTAATCCAATGGATCTAGTAGGAGTAGCGGCTTCGGTTCCGTCCGAACTTGGGACGGACTTGAATAGATGAATGCTTTCGGAAAACATCGCCAAATGGACGATGGGCATTCTAAGGGATACGGTCTAAAGGTAACGTTTAGCCTCAAGCCTCATCAACTGGGAATGACTGAAAATCAGGGGTTATGCAGCAAGGCTTCGTGGGTGGCCCCCACTTGAGAGTAAGGTTATCCCTGTCTAGATGTCCCTTTTATTTCGGCTTAGTGTTGCGGTTGCTGATCCCAACCATGGGGTGATTTTATTTGGCATTATCTAGTAAGGGATGATTCCGGCCTTGTGTTGCAGGGGAGCGGGCGTACTCCTCGGTACTGTGATCTAGGCCACGTACTGTGTCAGGTGGTACCCCAGTGCTTAGTCATTTGTTGGAAATCCATTCTCCCTACGTGCCTTGTACGAGTTTTGTTTGTATTACCTACGTTGTGGCTAGTATGCTGGAATTTAATAATGTAGCAATTTCAGCTATGTGAATAAGTATTTGTAAATAGGCACTATTACAATATCATAGCATTTTTATAGAAAAATGTTTTAGCTATCGTAAGGAAAAACCCGACATATTTATTTGTGGCATGGTCTTACGAGATGCTTTTGTTTTCAAAGGATTTTGGAACTTTAATAATCAATTTGAGTGTGATTTTCTCACGCTGGTATTCCAGACTGACTCGGGTGTTATTTAACTGTAATGCTCGGGTCAGACTGAGTATTATAGATTACAGGAAATGATGCTGTGGAGCTGGATGGTGATACGAACTTCCGTATTTGTGTATATATTCCGCTGTGTATTCAGATTGTGAGGATAGGTTATGATGTTGTCCAGTTGTATGTTATTGATGTTGTTGAACTCTGATGATGTATATATATATAAACAGATATAGTTTTCTTTTTGTGTAAAGATCTGTTATTATCTATTATATTTTATTCCGCTGCGTGTGTGAGATTCTGCTGTTGTTTCTGTTTTCTCTTCTTTTACCTCCTTCTTTCAATTAAATGGTTCGTATTTCCGTTGACCTTGAGTTGATTTGATGGAGATTAATGTCAATTCAAGGGGTACGGGTTTGCGGGCTGTTACAGATGAGGCATCCCGTAGGGAAAAAGTGTAAAAGTACGATATGTAATCCGAGATATGTACCTTATTTATAATTAGCGAGCATATACGGCTAAAATAGCGCGAAAGCAAGCTCCAAATGCGAAGCAAACGCCATCCGCACCTACTAAGCACTCAACAACAACATGAGAAACATGCATATATGAAAGTAATATCAATATACAACATATACCAACATAACAACTACATGTGTCAACATAGCAACGCAACAAAACACAAATGCAACCGCCACACGACTATCATCCAACTAACATCCAACAACTATCCATTCAATTCATAACCAAATCAATATAGATTCACTTCTCATTAATATTCATTGAATTGGTTTTCAATTTGATCACAGGATTTCACTAACATTTATTTTCAATTAGTTTGCATTTACTAATTTACATTCAAGTCATTTCACTTTCAAATCAAATTCAATTTTGTTTAAATTTACTTCACTTTCAATTTGAATTCAATCACCTTAGCTTCCAATTTCACTAATTCAATTTCATTAACACTTAACGAATTTATATATAATCAACTAACAATCAAATAACAATTAATGCATATTAAACATAACCAAATTATTAAATTTACATTCAATTTGGTTCAACACTTTTAATTTCCAATTGGTTTAATTTCTAGTTGACTTTTCTTTTAGGTATTCAACTTCCAATTACAGTAGCTTTTAATGAATTAACACTTACATCTATTATTCCATATCAATTCTTTTACATTTGATTGATTAACATTCAATCCATTTATTCATTCAATTGTTAATTCATTTTACAAATAAAGTTGAATTTCATTTATATAACTCAAGTTCACATTCTTAATGACTTCATTTCATTCATTCACTTTGTTAATTTACTTCGACACCAAAATCAACTTCGTTCAACATTACTTAAGTCATGTTTCCTTTCAAACATTATTTGTTTAACTTAACTTAAATTTCCACTTATAAATCCAATTCAGATTCCAATTCTAAAGTAAATCCTATTTAACTTTTACCAAAGCCAAATTTCATCACTTATTTAAATTCAGATCCATTTTGCTTAACAAAATTATTTAACCATTTTATCATTTGATTTCACTTACATTTTCACATTTAATAAGTTATGCAACTTATTATTCAACTTCCAAATCTGAATTAATTTATTTAACTTCCTTTAGTTAAATTTCACAGCATATGTCTTGTTATGCCAACTCAAATTCTTTAACTTTACCAAAGCTAAATTTTTTATATCTCAAATCATATTATAAGTTCAAAACTCATTTCACTTATATTTATTTATATTTTCAACAACCACACAATCAATTATATACGCTTTAATAATTTCTGAAAAATTATTCCTTTATATATAAGATATAATCGAGGTAAAATTATTTCATTTACCCCATTTAAAATGATACTATATCGTCTTGCCTCATTTAAGAGTTTAAAAGTTCCTATCGATAATATGGCGTCCCACCTACCGACCAGAATTCACAAACAGCTCAATGGAAAAGCAAACACAATATAAAACATTTTTTTATATTCACTAAAAAATACGCGATCATATCTATTATTACACTCACACTCATTCTAGAGTACTACTGACTCTATCTCTAATGAGTAACACACAACAGAGCCAGGGTTGTCGCTTAACCATATGCTCTGATACCACGCTGTAACGACACGATTTTATCAGGATCCGAAGGTCGGCATTCTTACGTCCACTGTATCAAATGCCGCATAATCGAATGCCGAAAAAAAATTATTAGGGTTAAAAATAAGAGTTAGAAGAAGAAGAAAGAAGAAGCAACAGAAACAACATCAGAATCTCACAGTCGCAGCGGAACAACATATAATAGATAAATGAATAATCTTTAAATCAAAGAACTATATCAGTTTATACATTACATCATCAGAGTGTACAACAACAATATACAACACAACTCAACAATGGACAGTCATACAAACTTGTCCTTACAAGTGAATTATACAGCGGAAAAGATAATATCATATACAATTGGTACGTCTCGCCATCCAGCTCACCTCCTGAGTTCCATAGCACTCCAATATCCAGAATAACCTGATAACCTGTCTCTAGGCTGCCCGTATGGAAAATGATGGGCACCTAGAGTTTAGAAAGGGAACAATAAACTCCAAGTTGGTTATGGGACTGGTGTGAGAACTAAAACAGTTATTTATCTTTAAAACAGCAACAAAGAAAGTGAAAAATATCCGCAATGCTTTTGGAAAATGAAACTACCATAAGGCCTCCCGCCACACACACAATGCAAACACAGAATTGGAGGAGATTTCTCCTTATGATAGTCAAAGATGCTTACTATGCAAAACAAATCTTTTTTGGATATTATTTTTAGTGCATAGTGGAAAATATTTTGAAAGTATAATATTAATCTTAGCCAGCATAGGTACCATTATATTATGCCTGCTATTGCTGCCTCTTGAGGAGACAGGTTATACAATTTCAATCGTAAAGGGCTCGTATTGTTTCTTTGGATTTCCAACAAATGGTCAGGCCAAAGAACTTCCCATTTCCACATGGGTACGCCTCTAGAATGCCGCCCCGAGAACCTAACCGGATCTCTGCCAACATAAGGCCGGGTTACCTTTGCAAAAGTAGGTAACTATTGACACGAGTATGTTATCCCCTTGTTGTAAACAATCTTTATCCGAGGATCCTCAATACCAACAGCCACAAAATAATAAATTTGCAGCAACAACACAGGTTAAGTATCTGGGCTCCATTCCATGATACCACCTCTATCCAGAGGGAAATGACATACCCTATGGGGCGCTACTCCCTAAAACCTTTCTGCATTCTTCCTGTTTTGACCATTCCGGGGTGTGAGGTCCGAAGAAGTCCCGTCCACAAAGCTGGGAACAAAGCCATGCTTTGATCAATAAATGATCATCACACAGCAACACTCAGCATGCTACGCAACCAAATTGGGAATATATCGCTGATAACCTTCAACTACATAACCTCTGAGCTCGTACGTCTCAGAGAAGGGTGTTAAGCTAAGAGAATAAATTCTCCTCCACCAACAGAAATGTATTTGAAAGAAATCGGCTTTATATGTCAAAATTTAATGTCAGACATGCAACCATACAAGTCTGTTCCAGGTTTGAACAGAACCGAAGGCACTTCCAAAGAAACCCTTGCAATCCTGATAATTTCTAATCACGTCCAGATTTCTATCACAAAGGGTGATAAAATCTCTATATTGGAGATCAGCCAATGCAGAGATATTCGACGATAATCCTTCCGTTTTCAAAATAACCGGTCTTCAAATGCAATCCATTACGTCGTATCACTATTCGGAGTGGGTAATCCGAATAACGAGCGCAATATTTTGAAAATAAGTGTTGCATCCAAATTTTAAAACAAGTCACAACAAATACCTATTTAAAGGTCAATATTGATAGTCAGTTTATTTAACTATCAATCAATGTTCACAACATCACCCGATTATTCAAATAATTCCCCAAATTATTTATTTCCCAAAATATCTTTATAAGATATGTTTTTCAATACTTCAACCATTTGAAAACCAATTTCAAAACAATTTCCACATTTCAATCCTTTGAAAACAAATTTCAAATCATTTTTCCTTAAGCGAAAACATTTCCAAATATTTGTTCATTTTCACTGGAAATCCGCCGAGTTCAAATATTTTAAATAATTCATATTTCTTATCAAAAATATATTTCGAAAACACTTTAAAATCAGGTCTACTTTTAAAACACTTTACTTTCAAATATTAGTAATAAAAATATTATACTAATATTACACATAAATTTAAGTCTAAACTAATTTTCAAAATAAAATTAGTAGATAGAGTATAACTATTTAAATAACTATTTTCTGACTCAAATATTAACTAAATCTTAGAAATAATCATTTCTTTAAACAATTTAATGAATCTTCACTTAAAGGATTTAAAACATATTAAGAAGTTAATTACTTCAAAGTACCCTTTTCAAAACCAATTCTAGAATTATATATGTATGTGTATATAAATATATATGTTTGCGCCAAAATTGGTCACAAACCCTAAGTATCGTGAAAGCACCAGTGTATGAATACAAATCAGCAATATTCGAACACAAATCACAGATCTAAGCAAGCAACAACCAACAATTCAGGAATAATGAACAAGAACACACGATTTATAGTGGTTCGGCTATCTCCGGCCTACGTCCACTTCAAGGGTTTTATCTTTTATTGATTCATTTTTTTATTATAGATGGTTACAGCAGTTACGATGAAGGATTTCGAGTACAATGCTTGAACTGAAGTGTAGAATCGAATCCGACAGAGTCTGGGCGTTGAACAGGCGAAAGATCCCTTTTTTGTAGCCTTCAGGGGGCTATTTATAGGCGTAGGAGGCTGAGATCGCACTCAAACTTCGTGGACTCGGTCTGGCACGTAATGGGGCCCACGCGACTAAGTCCAATTTTTTTTGCCTCCATTCACGATCGATACGAACTCAATTCGTATCGATCAAGATGGTGTCCAATCAAGCTAAAATTTGGTGGGAAGCTTCGTTAGCCTGTGTGTAGTCTCCTATGAAAATTTCATAGCATTTGGATCAGTGAATCGAGAGATATGGTCGATACGAAATGGTGTTCTTCGTTAGGCTGCTTTATTCGAGTCGATTCGTTCGAATCGATTGCTTTGACTCCATTAGCTCACGTGTTTCTATGATGAGGTGGCGCGCGTTCTTCGAGTTGATGTGGTCTTTTCTTCGAGTTGAACGCTTCGACTCCATATACTTCGCCTCGGTTGTACGTAGATTTGACACGTCACCCTAGCCTAAAGAGATGTTGGATATGAAGAAGTTAACAACTATGGATTCGAACAACTGTTACATCGATGGATACGAAGTAGCGCAATCTGATTGATATGAAGCAGTGCAGTCCGATGGATACGAAGTAGGGAGATGCCAATGGATTCGAATAAGGAAGCGCTGACCGATACGAAGTGTGGATTTATGATGGGTACGAAGTCCATCGATACGAACTCGATGGATTCGAACACGGGCAAGCTTATCGATACGAACCATAGCTCTCCGATGGGTGTGAAGTTGATCGAGTCAAAATGTATGGATACGAAATTGTGGTTTCTCCCTTCATCTTACATCCATCATAACTTGAGCATACGAACTCGGATTGACTTGAAACTTGGAACGTTGGCTCTCATGGCTCTACTGGTCGTGTCCTATCAATTACAGCTCAGTCCGAACATGGAAAAAATTCATCGATATCCATGGTTATCCTGCAATGCACAATTAATATTTCAAGAATAGTAATCATCGATTTCCGGTCAGTTTTGGGTATCTCAGCTTTTCCTAAAGTTGGGATAACACTTTGCCCCCCAAAACATGCCTTTTTGTAAAAGGTATGTTTTGAACAGTCTAAATCGAGTGTAATAAATTCATGTTTTATTCATAGCAGCAATATTGTCAATCAATCTTATGGCTGTTCGAAGCCGAATCAGAGTTCGTTCTTTCAGTAGAAGTTGAGAATGAAGTTCCATAGTTTCTTCGGACTATTAATGGTTATTCTAGACCCTTGCTAAGTTCATTCCAGACTTAACGATTGAATAGAAAGATCCTATTGCACTCTGGCGTTGCCTTCTATCCCTTGCACTCTGGTCCCAGCTAGGACATATAGCGATGTCTTGGTCCTTCTAAACCGATCATAGCCTCTCCGGGATCTTGCTGGATCCCATCCTGTCACTCTCTGGTGAAGGGGAAACAACATTTAAGTGAGTCGATCCTGTCGCTCTCCGGCGAAGCAACTCACTTCTTGCACTCCGGTCCAGTGTATCTGAACATTAAGCGATGTCATGGCCTAAATCGTCGGCCGATCATAGCCTCTCCGGGCTCTTGCTAGATCCCATCCTGTCACTCTCCGGTGAAGGGGAAACATCGCTTAAGTGAGTCGATCCTGTCGCTCTCCGACGAACCAACTCACTTCTTGCACTCGGGACCCCGTCTCTCCGGATAGGGTCATAAAGCGATCATTTTCAAGTTGGTTTTTATTATTCATCCTTTAACTCTCCGGTCAAAGTTTTTATTTCAAGAAATTCAAGTTTTTACTATTAAATTTAAGTTCTAGATGCTAAATCTCAAACATCAGGAAAAAAAACTAAACATTGCCTCTCCGGGCAGGGCGACCTATTACCATCTCAGAGCATGCCTATGGATCTCTTCGGTTCCCGTACATGAGTAAGTGGAATAGCCGTTTACTTTGAAAGAAAATCTAATGAAATTATTTGACAAAAGTTCAAGTCCTGAACTTGGCCCTTGTCATCTTAATCAATTGATGACGAGTCGTGATCCTGGTCCAGGACCGCTTCTGTTAGGTGGAGGCGGTAGTTGTTCGGGCCTTACCGCCGCTGCACGTTCTCTGACATATTGTGGCAATCTACCACTCCTGGCATGTTCTTCCATCTCATCTTTCAAATGGCGACATTCGTCTGTAGTGTGCCCATCTAGCTCATGGAATAGGCAATATTTACCAGTTCGACGCTCCCGCTCCGTGGGATCTCTCCTGGGTGGCTTTCGATAGGGGAGTTGCCCCCGAGTTTCAGTGTAAATTCATTCCAGGCCTGCGGTCAGATCTGTGTATTGCCTGAATCTTGGTTCTCGGAATTTCTTTCGTTTATCAAGACCATCATATCTGTCATCCTGTTTCCTCTTTCCCTTGTCCACTCCAGACTTTTCTGTGGAGGTTCCTTCGCCTTGAGCGGCGTTTATTTCCTGCCTCTCGGCTCGTGATTCTTCTAATCGGATAAACTTTTCAGCTTTATGAAAGAACTCTCTGAGATCTTACGGTGGATCTTTAGTCAGAGAATCTTTGAATCTGGTGCCTTCCCCAACTCCTGCCACTGCCGCCATCAAAATCATTGGTGGATCTAGGCGATCTACAGAAGTCACCGTTGCATTAAATCTCAGCAGAAAATCTTTTATGGACTCTCCGATCCTTTGCTTTATCAAATCTAAGGTCATCACACTCTTGGGTCGCGTCACATGGACCCTAAACTGTCTCATGAAGCTATCTACAAGCTCACTCCATGTTTTGATTGATCCGGTCTCCAGTTGCCTGAACCAAAGAGCAGCCAAAACTGATAAAAATAGCGAGAAACATCATGCCATCACTTCTTCGGATGCCCCCAGCACTTCGATGTGTCTGATGTATCGAGTAATATGCATTGTTGGGTCTAACCTCCCGTCGTAAGGATCCAGCATTGGTAGCTTGAATTTTGGTGAGTTCCTTGCATTTCTGTTGTTCGGAGTGAATGGACTCCGACCGACTTCTTCCAATCCTCCGCCTGTCAATCCTCCTCTCATGATTCATCGCATTAGAACAATCATTCTCTTGTCTCCATCCAGGGGTTGACCCCTTGTCATGTTCCTGTCCTGCCCCCCGAGTCCTGAAGGGAATTCTGGTACATACTCTTCGTGAGGCTCGTCAGCGCTAGCATTGGCTCCAGCCCGTTGAGCTCCATCTATTGGTCTTCCAGCATCAGACCCTGAGGGTCTTCCCCCAAGTCCTTGTTGATTACCTTCAACTCCTGCATTCTGGTCTTGAACCTGGCCTTCATTAGTTTCTGTAATCTTGATTCCTTGTCCCACACTCGCAGTTGCTGTAGTTGGCCCAAGGTTTTGCACATTCGCTGCCCTCATTTGCTCAAAGAAATTCTGCAGCATCTCTTGTTGAGTCTTCATCATCCTTTCGTGCATCGAATTTTCCATAGCCTCCATCTCGTCCCTAGTGATGTAGATCGAGGCTTGTCCTTCTCCAGCTCCGGAGGATGCCTCTTGACTTCCTCCCTGTAGACTTCTATCGGCTCGTTGTCTTGTTTGTCGAGTCATTGTTTCTGAATCCAAATTCTTCATGCTTTTAGATCTGAACTCTGAATCCGTTGTAGCGGGTGCGAGTTCAATTCTCAGTGAAAGCACCAAAGTGTTTGTGCCAAAATTGGTCACAAACCCCAAGTATCGTGAAATCACCAGTGTATGAATACAAATCAACAATATTCGA
Source organism: Allium cepa (assembly GCA_030765085.1). NCBI lineage: Eukaryota > Viridiplantae > Streptophyta > Magnoliopsida > Asparagales > Amaryllidaceae > Allium > Allium cepa. Next base: position 663,670,860 of record CM060937.1, read on the forward strand.
ACACAAATCACAGATCTAAGCAAGCAACAAGCAACAATTCAGGAATAATGAACAAGAACACACGATTTATAGTGGTTCGACTATCTCCGGCCTACATCCACTTCAAGGGTTTTATCTTTTATTGATTCACTTTTTTTATTATAGATGATTACAGCAGTTACAGTGAAGGATTTCGAGTACAATGCTTGAATTGAAGCGTAGAATCGAATCCGGCAGAGTCTGGGCGTTGAACTGGCGAAAGATCCCTTTTCTGTAGCCTTCAGGGGGCTATTTATAGGCGTAGGAGGCTGAGATCGCGCTCAAACTTCGTGAGACTTGGTCTGGCATGTGATGGGGCCCACGCGACTAAGTCCAAAAAGTTTCACCTCCATTCGTGATCGAACGAACTCAATTCGTATCGATCAGGATGGTGTCCAATCAAGCTGAAATTTGGTGGGAAGCTTCGTTAGCCTGTGTGTAGTCCCCTCTGAAAATTTCATAGCATTTGGACCAGTGAATCGAGAGATATGGTCGATACGAAATGGTGTTCTTCGTTAGGCTGCTTTGTTCGAGTCGACTTGTTTGAATCGATTACTTTGACTCCATTAGCTCACGTGTTTCTATGATGAGGTGGCGCGCGTTCTTCGAGTTGATCCTGTCTTTTCTCCGAGTTGAACGCTTCGACTCCATATATTTCGCCTCGGTTGTACCGAGAGTTGACACGTCACACTAGCCTAAAGAGTTGTTGGATATGAAGAAGTCAACAACCATGGATTTGAACAACTGTTACATCGATGGATACGAAGTAGCGCAATCTGATGGACACGAAGCAGTGCAGTCCGATGGATATGAAGTAGGGAGATGCCAATGGATTCGAATAAGGAAGCGCTGACCAATACGAAGCGCGGCTTTATGATGGGTACGAAGTCCATCGATACGAACTCGATGGATTCGAACACGACCAAGCTTATCGATACGAACCATAGCTCTCCGATGGGTGCGAAGTTGATCGAGTCAAAATGTATGGATACGAAATCGTGGTTTCTCCCTTCAACTTACATCCATCATAACTTGAGCATACGAACTCGGATTGACTTGAAACTTGGAACTTTGGCTCTCATGGCTCTACTGGCCGTGTCCTATCAATTACAGCTCAGTCCGGACATGGACAAAATTCATCGATATCCATGGTTATCCTGCAATGCACAGTTAATATTTCAAGAATAGTAATCATCGATTTCCGGTCAGTTTTGGGTATCTCAGCTTTGCCAAAAGTTAGGATAACAATATATATATATATATATATATATATAATTTTTCAAAGCTATTCAGAAATTTTATTCGGCTTTCTAGGGAGAATACACTTTCATTTTAAAATGGTCCATTTAAACCAATCAAATAAATCCTTACCGATTTATTTTAAATTTACATTCCAAATCCGTAAATTATTTTCACACTTTAAAAATGAATCAATGTTTATTTTCAAAACAAATTTCCCTTTCTTTCATAAATCCCAATCTGAATTTAAATTTCCAAATATCCACTTGATAAACGATTTTCAAATCGATTTCAATTATTCACTTTCAACAACAAATCAATTTTCAATTGATTTCCAAAAACATGAAATCAAATTCCATATTGATTTTCCAAGAAATTAAACGCTAATTGAATTTCATTCAAATTTCAAATTGAAATCAATTTCTACTGAACCCCCAAATCAATCTTCAAATTGACTCCCAATTCATTTCAAAACACTAAATCAATTCCCAAATGGATTTTCAAATTTATTTCTTTTCAAAAGAAATTCCTTTTTAAAGAATACAAATTCTTTTATATTTTCAACTCTTTAAAAATCAGTATTTGAATAAATTCGTCAACCTTTGAATAATGTTTCCCGAAATCCATTTATTAAAGCTTTTCCCATATTTTTTTGAAATTTTATTTAATAAGATAAAAATAAAACTTTATCATTTTTTTAAAATTCCTTCTTCTAAATTTATCCAATTCTCAAAAATAAATTTTATTATAAATTCTCAACTTAAATTTCAAAAATTCAAATTTATTTATTTTCCGTATCTAACGATACCAAAATATATTTGGCTAAATTTTAGCCTTCAACGATTTCAATCACAAAAATAATCACACAGATTATAAATAGATCAACACACAACATTGAAACAAATTCAATTATTTGAGTAATCCAGTTGGATCCCTCCAACCTATTTCCCTACATCCATAGATGTTAGCACAATACCAATTCCGCTTCAAGACGGAATATCGCGGTATGTGGGATTCATAAAATATTATCAGCTATTATGCAGCTCAATAGGGTCTCATCCGCTATATAATGCGGGAAATCAACTCCAAGTGCATATATAATACCAATTCTACTTCAAGGTGAAATATCGTGGTATATGTGTTTAATAAATAACCTCCACTTAATATACGACGTATAATGTCTATTTCAGTACAACAGATAACAACTTATCATCCAATCACACAATCAAGCAATTTTAAATCTAACTATTTAAAATTTAAATCGAACCAATTTCGATTGAGTGAGAAGTTCCCACCTTGAGTTTCCGATAACAGCTGTAGCGTTTTATTTCGAATAAAATTAAACACGCGTTTAATTTTACCCAAAATTTTCACTTGTCCAATCGACTCCAAACCTTCTCCATTATGTAGTACTCGACAATACGGTTCCAACGCAACTGGTTTCGTGCGTTTTCGACCTCGTATCTAAAAGTTATTATATTTTGAAGTTAATACAATTTAATATTATTAATTTCACAACTTTTTATTTATATTTTAAACCCACATTAATCAGAGCCGTTGGTTTTCCCCTGATCCAGATCGGCCGCGCGCACGCCTTTCTTCCTCTTCTAGTTTTTTCTCGATCGCGAATGAACCCAAGGCCGCCCAAAACCCTAGATAAATGTCACCTCCTCGAGCAAGATAAAGATGATCGGCGACCCTGGTTTGAAGCGCCCACGTGAGAGCTACCTTCAACCGAAGCCACATGCCGCTTGGTCGTTTGTATGTATAGAAAAGCGTGCTCGAACCATTGATGAACGCAGTGCCATAACTATCGATCTACAACTTGAAATCCAATCTCGACCGTTGGATATGTCGATCGTGCCGAGCTCTACCACTTTGCAGTTGAAAACTTTTCGAATCGTTTAATAGATTTAAAGAAAATTGAGGAAGAAAGAGGAAGGTTTTCGACCATTAAATCTAAAGGCGGCGGCCTGGTTAAGAAATTAGGGTTTCGCAAAATAGAAGGATAAGGGTCCTTTTATAGAAAACTAACCAACACTATTCATCGTGTATTTTTTTCCGAACTCCAAATCTCGCACGGTGACCAGCATTTCTAGGGTTTAACCTGAGTTTCGGACACAATGGAATAGGTATCGAGAGCCAGTTCGATTGTATGTGTGAGTTACGGAGATAAACAATCAAATTTAAATTAAATCGGTTAACCAAATTTCTATGCGTTTTGGCTTGCACCGGACAAACGGTAAATCCGATTGACATGAAATTTGAAATCTTACAATAATATAAAATTACGGATCCGATGAAACTAGTTTCGTCAAAATCCGAGACTGTTTGAAAAATGACTATTTTTAGTGGTCAATTAAATATTAAAATAATAAATTTTCACAAGTTAACTTTTAATTCAATTTTAAAAGTTCTATAACATTGTTCTAACTCCAATATTATTTAATATAACTTTATAAATAATTTTTAATCACGTTAAATCCAATTTCCAATTATTTCTGGAATTTCAAATATTAAATTATTGATTTAAATTATTCAATTAAATCCAGATATTCGAAAAATAAATTATTCGACTTATAAATTTTACTTGTTAGTATTTAAAATCAATTAAATATCTTAATTTCAAATGACAGAAATTCTGGGTCGTTACACAAACTGAAAATATAGATGAAAATCTAGAAAGGTGGTGATCATATCCTAATCGATGCAACCCACATAGCCCATTACATCTACGCTGTTTTTATCATTACCGATGTGTGAGGCTTGAGGTAACATTTTATTTTTCACATGAAAAATCTCGCTTTGAATGTCAAATTGCCATTTCTGAAGACACACTAATTGGTTTTCACAAAAGTATAACCCCCCGAGTTTATACGCCTTAAGGAAGGGTGTTAAGTATAAGAGCGGTTACCTTTTACACCACTAAACAGATGTATGTTTGTAAAAACCAATGTATGTGGTCTTAGAAATACAACATTAGACATTCGTCCTACAAGTTGTCCAAGAACAAGATAAACAGAAGGTACTCCTACTACGTCATGTTTAGGAATCATTGCTAGGATTAGTAGTGAGCAGTCTTGCACTGAAGATTTCAAAATCATTGTCTTCAGCATGTCTTTACTTTCGAACACGTATATTGGTTCGAAGTGATTTTTTGATAGGAACACCCAAGTCTAATCCTAGTCTCTTCGAACCAATTATTGATAGAAACAGTGTTAAACATGTAGGTGATTGATGATCATCATTTAATCAATTAATACCTTTATATCCAATGAAATCCAATTGTTCATAGTCTGCCAAAAGGGCACCTTGACCGAAGCATTTTAAGCAATAGTGCTTCATTTACTTTTTGAGTTGTTTTATCTTTAGAGATATATTTTAAACCATTTCTTCTTGGTATACACGGATTTATTAAACCACTTTTCAACTTTAGAAATACCGAATCATTTCCTTTAAATTACTTAGGAAAAATATTTCCATCTTCTATAATTTCAATCTTAATGGAGAGTACTTATTCCCAAATCGTATCTTTTGATGGGTTAAAAACAATGTTATTGAAGACATCGTTTACTGTATACCCAAATAAATTACTACTGAGTGAAAAGGATTTAAAGATTTTAGGTTAGTTATAATAAATACTACTTTGTAACAACCCCACCATGATGCCCAGTTTAGCAAAGAACATTACAAGTAATGTCGTCTGCTAATCTGGAAAATATGGCTTGTTAGGGGCGATCGAATGTGAATATATCTTTCTACTAACACTGACACGTCATTTACCTTTTTCACTTAATATCTGAACTGAATTTGACATGTAAAGTATTAATACAAAGTAATAGACACACCGATTTCTTAGAATCAGAACAATATATCATACAAATAACAGTCACTGATCACAGCGGAATAAATCTCAACTTATAAATATACAAATTATTAAGTTTACAAAATGAAATACTAAACTCGATTGTTATACAAGTTTAACAATTCTCTAATCTCAATTATACTTTTATATACAAGGTCCAAATTCCTATATGTGATAAACTAAAAGTCCAAATGTTTATCTCCTTGCTAGCATAACCATTCAAAGGTCAACATATCATATAACTTGAAAAGTATCGGCCTGACCCGAGAAAAATGACACCCGGATCAGACTATCTCTAAATATCCAACAGGGTGAGAAGAAGATGTAGCACAAGAACAAACAATATATAAGTAAATACAGATGTTCAAGATTGAATTCACGGAACAAAACACAATATCACTAAGCATGCATATATCAATGATTAACTTAGTACAGGGATATAAGTTTATGTCACAAACACGAACTAGTCACTAAACACAAAATAACAAAATTAACTTAACATCCATCACAAGACACAAGAACACATGTTTATTTCACGAACACACGACACAAGAATACATTTTTATTTCACAAACACAAGACACAAGTATATATACTTATTTCATAAACACAGAAAAGTAACAAAATCCAAATATCCAGAATCCAAGAGATCTTAATCCAAACCGATCATAATGATCGTCCAACATAATCGCAATGATTGTACTCAAAACCATGGCAAATAGACAAACAAATTGGTATCACTCGAACTGATCCGATACCAAGGATCGTACTCAGACCGGGAACACAAAATCACAGAATGATCTCGAGGATAGTCCATACCGATCAAGGTGATCGTAGAAACCATGACTTGATAATTCCACATTTATTTAATATTATGAAATTATTATGTTTGAAAAGAAATCCAGGAATAAACTTCTTAAGGATTTAGCAGCCACTTGCCGCACACCAAAAGAGAGTAAACTCTAAAGTGCCAAATACTATCACCTTCAGTAATCATTAGAAATTAACCAATACGTCCCATACCGTATGGTGAAATTCAAGTATTTACTAAAAGCTAGTAAATATCACTTATTACGGATACTACTGCATCACCTGAACCAATTCTCTTAAGGATCTAGCAACTACTTGTCGCACACCAGAAGAGAATAAAACTCTAAAGTGTTAAGTACTTTCCCAAATACGATCACAAGAATTTTACCAAGGCATCCCATACTACCCGGTGAAATTCGAGTATTTGTTAATAGGTTAGTAAATTCCACTCAAACATTCTATTCAATGAGTTATACCATATTCGACGAAGCGTTATTCGAAAGCATTTAAACCAATCAATGACACCGAGTCGATTATTAGTACTGCCTAAATTATAGAATTAAGGTTCTCAAAACATTATTTATTTTGCCACTTATCAAAATATTACATTAAGCCAAATTGTTCCAAGAGTATTTTTTTTATAAAACAAGATTTGTTTCCATGTTCCAAAATCACATTAATTCTTTAAATTCGATAAGGGTATAATGTTTGCACATCAATTTCAAAAGCTACTTATAAAAGAATTCATTTATTAATGATTCCATAAATCCGTTTTCAAAACCAATTTAGTATTCTGATAATTAGTTAAAACCTCATACACTTATATTTTCAAAATTTAAATTTCAAATCCACAAATCATTTATAAAAGTAATTAGACTACTTAAGAAAACATATTTGATATTTAAAGATAAATGAACTCTCTTTACAAAATTATTTGTAAACAAAACAAATCACTTATATACATTTGCAAAATAGGTAGATTTAAATTTATAAATTTCCAAATCTTTGAATCAAAAATGATTCAAAGTCCATAAAGCATAAGAAATTCACTATAACATATCACAAGATTGTAACGACCACGGTTCCATAAGGTTTGATTTTCATATCATCTCTAAACAAAATTTGTAATTTAACAAACCAATGGATATATGTATATGTGTATGTGTGTGTGTGTGTGTGTGTGTGTGTGTGTGTGTGTGTGTGTGTGTGTGTATATATATCAAAACCATCACGATCGAACATTCAAAGTACATTTAGCAACATCACAAACATAGCAACAAATCATAGATCACAATAGATTTTCAGTTTTGAAACGCTATTTCGACCCATTTTTCCTAGGAATTCTCAAAAACTTACAACATGAAAGTTGTTCCTTAAAGTCTCAGATTTCCACCAGAAAATGTTTTTTACAATTTGAATTTATGTTTACAAAGTTATGATGATTTTATTTTTAGGTTTCAATTCTGTAAATCGACATAGTAGGGCATTTATCTCAGGTTCAAACCCAATTTCGACCCTTTAAATCAGAGAATTTTCTAAAACTCACAACATAAAATTTGTTCCTTAAAGTCTTAGATTTCTATAAAAATAAAGTTTTCATAATTTTAATTTACGGTTAAAAAGATATGGCCATTTTACTGTCAGGCATTAACTTAGAAAATTGGATATGATTGTGTTATAACATCAGTTTCAAACTTAATTTAGACATGTTTAAACACAGTATTTCAAAAAATGATCAAAAGAGAAATTATAGATTATTTAAATATCTTTCTACCACAAAACGAATGAAGTAATTCGGACCATTTTACATTAAGATACCGCTATTTTACAGCATAGATTTTCACAATCTATTTTTCAAAAAACAATCTAAAATCATCAAATTCAAGCAACCAATTTACAATCAATTTGAAAGCAATCAAATAAAAAATCCAATTCAATTCAAATAGTAACTAATAATTATTCTCATGTATTAGAGGTAGTACTATGGTGATTAACTCACCTCTTTTTGCACTAAATGAAGAGAAGATTGAAGGTGATCTCTACTTCTCTTCTTAACCACTACAAAATCTTCTTCAATTTGATTTCACCCCTAAACAGTTCTAAACCCAATAATTTCAGAAATCAAACATCAAATAAAACATTAAATTGATCATAGCATCAAATAGAGAAGAAGACTAGGACCTCATACCTTCTTTCCTTATGATTTATTGATTTTTCTTCAAATTGCTATGATTTTGTTAGGCCTAAATTAGTTTCCCTTTGTCACCATTTGCTTAGTTTATGAAGAAAGAACATGAATTTCTTATGTCCAGGAGGTTTTGATTTAGGTTAGGCTAGAGGATTTAGGGTATTAAGCCAAGTAATGACTAATGGACTTGAAACCAAGGCCCAATGTTCACTAAGCAATATAATCAAATTATTTGCTTTAGCCTAATTATTCTTAACAAAATATTTAAACAAAATTCTAAGTCAAATTATTATCTAAACCAAAACAAAGCTCAAATTTGAAATCTCACCTCTAAATAAATACATAAATTCCATATTACTAATTCACCATTTATTGATGTCACTAACTAATCAATTTTTTTAATCTCATTTCTAATAATATTGAGTTATTATACCACTTTAAACATACTTTTGAAAACAAAAGTTATCCTCATTTTATTTTTATAAACATAAACTATAATTTATAAAACCTCATTTTGAACAATAATTCACAACATTAACGCTGCCTAAAAAAATCAATTCAATTAGTTAATTTAATAATACCTCGAATTTTAAATATTAAATTCTCTTTAAGAAATGAAACTCATTTCTTAATTAAATTAATTCAACTATTCTCAAAAAATTAATTTAATATCATAATTAATTTTCACAAATCAAAATTTTAGCATTAATTTTTCCTAATTAAATTTAATTAATTAAGTAGTTAATAACAAGGTTGTTACATAATATCTGCATTCAACCTGTACTATTCATCGAATAATAATGAAATCACTTTTTAAATTCACATATATAGTATGGGTTCCCTCTTCGGAACTTAATATGGAGTTTAACTACAACATTCTCTTTACCATCAGAATCTTACTTGAAATTTTGTTTAAGTTTGTGGAAAATTCCAAGTTCACTTTTCTTTTATCTTAAGAAAATACGATTCGAGTAAATTAAAATAACTATCCTTCAGTCTGATTAGTCCGTATAGCTAAGGAGAGCAGGCAATTGGTTTCCCAAACTCTAGCCTAAAGACTACCTCTCCGTCACTCATAAGGCGATAAAGTTATTTGATTGACTCTAAACCATTAAAATATTTGTATGGTTATTTGGAAAATGTTTCCTAAAGTTTTGGGAAGAGAAATCCTTGTTTGAATCATTTACTCAAAAATTGTCAAATTCAGTTGTTAAATTGTTGGTGGATAGTGATTTTAAAGCTTTGTAGATCAAAACACTTATTCCATTATACGTATATGTCCATTTTTATAACTCAAACCCCTTTTAATTTTTTTTAATATATTTATTGAACTTAATTCATATTTTTAAAGATTTAAAAATATCAAATTTTAAAAGATTGAAAATCATGTTTTACGAACTACCAAAATGCGACTATTTTGAAAACTTGATTTGCACATACCTCAAACTTTATTAAATGAAAACTCAAATTTTCATTTTCATTTGCAAAATATGGTTATAAAAATCCAGAAAATTCTTATCTGAAAGTTTTTCGACTCATATTCCATTCTACAAAAGGATTTCACTTTTTACGGCGTGAAATCGCGAACCACCTTTACACGATGCACTTATTTTGACTCCATTTTCCAATCTTTTTCAAACTTGTTAGAATGAGTTTTAATGTTTATAAAGCATTTGTAAACCATTTAAAACCATTTTTATTCATTTTTAAAGAGGTTAACAATGATATATATACCATTATTATTTATAAAGGGAAATAATTCCCTTGTGTAAATTCGATGTGAATTTACAGTGAATCATTTCCATGTCAATCAAGCATATAATAACTATCCAAAACATGATGATTAAGCAACATAACAAGCATATAAACATACTATGTCATCATAGAAATTAAGTAAAAGGTACGGAGTTTTTCTCATGTATATAGCAATCTATTTCCTAACATTTAACGCTTTTTTCTTTCCCGGTTCAAAGCCCAAAGAGCTCAGTCGCTATAGGGATGGTCATATCCGATAAGTGAATAGGTGGAGGTGCTCTGAGGAGGTGATGGTGACCCTAAATAGGCATGGACAAGATGAAGTAGTGGATGGAGATCACTATTTTGATTTTGAACTAAGGTGGTATATTTTGTATGTACTTTTAGCAGAGCTTTGCTATGATGGAAAAATGTTTTGGAGAAAATGTATAGATGATGGAAGCTATTAACAAGCTTATGAAAAAGGAGAAGAACTTGAGAACTTGGTGTGAAGAAATGAGAGGCTGTATGGTGTTATTTATAGATATTTTAACAAAAATATCTACAACAACATCATCACATATCCCATCACCCATGTGCTACATGCCCTCCAATCCTCTCGACCAAACCCACCCCATAGCCCACTCGCCTCCCATGTGTTTGTCTTCTCATGAGTGAGCGATGTTGAGGTTTCTTTTTCAAGATGAATTTATTTATACATAAGGAGCTTATATGTATACATGCTTAGATATTTCTTTTGACTTCGATTTGAGTAATTGTAATATACATTTATATGTATATGTATGTGTATGTTCAAACAAGGTTGCTACAACTTAAAACCATTGCCATTTGTTAAACAATTGTAAATTCGGAATCCTAATTCCGGTCACATTTTCGATTTTTAATCAGACAATTTTTTATGTAATCAAAACTTGAAAATGAATTCCTTATCATTAAATAATAATTAAAATGAATTATTTATCTTATAAAATAATTATTTGAATATTTAAAATTAATTAAATATCCCAAATTAAAGTGATAAAATTATGAGTCGTTACACTTTGGTTCTGCTCAAGATATCTTATCAAACGCACCGGCCAATAACTAGATCATCGCCTAAAATAGTGATAAGGGGTTCGATCAAAGTTTTGATTATTACCTAAAGATGATAACAAAAGAAGTCAATCAAATCTAAATCACTACCTGAAGAGTAGTAAAAGGCAATCATCTAGAGGTAGATCAGTCGAATATAAAACCAAATCAAACTCTCTCCTAAAAAAGGATTGACGCAATCTTCTAGAGGAAGATCAGTCAAACATATTTAATTCTACATCGTTAATTTGGAAAAAAAATGGATACTTATCATTCTTCAGTGGGAGTAAACCTTATGATAAAGAAAAAGAACTCAAATTCGAGTGAAGAAGTAAAAGTTTAGCTCAATATATATATATATATATATATATATATATATATATATATATATATATATATATATATATATATATATATATGTGTGTGTGTGTATGTATGTATGTATGTTAATTTTCAAAGCGAAAAGAGTAATTGACCAGATTCATGGGCGTTCTTATGAGGAAACGCTTATGATATTGAGACGTATGCCTTATTGTATTTGTTCATTATAACTCCCTATAACTACCTATGCCTTATGTTATCATTTCCAATTGGATGATCCATTAACTCGATTAGAAGAGGATGCTAAATGGATAAATGTTTTCAATTTTCACAAGAGGCTGGGAATCGATGGACTTTCCATAGGACCTATTTCACTGATAGGATTTATCATTACTTTAACTACTTTAGCAGCTTAGTCATTTACTCAAAATTTGTGATTGTTCAATTTCCTAATGCTAGCAATATACGGTGGTCAAATAGGATTATTTTCTTCTAGAGATCTTTTACCTTTTTACCATAAAGACTTATATAATTATTGTATTTATAATAATGGACAGTAAAATATAACCTAAGGAAGGAATTTGTAAGTAGAATCAAAATTCATAAAAATAAATAAAGGATCTTTTTCTTTAAATATACTAGAAAAAAGAAATAGATTATGTGATGATGAGCATGAACAAGAATATTTACCCAAAATCTACGATCCCTTTTTGAATGGACCTTATTGCAAAACAATAAAAAATGTAAATTTTATGAGGCAACCTTTATAGGAAGGATCAAAAGTTATCTATCATGCAAAAGCGGAAAGATTGTGTTATTTGGTTTTTTTACACTTGCACAAGTGTTTTCCATTTTGGATAAATTCCATCTACTAAGTAATAATCCATGAAATGGTCTATGTCTCCTATTTTGTAACTGTATGGGGATGCTACAACATTGCATAGATTATTAAATAAATACGACTGTCGTAGGATGTTAATATCATTAAGTGAACATGGTGCCCAAGAAAAGGCATGCCATATATATAAATCAAACAAAGCAACAGCTTCCAATAATAGAATTTCCTTTTTGCAGTCTCCTATGTATTGGCCTTGCAAAGAAACGGAACAGTTTTTCCACATCAAATGCATACGATCTAAGCTATCTAACATACATGGAAATCCATCTTGAGCTCCCATTTCTAATAATATGTAATTATCACGATGAGTTAGGGACCGACGATATTCTTTATTAGATTGTAAGATAACGGTTTTTCAAAATTCTTTCATATATAAGATTGCCTTTGAGTCTTCAATTCTCACTTTGTCATCCTGCGAATCACCATAAGTTCCAAACGATATCATGCATAAAGTAACAGTAACCTTTTTAGTAAGGAAACTCTTAGTTCTATGATTTCGTTTATTCCATGGGTGAAAAAGATGTTTGTTTCGGTTAATTTGTCGAGAACTCGATTAAAAACAGTCTTTGACATATAGAATCTTCGTCGGAAATCCACATCACCGTACATGGGGTTTCCAAAAAATAATCCATGATTAGTTGATTATGGCCGGTACCATAGTCTCTCCCATGTCATAAGTCCCTCCTTTCAGGTACACTGCCCCCTTAGGTTGAAGTAGAGCTTACAGCATTTTCAAGAGCCATTAAATCCATTATTCCGAAAGCAAACATCTTTATTTAGTAGCAGAATGTTCGATGAAATCGTCCGAAGATAAAGACGATGAAGATAAGGATGAGAAGCACCATGGTCTTTTTAGGTTACTCATGTTATATATTAGTGATGGTGAATTCAGAAGGTTGAATGAGTATGCTATTGGTAGCCTTTGGCTCCACTTATAAGTTTTTTAATGAAGGATGATCGAATTGATGCCACATGTCTTAGATCAATGGTACGTGTAGCTTTTATGTGGATTATGGTTTTGTTGAGGAGATGGTGTGTTTCTTGAGGATGATAGGATTGATGCCATGTGTCATGCGTCGATGGTACATATAGCTTTGACGTGGTTTTTGATTTTTTTGAGGAGATGGTGTGTTTTTTCAAGATAGAATTCCTTACTGTCCCATCAAATCGAACACTATATCCACATTGCACTTCTTCTAACGCTTTCCAGCTTGACTAAGGGAGACAGAATGCCTCCATGTCGCGTCAAATTGAAAATATATCCACGTTGAACTTCTTTTAATGCTCGCCAGTTTGACTAATGGAGGCAGAATGCCTCAATTTCCCTTCAAATCAAATGCTTTATCCATACTGCACTTCTTTTAATGCTTGCTAGCTTGAGTAATGTAGACAGAATTCTTTAATTTCCCATCAAATCGAACGATGTAACCACGTTGCACTTCTTTTAATGCTTTCCAGCTTGAGTAACGGAGATATAATGCCTCAATTTCCCATCAAATCAAACACAATTGCCATGTGGCACTTATTTTAACGCTTGCCAGCTTGATTAACGGAGATAGAATGCCTCAGTACTATATATATTGTACCGCTTCCCATAATGCTCTTCACTAATAGCATATTAGTAACACGTAAAAATGGTGGATTACAGCCATAGTTTCTTGTCCTCGTCATGCTTGTATGAAGGTCCTTCAAGATAAGACACCCCACCGAATACATATTTCCCCCAACCACCAACCGAGTGGTATGTTGAAATGGAGGAAAGACACTATGAGGATGTAAAGGAGCTTGAGAGAGATTTTCAAGAGCATTACTGCTAGTGGATGGAAAAAGACAAAGAGTAGAGCAACTAGCCACAATGGAAGAAGGCAAAGAAGGCATGAAACAAACCACCAAGTACCTTAAACAGATCAAGAGGCCGACTTTGAAAAAATATACTATAACTATGGAGTTTCCTTTTGTATTCCGTTATAAGAAATAGAACATACATAGGTCGGCGTCACTGTAGATGCCGCATTCGGATGGTTGTAAATTTTGGCAATGGCTTAATGATCCTTTAACTTATTGGGCAATTGTATATGCTACTGAACTTGAAGAACAAATAGAAACACTTCATAGGACACTAGGTTCTATTCAATTATGATGTGGTCGAAGATAGTTTTTTTAATTAATTAGTGTGTTTATTTTCGATCTATATTCTCTTGTCTCAATGTTTGTAATGTGTATAATAATTTAATTAAGTGTGCAATGGTTTAATTAATTACTTGTTAGTTTGTAACCTTAAGTGCGAGCTTGAATCTAAAAACACAAATCTAACTTACTTAATTTGAATTCGAAAATACATAGAACTTACTAAAGGTAATTTACTTGATAAAGTTACTTAACCTGAATTCAAATGTTCGTAGAATTTACTGATGATGAATAACTTACTTAACTAACGCAAACATCATTCAAATTCTCTAACATAGCTAACCCAAAGATCATATGCAGCATTTCCAATAAAATTAGTATGATACTCCCAAAAATATCGTGAATCAAACGTAGATCATATTAATTAAAATAAGTCCTCTTCTTTCAATGTATTTATAATGCTTCTATATCTTCGACAAGCTCTAATAAACATGGCATAAGTACTCAAAGTTTCTAACGATCTTCGATATAATCTATAATCAGGATGATTCTTAAATGCTTCATTTAGAGTAACCCAAAAATCTTGATCCACCTTCTCTTTCATGTGTCTACGGTGAGCTTCTATGTGAGCTTTAATTAGTGTTAACTCTGCTTTTTCAGCAAGGCCGTGACATCAAAAATCGACCGAGAAGCCAATGATAGTTCATCTCGAAGGATGGTCGATTTAACCTCCCAATAAAGCAAGTTCTGTTGAATGAATTTTCAGATAAGATCCCCTACGGAGGGGGGGTCCAGGGGGGTGCCAACCCCACAAGGTGGGGGTGCGGGGGCAACGCCACCGCCTACGGTGTTCGACCTGACCGGTCAGGTCGCAGGGGTCCAGGGGGCAGCGCCCCCGGCGGGGTGCGGGGCAGCGCCCCGACCAAAACGGTATACGACTTACCGACTTAACAAGGTTGCCGACTTAATATGGTTAACGACTCAATAAGCTTAACGACTCAAGGATTGGACGACCTAAGAAGTGCCACGACTTAACGAGTTAAGGTTCAAGGCGACTTAGAGGAATGGAACGACTCAAGAGGGTTAACGGTTCATGAGACAGGCCGACTCAGTGGATCAACGACTCAAGAACTGTGCGACTCAAGGTCTTCACGACCTAACCATTCAAGGGCTGAACGACCTACGAGTTAAGGATCTACGAGTTAAAGAATCTACGAGTTAAAAGATCTACGAGTTAAGGCCACCACGAGTTAAAGACTCTACGAGTTAAAAGGTCTACGAGATAAGGATCTACGGCTTAAGGCCTCCACGAGTTAAAGAGTCTACGAGATAACAATCTTACGAGTTAGAAGATGGCGCGACAGGAAGTCTACGGCTCAAAAGATAAGTTGTTCACGACCTAAGACTTGGAGACAAGTTCAACACCACGCTATAGTAAGAAGAATCGCTGACGACTTACGACCTATGATGAGTCGTGTACGACTCATGCTAGCATAAAGGAAACTGCATTTGGTTAACTCGTGAACGACTTAGAAATTGTATCATTCATTCAGATGGGTGCATAACTCTGGGCCAAGCCATGAACCCAGGAAATTAGCCGCGACCTACCATGAGTCGTATACGAGTTACGACTCATCATGAGGCGTACACGAGTTACGACTCATCATGAGGCGTACACGAGTTACGACTCATCGTGAGTCGTATACGAGTTACGACCTAACTCCGAAGATGCCTATAAATACGCCCATAACTCCAACAGAAAGTGGACTGTTGGCTCATTCTCTTCAAGCGCCGATACTCTGCTGCATTCCAAACCAATCCAACACTCGAAGCTCTCAAGACACGAAGAACGCTACAAACAACTTCAAGAAGAGATCACATACATCCAACATGGTTTTGAAGACTCTCATCTCCATTGAAGTTTGAGCTACTCGTTCAAAGTGTCTTGTAATTCAAAGTGTATTGTACTTGGGAAGAATTGTATCAGCTTGTAACGAAATCGTCAATAAAGATATTCAAAGTGGACGTAGGCTCTCTCTTAAGCCGAACCACTATAAAATTGCTGTTTTTTTACTGCTTTTCCGCTATTATCTACTTATAATCTGTTCCCGAGCTATCGGGTGGTGCTTTCACAATTACACTTCATACACCGGGGTGTTAGCGTTCAAATTTTAGCGTTAACAATTAGTACCAAATAATCTTGTACAATCCAACTTTCATTTTTCATTGAAGATGCTATGAATTTTAATATAAAACTTTCATTTGAATATAGAGTCCATAATCCACGTCACACGAATCAAGTGCCATCTAAACGGCTATGTGGCAAGCATCCGTGCATTTATGAAAAATAAACACAAGTATTTATTTTTTCACAAAATAAAATACAAGCACTGAAATGATATATGAAATACACACTTCCACAATAATCAAATTAAATCCAAATACCAAAAAAGATGCTTGATATGAAATTCATATACTAACACTGATATGAGATGTAGAATACAAACACTGACGTGAGGTATGAAACGCTGATATGAGATACAGATTACAACACAGACGTGAGACATGAAATTCTTTTACTTAAACATCTATCAAATGACATCAAAATACAAACACTGATAATGGATACATAAAACTGCATAATTATATGACAACCAAATACAAACACTTATATGTGAAGAAGACAAGATCTAAAACTCATTAAAGCGGTCATCATCATCCCCAAAACCATATACATCATCATTTATAACATAACGTAATTTTTCGTTATTATTTAATTAGTTAATTGTTTAATTTATCTCCAAAAAGGAATTCGTGCAAATGATGGAATTTAACTATAAAACTCACACCATTGCAATCGTAGCGAAATTATGAGCAACTTTCATATTTGGAGTTTTGTGATCGGTGTCCAAAAGAAGAAGTTACAGATGATAAATGAATTTGAAGCGGAAATAATTAATTAATGAAAATTAATGTATGTATAAGGGGACCAATAGGTCGACCCCTACATAGGAGCGGCCAACCACTAAGATGGGGGCGGTCAATTGCTCAATACATGTAGGCCAAGTTTTGTGTAACATCCACTTACTTAGAGGCCAAAACGAATGGCTACGGATGCTACAGCACCCATAGTTACTAATTTTCGGTGACCAAATACAGTAGTGTTAGATTCACTAATACACAGAAACACATAGATATGAAAAAAATTTAAACTTCAATCAAAATCACATTCCATATTAAAACATTTCCAATTCATTACCTACTCCCACAATCGCAAATTATGTTTAGAGAAAATATATTTGTTACAACGTACGCCCAGAGCGACGTATGAAAATGCCCTCTAGGATAATTAGAGTATACACAGGCGATATAACAATTATGCCATTACAATCAATATAGAGGAATCAAAGTAAAGAGAACTCTAAATATATGTCATGCCTCATGCACGTCTCTAGAAGCTTATTCATCTTAAGAATGTTAACGCTAAAAGTTGAACGCTAACACCTCGGTGTAAGTAAGAGTGAAATGAAAGCACTGCCCGTTGGTACGAGAACAGAAGTTAAGCAAAAAGAATACAAAAAAACAGTAAAAGACAACAGTTTTATAGTGGTTCGGCTTAAGAATAAGCCTACGTCCACTTTAATTTCCTTTATTGCTGATTTGATTACAAGTTGATACAATGCACTTTGAATACAACACACTTTAGACTAGTAGATCAAACTTCGATATAACGAGGCTCTTTGAATCCATGTCGGATGTGTAGGATCTCTTTCGAAACTTGTTGTAGCGTCTTTGGTGTTTGGAGTACTTCAAGTGTTGGTTCAGTCAAGAGAGCGATAGAGTGTCGA
This sequence comes from Allium cepa, assembly GCA_030765085.1. Lineage (NCBI taxonomy): Eukaryota > Viridiplantae > Streptophyta > Magnoliopsida > Asparagales > Amaryllidaceae > Allium > Allium cepa. The sequence goes on from CM060937.1 coordinate 663,689,000, forward strand.
CGCTTCAGAGAATCATCGAAAAGTCCCTCTCCAGTTGGAATGGGTGCTGTATTTATAGAGAAATCCTGTGCCAAGTCGTAGGTCGCGCACGACCTAGGGTAGGTCATAGGTCGCTAGCGACCTAGGGGGAGCCGCATAAGGAGAAGCTGCATAAGAAGTTGTGTCGGCTTTGTATAGCTCGTGAGCGACCTAATGAAGGAGACCGAATGCATGTAGTCCTTCTCTGTTTTTAACACACTAGGTTGCTAGGTCACTCCCCTGTTACCTTGATAGATCGTTAGGTCGTAGGCTTTCAACCCATAGAATCACTAGAGCCTTTAGCTCGTTAAGTCATAGGTCGTGAGACCTCTGAGCCGCTTAGTCCTTCAAGTAGTTAGATCGTTAGGTACCTTAGGTCGCTGTATGCTTATCTCGTTATTACTTTAGGTCGCTGGGTCGCTTGTGTCATTAGGTCGTTACTCTACTTTAACACGTTAGGTCGCTAAGTCGTAGGATAACTTAGGTCGCTAGGTCGTGAAACGATCGGAGTTAACATTTGCCCCTCGAAGTACATGCCTATGCCATAGGTCGTGCGCTTCGATCTGGTTCTACTAGGTCGTGAGCGACCCAAGGGTTCTGATAGCTCGCGTGTCCATTCCATTAACGATCTTTAGATCTCCCAGAGACGAACTCAACCCATCCTGTCATCAATTCAACCCTACCATCACACTGCGTAAGTGAATTCGTCTTCTGTTCAATTCACGATTACCATTAACTTATGAATCCGGACTCCCCATTTTCTAACTCCAATTCATTTTTGTGCCGTGCTCTATCGCGAACCCTGTTTTGATTGATTTTCGACTGTCGTCGATCATATTGTTGTTGTAGTTCGTGATAACATGGTAGTGCATCAGATTTGTGGCAAACTTGAAGCGATTCGAATTGGTTTTTTGGGTGATTCTTGATGATGTGAGGAGAAGATAATGGATTACAGTATCTCGGGTTAACTGGTATGTGATTTTGGAGGAGATGATAAGGTCTTTAACGGGTTAACGGGTTAACAGGTTAATGGATTCTAGGTCGAACCGTTGCGTTCCTGGTGATTGTGAGGTGATGGACGCGTGGCAGCGCTTGAGTGGAGGACAAACCTTAGGGTTGTTGGTTTGAATGTGAATTATATGACCTAACATGCTTACGACCTAATTGGCTTGCGACCCATCATGCTTGCGACCGAATTTTACTGGAATAATATAAAACTTAAAGCAGAGCGACCTAAAAGGTTGACGACCTAAATCCTTGCGGCATACATCTTAGGTCGCGACCGAGCTAGTACTTAGACAAATTCGCCTTATCTTGACCTGAAGCCTCATTCCTTAATATGCATCATTAATTTAACTTGTAGGAACATGAATGGTGAACTTTGACCCACGACAAGTTGCTTGAACTTGTTTACTTGCAAAAATATGACAGCATTTAATTTGAATCTCCAACTTAAACAGCTAGAGTGAACTGCTTGAACTTTGAACTGTTTGAACTTTGAACTGTTTGAACTTTGCTGCACTTCTTTACAGATTATACTAACTTGTAAGCTAACAACCTGTTGAATACAACATTTGTAGAAAACTAGGGCGAATATACTGCCATTGATTTCCCACATCGAATGACAGATTAGTCAATAAAGAATAATCAACTTAAATGAACTGTGTGAACGAAATGCTGTAAACCAACAAATTCAAGTGAAGTATTAAAGCAAAACTAAAATAGTCAACTAAAGCTGATCCATTCGCATTAACACTGCACTTGAGTTTTAAATTAACAAGCCCTGAAATCTTATAACCGACCAATGTCAACTTGTTTGATTCTAGTTATATTTGCTTGTTATTTTTATTAGTTCTGCACAACACTTCACACTTTTTAGGAAACGTGCACCTTCACATTTGAATATCCAGTTACTTGTGTAGAATGACTTCTCAACTAGAAGAGGTAGTAGTTCAAGCTGGGGAGATCATTCCCATTCCTGCTCCGTTGAATAACCCCCCAGAGAGAACTTCAACCATTTTAACTCATAAAGTTTTCAGCCAACTATGCGTTCAGTTCGGCATTGCCGAGGCAGATGCCATACTTCCTGGGAAAAGCGACACTTCTGATTTACCACCTCCCGATTTCGTCGCGGTTAACCGCCAAATGTGCATGAGTGGATCTATCCCTCCTTTCAACGATTTTCTTCAACAACTTCTTCTCCGAATGGCTATCTCTCCCTTCCAGCTACATCCCAATGGCTATGCCATCTTGACGGGGTTATGTGTGCTATTCAGGAGGACACTTGACCGTCTTTCGAGCTTTGATGAAATCTGCTACTTATGCACATTTGCCAAGAATAAAGACCATCCCTCCATCACACTTGTGAGAAGTGCAAGGAATCGTAAACTTATTATTGGTCTTCCCAAAAGTGCTCACGGGTTTTTGAACCAATTCTTCTTCGTTCGCTGTCCTCCAGGATTTTATGCCATCTAGAGAGTAGGAAGTAAGATCGCTCATCTTTGTTTCTTTTATTCCTGAGCTTTTCGAAGTCCGAATTGTCGAGTGCTAATTTCGCTCTTTACTTTTACAGCGCTTCCTCCTCCTTCTAGAGATCCTGGCCATAAGTCAACTTTTGAGAGGCTTAGTGCCGTGGCAGCGGAGGAGAGAAGCATCAAATTTCTGTTGAAAGACGAATTTTTACACCAATTCGGACTTCTACACTCCTCCCGGTCAATTCAACTACACGATGCTGCTGATTCTCAAGCCGGAACATCTGATGCCTCGGTTTCTGCCGAAGAATTCACACCGAAGGAACCTGCCGTGGAAGCTTCTTTGGTGAAGTGCTCCACTCCTGTCAATGTTGCGGGGTCGTCAAGCAAGTTTACGCTTACCCCGGTCATTGAAGAAGAGGAGCCTCCTCAGCATTCCGGAAAGGCAGCTAATGCGGAAGTTGAAAAGGCAAGTTTTGCCGGGAACAACGATGATGATACTTTTGAGGGGCCGAGTGACCTAATGATAACTTCGTAGGAGCTTTTTAAAGACGACGCTTCAAAAGCTATCTCTCCTGCAGTCGAGGCGACATCCACCTTGCAACAGATTTCAATGCCTGTTGTACAAGTTGTTACTACTTCTACGCCAAAGAGTGGTTTGTAGTTTGACGCGCGTAGTTTGCACGCTACACACACTTAGGATGCTTAGCACTTATACGTACTTAACTCCTTTTCTCTGAAGTTCTTTTAAGACTTGTCTTTTTCACTTTCAGATTCTCCGATGGGGCGAAGTGGTTCCTATTATGAAGACTTTCAACCTACGGAAAGCGTGAGCGTTATGATTATAGGCGCTATCTCCCTACCCCTAGGGAAACTGCCGCAGAAAGAGCCGCCAGGAAAGCTCAAGAAAGAAGAGCGTATGAAGAGCGGTATGTGAGAAGGGAGGAACAACATGACTCCTCCCAAAGAGGCGATGACTCTCATAAACGAAAAACTCACGACGACAGAGGGAAGAGTCACGTAGTTGACGATCCGAGCAAGCGGGCAAAACTCAGCGAGAAGCAAGCGCCTGCAATTTCAGAAAAGCCAGTAGCTCCAACTGCTCTTGATATTCCTTCCAAGTCCCCTGCCTTTGAAGGAGTCGATATTCAAACACTCCCCAGCAGGCCTTCGTATCAAGTTGAAAGAGGTCCGCCAACTCTTCAAAGTCGATTCCCGAATTGGTGCTTAAAGGGAGTACGCTTTGATCTTGACTTGGTTCCCATCGATAAGCAGGCCGTGTTACAAAATCTTGACGCCGTTAAGCTTGACATCGAGAGAATGTCGGGATGGCAGAAGCTTGTCGACGAACTTCAAAGAGTAAACCGGGCCAATCTTGAAGCGATGCTGACCATGGAGAACGACAAATCTGAGTGGCAAAAAGTTCTTGACCAGCACAACATTGAGATGAAAAACATTACCTCTTACAACGAAAAGCTTGAAGCGAAGGTCGAGAAACTTAAAAATGAGCTTGCCACTTCTTCCATGTCATACACTCAAAAAGAAGAAATGCTCCAAAAACGAGTCCGTAATGCTCACGCCGCTCAACGATATGCCGAGGCCCAACTTGAAGCTGAGCAGAAAACAGTAGAAAAGTACCGTACTGATGCCGCCGACCAACGGGAGAAGGCTAGCTCACAGGACTTGGAAATTATGAGGTTGAAGGCTCATCTATTAAAAACTGAGAAAGAGCGTGATGAAGCCATCGCCGGAAGAAAGGCAGCCGAACAATCTAATGAGGAGACAAAGGCCGGCCTCAGCACTACTCTGTTTGATTTTTATGTCCATAGCGTCCTGGGGCACGGGAGTCTTTCATTTCTAGGGCCAAAATATGAAATCACTTTGGCTAAAGTGTGGGAAGTGATAGTTGACATGCTTTGAGGTGCGGGTTATGCTGAAGCAGACCTTGAAGCACTTTACTTAACTGATGAGGCCTGTGTTGCACTTGTCAAAGGAAAGGAGCAACTCGCCCAAGCGCGAGCCGAAGCGACTGGAGGGGAGCGTTCTGGAAAAGAAGTACCATTTAGTGCCCCTGCTCGTCCTTCGGTTTCGGCTGAAATCGGCATCATTGGCCCCAGCTCTCATTCTCCGCCTCCTACTAAAGTTAAAACTGAAATTACAATTGCACAAGGCGGAGATGAAGGCCAGCAAAGCACTGAAGCACATGACTATGAGGTCGAACTTATATAGCCGCCTTCGCCAGGTAACTTCAACGTCGATCTAATTCGAGTAGATTACTCATTCGCTTCAGCTGAGCTCGACGAACTTCTAGCTTATTACTTAAGTCTCGATGAGCCAATATCTTCTCTTTTTGCGAAGAATACTGATTTTAACTTTTCTTCTTCTGTAGCGGAAATACCAAGCACTGCACAAACTTCTCCTCCTCCAGCTGTTGCCCCTTTATCTCCTCAAGTTACTCCTCCTTCTGCTATTCAACCAGGATCACAAGAAGAGAAAATAGGAGCTCTTCAAGGCTTATTTGATCGGTCACTTCACAAGAACAGCAGGCGGAAGGACTTGAGGAAGGTGAGAAGACTCCGGAGCAACCTTATGATGATGATACAAAACTTTATGCGTTGATCACTCCGGGAAGTGAGTCTTCTTCAAAGAAAAGGAGGAAGCATACAGTTTCAAAGAGGAAGAAGAAGAGCGCTTATGCTGGCGAAGAAAAAACAGAAGAAGATCCAGCTATATCTCCTTCTCCTTCCTCCCCAACCCGTCCAAGTCGGCTTCAGAAATTAATCATCAGGCCGGGGATAGGCTCCAAAGGTGGTGGTAAGAATGAGAGATGAGCTTGGATTTACACTGCCCGTTTTGCTCTTCACCTTTTGCTCTTTCGCTTGTATATAGAAGCTTTTGTTGACCGGAGATTGTGCGGGTACCGGTCCCCACTTTTTTGAAACCTGCACATGTAAAGAATTTACAGTATGAATGAAATGATTCTTTTTTTTGTACAAACTTTTGCCTGTATTCGAGAATGCATTTGTTCTTCATTTTTATACAAGTTTCTTTATTTACTTTGCATAATATTGCAATGAGCTTGTGGTATGTTGTTTGAGTATTGATTTTATAGATGCGGCTATATTATATTGCCATATTGCCCCCATACCATAGCTCATTGTAATATTCTCCAATTTGAGGAGACTTAAACTCTTATTTCGGAGAATAACTATTCCGTTTTTGAGGAAACGTTATTCTGCTTTAGTAGAGTGCGCCTCATTTTGGATAAGTTTTTACACTTTAACCTTCGGAGATGACCACTTTTTTATTTTTGAGAAGTGGATTCTCCTATGCGGTAAAGCGGGCCTCTGAGGAGGGCTTTATGTAGCACTTCAATTTTTGGAGAAGAATTTTTCTGAGATGAACAGATTAATCTTCCCTTGATAGTTGAAGTGTGCCTCCGAAGAGGGTTGTTTTTTTTACTTGAAAGTGCTTTCTCACAGTTAAATGGATCCACGGGGCGGATGCAAGTTATTTGACTGGATGTTCGTTTGCACAAACGATCGCAGCTAAATAACACAGGCCCTGTGCCTTCTATCTTGGGAAGGTGCCCCTTTGGTGGTTCCATCAACCTTGTTGGTTGAGAAAAGCATTCCATTTTGGGACGTGTCTCCGAAGAGTTGTGCCTCCGAAGAGGTCTTGTGTGCCATGGGGAAGGTCTTCTGCCTTCGAAGAGGGAAGTATGTGCCTTTGGAAAAGGCTTGTGCCTCTGAAGAAGGCTTGCGGTGCCTTGGGAGAGGGCTTTTGTTTGCCTGAAAGTTACTTTCTCACAGTTAAATGGATCCACGGGGCGAATGCAAGCTACTTAATTGGACGTTCCTTTGCACAAACGATCGCAACCAGTTAACAAGGGCCCTGTGCCTTCTACCTTGGGAAGGTGCCCTTCCGGTGGTTCCATCAACATTCTTGGGCGAGGAGAGCATTTCATCTTGGGGCGTGCTTTGTTAGAGGGCTTTTTATTTGGAACTTTAAACTTGGGAAGTGTGCCTCCGAAGAGGTCTTTATTTTGCACTTCAAACTTGGGAAGTGTGCCTCCGAAGAGGTCTTTATTTTGCACTTCAAACTTGGGAAGTGTGCCTCCGAAGATATCTTTATTTTGCACTTCAAACTTGGGAAGTGTGCCTTCAAAGAGGTCTTTATCGTCTGCCTGCCCATGTCTTTCCCCATCTGCCTTTCGGCGATTCCCTTTTATCATTCCCAAGTACATGTCTGATTTTGGAACCTTTCTCGCTTGACATTCGTTTGTTAAGCGATTTATAGGAATCGCTTGGCTTTGTGATGCGTTGACTCGGTAAGCTTTGCTTTGATAGCCTGCAATATTAAATCGACATTTTTGCAATATATTTAAGATATTTGCATATCGAAATGAGACAGGCATTTTATAGTAATAGAGAATACAAAGTTTATAGTTCATATTATTGATTTGCATTGGTTTCACAATGGATTTCATTACAAGAATAGTACATCTTCCGTTATTTTACAAATGCTTTTAAGTAAAATATGAAAGCAAGTGACTGCTGCTCCAGGCTTTCGGAATTGGATCTCCTGTGTGAAGGGATCTCTATTTCCATCAGAGTCACTGGTTCTAATTTGTATACTGATAAAAACGGAGTGTGCTCAGTTGCCGTCTTGGGAGTAATCCTGTATGCTTATAATGCTAGCGGAAGCTTATCGGCCTCTTAGCGCTCAAGCATATCTCTCCATTTCATCCCAGCTTCTGTCTGTTGAGTGAGGACCCCCTATGATGGCATTACTGACAGGCCTTTCGGATTCCTGCGTCGCAGTTTTTTCACTGGAGCCGTATGGGTAAGCGGGAACTAGTTGCCCCTGGGTGGATGAAGTTGGGTCACTTCTGTCTTTCCTTACATATTGCTGTAGCTTATTCTGCCTCAATAACTCTTCAATTACGTTCTTTATATGGCGACACTAGTTAGTGTCATGGCCAGGCTGATTGTGGAATCGGCAGAACTTCCCATTATGCACAAAATTTTTCCCAAGCTTGGTCTTAGGTGGTTTGGGGTAGTTGATGGCATCCTTGGTTGCAAAGAAGATATTTTCTGGAGTATCAGTTAAAGGGGTGAAGTCTGAAGGTTTAAAGCGGCGAACTTTCTTCGCATCTTCCTGCCTTCTTCCACTGTCACTTTCCCTTTTCAGACCACCAGATTCTTTTTTGTTAGAAGCGGTATTATTATTCCCAATTTCGGTCACGACTACCTTTGCCCGCATAGGAAGACTTTCCAAGCGCATGAATTCGTCGGCCTTCTTATAGAATTTTTCAAGTGAGTTTGGCTCCTTCATCTTTAGCCACTTTCGAAACTCGCTTGATTTATCTATGGCTCGCATCAAGTAGGTCAAGATCATTCGTGGTTCTGCATTATCGACCTCAGCCAGGGCTACGTTAAAACGGTTCAAGAAAGATCTGATGGGCTCTCCAGGATTTTTTTCCAAGCTGGAGAGTGTCATTATGTCCTTGGCCTTTGAAGCGTACATTCTGAACTGTTCTTTAAATTTCCGAGTTAAGTCGGAGAATTGATCTACAGATCGGACTAGTAGCTTTGTGAACCAAAGTAAGGCCACTCCCTCCAAATACACTAGAAAGTATCGACACTTGATCTCATCTGTCGCTCTTGCCTCGGACATATGCCAGTCATACTAGTATAAAAATTGATAGGATCACTTGTCCCCCAAAAAGACGGAATAGTAGGGGGAACAAATTTCTTCGGGAATTCCGCCTTCAGAATTCTTTCAGTGAAAAAAGTTTTGCTCGGAGCAAATCTCCAATCACCTTCATCTTCCTCCCTCTGCATGCTTTCCTTCATGATCTGTCGGATCATGCTTGAGAGGTATTCCTCATCATTTAGAGGTTCCATGGGGCAAACGTTAACCATCTTTTCAGAAGTCTGTCTGGGCAGACGTTCGTGAAAAGTTGGCTGCGGTTTTGAACCTCCAGCTTAGGGAGGTGCCCCTGCCGTGGTGCCTGCCGCACTTTGAGGAATACATCTCTCTTGGGAATTGTGAACATCTTCAGTGAAGGTCTCCTCATTATTTACTGGCTGATGGTTGGTTCCAAGCAGAGCGTTTAGCCTGTCTAGCATCAAAGTATTTTGGGCTTCCATCTGTTGATATAACCCAGATACCCCAGCATCTAATTCTGCCCATGTGATCCCAACACTCGGAGCTGCCAGATTTGATGAGGGAGAAGTAGAAGTGTTATCGCGAGCCTCGGCGGATCTGGTTGACCTGCGTTTTCTTCCAGGAGCCATTATCTCTGATAGGCTTCTAGTTTTAAGGGAGATTCTTTCAACGAATTTATGCGAAGTAATGGTGAAAGAGTCTTGAGTTCAATTTTCAGTGAAAGCACCAAAAATGTTAACGCTAAAAGTTGAATGCTAACACCTCGGTGTAAGTAAGAGTGAAATGAAAGCACCACCCGTTGGTACGGGAATAGAAGTTAAGCAAAAAGAATACAGAAAAACAGTAAAAGACAGCAGTTTTATAGTGGTTCGGCTTAAGAATAAGCCTACGTCCACTTTAATTTCCTTTATTGCTGATTTGATTACGAGTTGATACAATGCACTTTGAATACAACACATTTTAGGCTAGTAGCTCAAACTTCGATGTAACGAGGCTCTTTGAATCCATGTCGGATGTGTAAGATCTCTTTCGAAGCTTGTTGTAGCGTCTTCGATGTTTGGAGTACTTCAAGTGTTGGTTCAATCAAGAGAGCGACAGAGTGTCGGCGCTTCAGAGAATCATCGAAAAGTCCCTCTCCAGTTGGAATGGGTGCTGTATTTATAGAGAAATCCTGTGCCAAGTCGTAGGTCGCGCACGACCTAGGGTAGGTCGTAGGTCGCTAGCGACCTAGGGAGCACGGGTTAAGGCTTAACATGGGTGCACTTGGTCTCTTCTGAGCGAGTTGGTAGGTCGTGGACGACCTAGGGGGAGCGGCATAAGGAGAAGCTGCATAAGAAGTTGTGTCGGCTTTGTATTGCTCGTGAGCGACCTAATGAAGGAGACTTAATGCATGCAGTCCTTCTCTGTTTTTAACACGCTAGGTTGCTAGGTCGCTCCCCTGTTACCTTGCTAGGTCGTTAGGTCGTAGGCTTTCAACCCGCAGAATCACTAGAGCCTTTAGCTCGTTAAGTCATAGGTCGTGAGACCTCTGAGCCGCTTAGTCCTTCAAGTAGTTAGATCGTTAGGTACCTTAGGTCGCTGTATGCTTATCTCGTTATTACTTTAGGTCGCTGGGTCGCTTGTGTCATTAGGTCGTTACTCTACTTTAACACGTTAGGTCGCTAAGTCTTAAGACACCTTAGGTCGCTAGGTCGTGAAACAATTGGAGTTAACAAAGAGGTACCTGAAAACCTCAACTCTCAAAGTACTCAAAATTAATTGAGTACCCAAGAGTTTAAGGGGAACATAAACTTTGAGTCAAACATAAAGTCTAGTATGAATAATAATATACCTTCTCAAATCATTTAGATATCTATTGAGACCATGCCGCTTAGCGGAATGGGTTTCCCTTCACTAGTATCTCCAAACCTTAATGAAACCATATACTGTGCTCCTGCATCCACAATGGTTAAATCAATTCATAATAGTATAATATGATGACATGCAAAATAATTAAATTAATTCTAGATTACCCATCCCCATTCGATTTAGACTATCTGTCCTAATTATAGTTTCTAGGATTACTATTAACCTTTTAGTTTTCATAGGCTGACTAATAACCGGTTAAACATTTAAGGACTCCCTGTTCGATTACATAGTTTTCATGGGATCACTATGAACATTTTGGTAACTACAATATTACTCTTATTATAGTTTTCATAGGTTGACTAGGAACCTATTGGTAACCCCAATATCCTTTCTGTTTACCTTGATTTTCATGGGTTGACTAGGAACCTATTGATATCTGTCAACATTTCATCCCGATATAGTTTTCATGGGCTAACTACAAACCTATTGGCCATGTCAGTATCCAATCATAGTTTTCATAGGCTTGCTATGAACATGTCTATCTGACATCTTCCTTTACACATATTTTTTCATGGGCTAACTATAAACCTGTCTATCTGACATATTCTCTTATACATAGTTTTCTTGGGCTAACTATGAACCTATTAGCCCTGCCAATATCTTTCCTTTATATTTTAGCATCATATATTCTGGTTTTTTTGACCTCCTAGATGTAATTATACTCATTCAGGAGTTTATTTAATTTATATTCACTACTAGGTTAACCTAACAGGTTCTCCTACCCTTTATCTCCAAAATGCGGTTATGGGTCTGTTATAAAGTGAATATATTCATATTAGAAGAAGCAAGATAACAATATAGCACATCACTGTTGTGGGTTTAATGTAAAACATGTTTAATCTCTTTAACCTCTTACTTATCAAAGATAGCTTCTTCCTAAAACCATTATAAAAACTCCTTTGATATTGCCATGAATTTTCCTTTAAAAGTAGAGTTTGGGTCATAAAACCTTTCAATACCTTCGAAAACTAGCTTTCGATTTCATAGTATAACCTCCTTCGAAAGCTCTTAAAAACATTAAGCTCCTGCCTTATAATACTTTAAATTCTACCATTCGAAACCTTTCGAATATGTTAAAGAATTACCATATAACATTAGAAGCTTTAGCTTTAAAACAAGTGGAAAGTACTCCTTTCGACACTTATGGAAGTAACCCTTTCAAAACCATTGAAAGTACTCCTTCCGAACCCATTGGGTTTATACTTAAATCATAGTTTGGGTCAAAGTGAATATATTCGAAAACATCTATTTCGAAACCATCTTTATCATGTACAAAACATTAGGGAACCGTGATGGCGTCGGCACCATCTCCTTTGAAAGCATAAAACATCTGGTAGAATATAAGAAAGTTGGTGTCAAAACCCCTTTCTAAACCATTACCTCCTAAACCCCTAACCTCTTTCGAAAACTTTAGTAAGTGGCTTGAACTTTATAAAAAAAAGTATCTTCCAACAGCATTGATATCTTTAACACCATCGAAAGGCTATAAAACGGCAACAGGGTATCGACTAAGGTGGAACCCCTTCTTTCAAAACATTCTTTTATAAGTAAGGAATCTAGTCGAAAGTAATTATAAGTTAATGGCAACCCCGTTCAAAACCCTTTAAAACTTCTTTCGAAACCGTGTGCCTGACCCTGTCGAAGGCTTAAAACAAAATATAGGCAGGCACCTTCTTTTAAAAATGAACCAAGGTTTTGACCCCTTCGGAAGCTATGCTTTCGACACCCTACCTTCCGCCTATCTCCAATCTACTACATACCATCATGATGATATCTTGCATATTGGTTTCGATAAAGTTGGTTTCGATAAGGATGAGGGCGGAAGCTACTACGTTGAAAGGTGCTTTCCTAAGTAGGCGGAACCACATTTCTTAGCAAAACCAGGTTTGATCCTTGTTTAAGTAAACTTTTCTCTAACCTAGCACATGTCAACACCATATTATTTGCCTTAACTTTTTAAAATTCTTTTGCAAAAATAATTATCGCTAATTCAGATCTAAACCATGGTTAAGTTTATCAAACTAGCCCTTCCAATTTTTGCAAAAAATCCCTCTTCTAAAATAATTTATTTTGCATAGGAAATTACTTTGGAAAAATCCCTAAAAATTCTAGAAATTCTTTTTAATCATGTTATCTAACATATCAAAATTTCAGACCAAAATTCTCAATATATTTTCCAAAATAAATTATAGAGCAAAAAACCATATTTTCCTATGAAAATTCATAATAATTTTCCCATAGCTTGGAACATTCTCAAAATTGAAACCCAACTCCAAAATCGTATTTCTCATAACATAAAATTTTCCCAAGGCATTTAAACATCATTTAATCTTGGTATTGATTTAAAGCCGTGCTAAATCCCTTTTAAACATCCTTGTTTAAATCAAATAAATCATGAATCAAGCGTACCATCATCTAAAATCATAAAAACAAATTTATCCCTTAAATCCAAAAATATATGATTTAAAACCAAAATAGAGATTGAAGTATTATTCACCTTTCTCTAAATAAGGAGATTGGATTGAGATTGATTTCCCCTAAGCTTGAATCTCTAGCGTAGATTTCAATTTTCTCTCTCTTAATGGTCGGTCGTTCTCTATATTTTTGTTTGCGTTTTAGTATGACGTCAATGAGAAGTAAGAAGGTGGGAATGAAATATATATGAGGGTGGAAGCTAGGGGCGGCAATTCCCAATATACCCTTATGTGACTTAATCAACCAAAACCCATTCTTAAGCCCATTAATTAGTTCATTAGACACGACCTTAATTAATTATTTCAGGTCTCAATCCACTTATCGCTTTCATTTACATTATTCTATTTAATTTATCTGATTAAATCTCCTGAATAATGTTATCAAAAATTAGGGGTGTTACAGGCTCCCTTCCTTAATGAACTTCGCCCTCGAATTTAGTAAGGACTAAATATCAAACAAAGCAATCATTTGTAACGACTCCTAACAACCATACTAGTCTACCTGACTAGGAAATATCTATATAAATCTAATATAGACACACCCTTCTCATTGTCGCTCCACTGAATTTTCTCATCAATGCTGACTTAGAAACCTCTGACAGAAACCTCTTCTCGAACCTTCTCCCGAAATCATCCCATGTCAGCTCTTTCTTCGGTACCCCGGTGGTAACACTATTCCACCAATGAACCACTGCCTCTTAGAACTATCTAGAGGCTAGCCTTCTCTTTTGCCCATGATCCAAGCCTAGATCAGTACAGCTCCTTTCACGGCTCAATAACCATTCTCAACTTCAACAACATCCTCCGTTCCAACAAACAGCTTTCCACCCACACTAGTGTAGTCTCTTCTTAGCTTAGCATAGTTATTCTCAATTAGAGCCATAGGATTAGGTCTTCCAACATTACCAGCAAATCTAGCTTGCAAAAGATTGGCTAACAATGATACACCATCTCTGTATCAACTGGCAGATTTCCAACACCTACATCGGTCTCAACATTTGGATTAGCATTAGCCTATCGACCTTGGTTCCTCCTAGTACTAGATCGAGCATTTACATTGGTTGTGGTGCTTCCTCCATCCAGATTTCCTCTTCCACTTCCTTCTTTCGTATCATCTTTCTCGTAAATCTGCATGCGAGCCTTAGCAAGATATAGAAAAACGGTCTAAGAAAGAGGGGAACACATACTTATATCTGTACATACATACATACATACATATATGTATCAAATACGCGTACATTATTATAACATTAACCTAAACCCTGATCATATTTTCAAATTCATTAGATTATGTTTGAAAATCTTTTAGTTTTAACTTCTATATAAAGTTTCATAAACTTATGTTCTGATACTAGCTTGTAACATCCCCCTACTTAGAGGCCCAAAACTAATGCTATGATGCTACAGTCATCCATAGTTACTAATTCTCGACGACCAAATATAGTGTTGTTAGATTCATTGATGCACAGAAACACATGAATATGGAAAACATTTAAACTTCAATCAAAATCACAATCGATATCAAAATATTTGCAATTCATTACATAATCACACAATCACAAATCACGTTTAGAGAAAATATATTTATTACAACATGCACTCAAAGCGACATATAAAGATGCCCCCGGGATGATCATAGTATACATAAGCAATAAAACAACTTTGCCATTTCAGTCAACATAGCGGAATCAAAAGAAAGAGAACTCTAAATATCTATCATGCCTAATGCACGTCTTTGAAAGCTTATTCACCTTAAGAGATACCAGAAAACCTCAACTCTTAAACTGCTCAAAATCAATTCAATACCCGAGAGTTTAAGGGGAACATAAACTTCGAGTTAGAAAAAAGCCTGGTATGAATAATAATCTACCATCTCAAATCATTTATATATCTAGTGGGACCACGCCGCTTAGCGGAATGGATTCCCCCTCATTAGTATCTCAAATCCTTTACCAAACCATATACTGTGCTCCTGTATCCACAATGGTTAAAACAATTCATAATAGTACAATATGATGACATGCAAAAAAAATTTAATTAATTTTGCAATACCCATCCCCATTCAATTTAGACTATCTGTCCCAATTATAGTTTCTAGGATTACTATTAACCTTTTAGTTTTCATAGGCTGACTAATAACCGGTTAAACATTTAAGGACTCCATGTCCAATTGCATAGTTTTCATGGGATCACTACGAACCTATTGGTAACTCCAATATTATTCTTATCCTAGTTTTCATGGGTTGACTAGGAACCTATTCGTAACCACAATATCCTTTTTGTTTACCTTAATTTTCAGGGGTTGACTATGAACCTATTGATATCGGTCAATATTTCATCCAGATATAGCTTTCATGGGCTAACTACAAACCTACCGGCCCTACCAGTATCCAATCATAGTTTTCATGGGCTTACTATGAACCTGTCTATTTGACATCTTCTTTTATACATATTTTTTCATGGGCTAACTATGAACATATCTATCTGACATCTTCTCTTATACATAGTTTTCATGGGCTAACTATGAACCTATTGGCCCTTCCAATATCTTTCCTTTATATTTTAGCATATATATTCTTGTCTTCCTAACCTCTTGAATGCTATTATACTCATTTAGGAGTTTTTCAATTTATATTCATTACGGGGTTAACCTAACAGTTTATCCTACCCTTATCATCAAAATGCAGTTATGGGTCCATTATAAAGTGAATATATTCATATTAGAAGAAGCAAGATAACAATATGGCAATACCTCTCCTGTGGGTTTAATATAAAACATGGTTAATTTCTTTAACCACTTACTTACCAGAGATAGATTCTTCCTAAAACCATTACAAAAACACCTTTAATATTGCCATAGGTTTTTCCTTTAAAATTAGAGTTTGGGTCATAAAACCTTTCAATACCTTTGAAACCTAGCTTTCGACTTTATAGGATAAATTTGTTCGAAAGCTCTTAAAAACATTAGGTTTTGTCTTAATACTTTAAATTCTACCTTCCGAAATCTTTTGAATATGTTAATGTATTAGCATATAACAATAAAAGCTTTAGCTTCGAAACCAATTGAAAGTACCCCTTTCGACACTTATGGAAGTAACCCTTCTAGAACCATTGGAAGTACTCCTTTCTAAAGCATTGGGTTTATACTCAAATCATAATATGGGTCAAACTGAATATGGTCAAAAACATCTATTTCGAAACCATCTTTATCATTTATAAACAATGGGGAACTATGATGGCATCGACACCATCTCTTTCGAGTGCATAAAACATTTGTGTAAAATATAAGAAGGATAGTGTCGAACCCCTTTCTAAATCATCACCTTCGAAACCTCTAAACCCTTGTCGAAAGCTTTAGGAAGTGGCTTGAACTTTATAAAATAAAGTCGAAAGGCTATAAAATGGCAGTAGGGTATCGACTAAGTCAGAACCCCTTCTTTCAAAACATTCTTTTATAAGGAACCCAGTCGAAAGCAATTATAAGTTAATGCAACCCCTTTCAAAACCCTTCAAAAACTTCTTTCGAAACCTTATGCTTCGACCCTATCGTAGGCTTAAAACAAAATATAAGCAAGCGCTTTTCTTTTAAAAATAAACCAAGGTTTTGACCCCTTTGGAAGCATGCTTTCGACACCCTACCTTTCGCTTGTCTCTAATCCACTACACACCATATTGATAATACCTTGCATATTGGTTTTAGCATAGTTGGTTTCGACAAGGATGAAGGCAAAAGCTACTATGTCGAAAGTTGCTTTCCTAAGCAAGCGAAATCACTTTTCTAAGCAAAACCAGGTTTGATCCTTGTTTAAGTAAACTTTTCTCTAACTAATTTTGTAACATCCCATTTTTTTCGACTTCTGAAAAATCGACATCAATACGTCCACTGTATTAACTGCCGAATAATCGAATGCCGAAAATCGAACTGTTAGGGTATAAGAAGAAAAAGGTAAAAGAAGAAGAAAGAAAGACGAAGCAACAGAAACACTCTCAAAATCTCACAATCGCAGCGGAACAACACATAAAAGATAAATGAATAATATTTACATCAAAGAACTATATCAGTTTGTACATTACATCATCAGAGTCAATATACAACACAACACAACAATGGACAGTTATATAAAGTTGTCCTCACAACTGAATACACAGCGGAATAAATGAAATCAAGTACGAAAGTACGTCTCGCCATCGAGCTTGCCTTTTGAACTCTACAGCACCTCCTGAATTCCAGAATGACCCGATAACCTGACTCTAGGCTGCCCGTGTAGAAAATTATAGGCACCCAGAGTTTAGAAAAGGAACAATAAACTCCAGGTCAGTCATGGGACTGGTGTGAGAACTTAAAACAGTTATTAGCAAAAAAAGAAAACCGCAATGATTTTTGAAAATGTAACTACCATAAGGCCTCCCGCCACACACACAATGCAAGCACACAATTGGAGGAGATTTCTCCTTATGATAGTCAAAAATTCTTATTACGCAAAATCTTCTTAATATTATCATTAGTGCCTAGTGTGGAAAACATTTTGAAAGCATAATACTAATCCTAGCCAGCATAGACATTTCGTACTTATGCCTACTATAGCTACCATGTTCAATAGCAGGTTACCGCCACATTCCATGGCAGGTTATACAACTAAAACCGTACAGGCGCATATTGTTTCTTTGGATTTCCAACAAATGGTCAGGCTATGAACTTCCTATTCCACATGGGTACGCCTCTGGAGGGACGTCCCGAGAACCTAACTGGATCTCTGCCAAAATAAGGCCGAGTTACCTCACGCTTCTGGGTGCAATGAAAGTGTAACTAGATAACTCCACACAAAAGTATGCCATCCTCGGTCATTACGGACCTTTATTTGAGGATCCTCAACACCAACAACCATAAAGTAATAAATTTGCAGTAACCATATAAGTTAAGTATCCGGGCTCCATACCATGACACCACTTTTTCCAGAAGAAATGGCATACTTAAGGGCGCGACCCTTAAACAACCTTGCTGCATTCTTCCTGTTTCGACCATTCCGGGTTGTGAGGTCCGACGAAGTCTCGTCAACAAAGCTACGCTTTTCACAAAAGCCATGCTTTGATCAACAAATGATCAGCACACAGCAGCACTCAGCATGCCACGTAACCAAATTTGGAATATATCGCTAATAACCGTTAACTACATAACTTCTGAGCTCGTACGTCTCAGAGAAGGGTGTTAAGCTAAGAGAATAAATTCTCTACCACCAAGTAGAAATGTATTTGATAGAAACCAGCTTTATATCTCAAAGTGTAACGTTAGACAAACATCCATACAAGTCTGTTCCGGGGTCGAACAGAACCGAAGGCACTTCAAAAGAAGCCCATGAAAATCCGGATAATTTCTAATCACGTCCGGACTTTCCATCACAAAGGGTGATAAAATCTCAATATCGGGGATCAGCCGATGCAGGGACATTCGACGATAATCCTTTCATTTTTGAAAATATCCGATCTTCAACACCGGTCTTCAAATGCAATCTCATTTCGTCGTATCATTTTTCGGAATGGGTTTTATGATACAAAGGTCCTCTCTTGGCTTAACCGAATAATGGGCGCTTATTTTTAAAAACAAGTATTGCATTCAAATTTTCAAGAAAATCACAACAAATTCCCATTTTGATCTTTAATCAAAAGATTCATCATTTATTTTTCGATGTGGTTTTCGGATAATCCATTGGAATCCGACTCCCGGTCACATCAAAATGTAATTTTCATTTAAAGGTCAATCTTGATAATCGATTATTTAACTATCAATCGATATTCACAACATCACCAGATTTTAAATAATTTGACAAATTATTTATTTTTAAAATATCTTTACAAGATATATTTTTCCACCCTTCAATCATTTGAAAACAAATTTCAAATCATTTTTCACCTCTCAAACTTTTGAAAACAAGTTTCAATTCAATCCATAAATCTTTTTCGATTTATTTTAAATTTACATTCCAAATCCGTAAATTCCTTTCCACACTTTAAAATAAACCAAGGATTATTTTGAAACAAATTTCCCAAGCCTTTATAAATTCCCATTGTGAATTTACATTTGAAAAAATCAATTGGTATACAATTTGACCAAATATTCACTTTCAATCACCAAATCAAATTTCAAGTTAACTTATTGATTCCAAGTACCAAATCAGATTCCAAGTTGATTTCTAAAGTTATTTCCCAAATACCAAGTCAAATTTTCAAATTGATTTTTCAAGGATTTGAACACCAAATGAATGTTCATTCAAATTCCAAATTGAAATCAATTTCTACTAAAACCCTAAATCAATTTCCAAATTGATTCCAAATTCATTTCAAACACCAAATCAACCTTTTAGATTTATTTTACAAAGATTCATCTTTAAACACCAAATCAATTCCAAATCGATTTTCTATTAATTCATCTAAATAAATTCCTTCCCAAATCATTCAAAATCGAATCAATTTTACAACTTTAAAAATGATATTGTTTCAATTCTCAAAATCTATTCATTCTTATTTATAGAAAATCTTATTCTCCATATTTGGTATTTTATTTAATTAAATTTCAAAAATCAACTTTTTACTATTCTTCCAAAACAATTCTCAAAATCAATTTTACTTAAAATTCTTTATTTTGAATTTCCTTTCAAAAATCCATTTTTATAATTCTGGTGATCTTAAAATATCCAAAATATATTCAGTTAAACTTTAGCCTTAAATAATTTCAATTATAAATATCACCAAACACAGATTTCAACCAATCATAACGCATCCTGTAAAATAAATAAATAAAATTTGAGGAATCCAGTTGGATCCCTCCAACCTGTTTCCCTACATCCAAAGATGTTAGCACAACAATTAGATACCCATTCCAGTTCAAGGTGGAATATCGCGGTATATGGGATTTATATAATTTCATCCGCTACTATGCGGTGCATTGGGTCTCATCCGCTATATAATGGGGGAAATCAACAACTCCAAATACATATATAATACCAATTCCACTTCGAGGTGGAATATCACGGTATATGTGTTTAAATATAATATTATCCGCTTATTATGCGGCATATAGGGTCTATTTCAATACAACAGATAACAACCATCATCCAATCACACAATCAAGAAATTTTAAATTTATTTAATTAAAATTAACCAAACATCAATATTTGAGTTAGGAGTTCTCACCTTAGCTATTATTTGCAATCCATTTCCTTTCCGGGTTGTTTTCTTTCAAATATCGACCTTGTATAAACATTTATATAATTTATTGATATTTGAAATAGTTGAACTAATTAAATTTCCATTTACTAAATTTAATTACTAAATTTCCATTTATGTAAACACCTTTTTTTTTGTTTGCCTATACATACATATAAATTTAAAAACAAAATTGTTTATCTTACTGTAAACTTTTTAAGCAGATTTTTATAGAAACCTCATTTATATATATATATATATATATATTCCAAACATGCATGTATATATATTTTATTTATTTTAATTTCGTAATAACCTGTATAGGGTTTTAATTCATTTTCAAATTTAAATTGAATTAAAATTTTGCATATACCTTAATGTTGATTTCTGTACATTTTTATATGGAGTATCAAAGAAAAAATTTATATTGAAAGGAATAAATCGAGCATACCTCTACTCAAACCAAAGCCCACTCGAACCCATGACCCTAAATGTCGAAGCCCAGAACCACATCGACACTGCATTTGACACCATCACGATGATCGAAGCCACCGCATCTCGACCTCGAAACCCCTTCTCCTTCCTCAAAGTCGCGACCCACTGAGGAGCCGCTGCCAGGAAACAACCATCGTGATCGAGCTAAATCACCCTTGCCATCTTCGATTTTGAGTTTTGTGAAAATCCACCATCGCCGCGCTCGAATGATCGAACTCCACCGTGCTCGCAACTTCAAGCTTCCATGATGACAAGCCGCGACCACCCTGCCTAACCGCAGAGCCACCATCGCGACAAGTGATTCCACTCCTCTGATTTGAATTGGAACGAAAAGGCTTTGGACATTTTCTTCTTTCTTAGATTGCGAACGAAACGTTGTTATTTTTTGAATTTTTGGTTTTCGATTTGTTTTGTACGAATTTGATTTGGGAATAAATTGGAGAGAGAGAGGTTCTGCATTCTGGCGTATGGGAGAAGGAACATAAATAGTTGACCAAAATATGACAATACATACATACATACATACATACATACATATATATATATATATATATATATACTTAATTAACTTTAAATGTGCGATATAAACTACAATGCATTTATACATCGTATGCTCACAAACAACTCCGATCATTACGAAATTTGAAATTCGATAATAATACAATATTACAGATCCAATGAAACTGATTTCGTCGAATTCCGAGACTGTGCCTTAGAAGGCTATTTTCAAATATCGATTTAAACGATATAATTTTAGAACTAATCAAATTGCTTTCAAATTCAAATTCTGAAGCTTCCATTATTTTCAGTATTATCAATATGAATTTTCTAAGCCTTTAAAATATTTTTCATCAGCTTAAAATTGAAGATTCAAATTTTTACCCAACTTCAATACATTAAATTCAATAAAAAAATTAATTGCCAAATTCATTCTGATATTTGAAATTTAATTTAAACTATCATCCAAATATTTAAATTCAGTTAAATATTCTGATTTCGATTGTCCAAAATTCAGGATCGTCATAAACTTGCCACGTGTCAACACCAGATTGGTTGCCTTAAATTTTTCAAAAATAATTCCTGCTGATCCAGATCTAAACCATGGTTAAGTTTATCAAACAATCCCTTCCAATTTTTGCAAAGAAGTCCCTCTTTTAAGACGATTTATTTTTCATAACAAATTTCTTTGGAAAATCCCCAAACAATTCTAGAAATTCACTTTAATCGTGTTATCTAACATATCAAAATTTTAGACCCAAATTCTCAATATATTTTCCAAAATAAATTATATACCCTAATAACCATATTTTCCTTCGAAAATTCATACTAATTTTTTCGTAGCTTAAAAATACTCAAAATTAAAACCCTAACCTTAAAATCATGTTTCTCATAACATAAAATTTTCCCATGGCATTTAAACATTATTTAACCTCGGTTTTGATCTAAAGCCATGCTAAATCCCTTTTAAACATCCTTTTTTAAATCAAATAAATCATGAATCAAGCACGCCATCATCCAATATCATAAAAATGAATTTATCCCTTAAATCCAAAAATATATGATTTAAAACCAAAATAGAGATTGAATTATTATTCACCTTGATCTAGATAAGGCGATTGGATTGAGATTGATTTCCCCTAAGCTTGAATCTCTAGCTTAAATTTGAGTTTTTTTCTTTCCCTTAAAGGCCGGCCTTTCTCTATATTTTTTTTGCATTAAATGACGTGAATGGGAAGTAAGAAAGTGAGAAGGAAATATATATAAGGGTGGAAGCTAGGGTGGTAATTCACAATATACCCTTATGTGACTTGATTAACCAAAACCCATTTTTAAACCCATTATTAGTTCATTAAGCATGGCCTTAAGTAGTTATTTCAAGTCTCAATCTCCTTATCACTTTTATTTACATTATTTTATTTAATTTATCTAATTAAATGTCTGAATAATGTTATCCAAAATTAGGGGTATTACATTTTGGCTTGGACTAAACGGCTAAGATTTTATATTTTTAATCTAACAGATGTGGTTGATTCTAGCACTTATATATTCAGGCCTAGCCCTTCATTCTCTTCTTATATTGTTCTGAATAGAGCAGTGAAGCTGTAACGATCCTGACTCGGCCTTCGAAAATCGGCACCCGTACTTCACTTGTACTCGAATGTCGTAGATTCAAACGCCGAATTTGGCTCATCGAAGCTTATAACACATTCGGTATAACAACACAGCGGAAGAATGAAATGGATGATATCATATACAACTCCAATGAATACAATATCCAGAATGATATACAACAATGATATCTATATGATACAAGAATATCAGAGATAAATAATGATACAGCGGAAACAACAAAAGTGATAACTCCAAATGATCTTTAAAAGAGAATGAGTCCAACAACTCCAACATCAAGCACGAACCACCATCACATTGCACCAAGATAAGCAAGTGTAGTCCATGAACTCCAAAAACTGAACTAGCTCCAGATAATCTACTAAACCTGACTATTTGAAAAACCGAACTCTAGATGCCCGTCTGGGAAATTGTGGGCACCCAGAATTTAGGAAGGGAATAATAAGCTCCAGGTCAGTCATGGGACTGGTATAAGTAACAAAACAGTTGTTTGAAATAAAAACAGTTCACAAAAGAAATCCGATATGCTTTTAGGAAAATGAAACCACTATAAGGCCTCCCGGCACACACACAATGCAATCGCACACATGGGGGAGATTTCTCCTTATGATTGTCAAACATGCTTACTATGCAAAAATCCTTTTTGATATTATTATTATTAGTGCATAGTATAGAAAACCTTTCGAAAATATAATATTAATCTTTGCCAGCATAGGTACCATTATATTATGCTTGATATAGCTACCATTTTAAATGGTAGGTTCTACAACTAAAACCGTAAAACCTCGTATTGTTTTTTTGGATTTCCAACAAATGGTCAGGCTAAGGAACTTCCTACTGCCACATGGGTACGCCTCTAGAGGGACGTCCTGAGAACTTAACCAGCTCTCTGCCAACACAAGGTCGGGTTACCTCTGTAACTAGGTAACTACTACACGAATATGCCATCCTCTGGTCGTTTGCGACCTTTATCCGAGGCGCTTCAATAAAGCAACAATTACACAGTAATGAGATTGCAGTAACCACGTAGGTTAAATATCAGGGCTCCATACCTGATACCACCTTTTTCCAGAAGGAAATGACATACCCTAAAGGGCGCGACCCTCATAACCTTGCCGCATCTTTCCTATTTCGACCATTTCCAGGGTGTGAGGTCCGATGAGGTCTCGTCCACAAAGATACGCTTTACACGAAAGCCATGCTTTGATCATAAATGATCAACAAATGATCAGCACACAACAGCACTAAGCATGCCACACTATCAAATTGGGAGTATATCACTGATAACCTTCAACTACATAACCTCTGAGCTCGTACGTCTCAGAGAACGGTGTTAAGCTAAGAGAATGAATTCGCCTCCACCAACATATATGTATTTGAAAGAAATCAGCTTTATATCTCAAAGTTTAATGTCAGACATACAACCATACAAGTCCGTTCTGGGTTCGAACAGAACCGAAGGCACATCCGAAGAAGCCCTTGCAAATCCGGGTATCCACAATCCCGATTGGACTTCCCATCACTTAGGGAATATCTATACCGTAGCTACTCGGTGCAGAGACAATCGATAGGTAATCCTATCGTTCTCACAAATACCCGATCTTCAACACCGGTCTTCAAATGCTATCCATTTACGTCGTATTACTATTCAGAATGGGTTATATGACAAAAAGGTTCTCTCCCGGCTAATCTGAATAGTGAGCGAAATATTTTAAAAAAATATGGATATTGGGATCTCAATTGAGTCGCAACTTATTACCCAAAATATTTCTTTCAAATGGTTTAAAAAAACTACCATTTACAATAAAAAAGATTCAATTCACAAAGTTCACCAATCTTTCACAAATATTCGTTCATATTCTTTCAAACAATTTCCCTTTCAAATTGGATTAACTCATCCAATCTTTAAATCGAAATTTAATTCATAGCTTTCAAAATCATTTCCAAAGATTCATTCATAACTTGGAAAACCATTTTCATTTCAAATATTTTATATATAAAAGATACACCATTTAAAATCCTCTTCAATTTCAAAACAAGGTTCAACCATTTTAAGTTTCAAAACTTTATGAAGTTATCCAAAATAACTTTATCCTCAAAACTCCTTTTCAAAAGCTTTTTACATTTAACCCGATTCCATTTCCAAACCATTTGAATTCAAATTTTCTATTTAAAATCATTTCAAAAATATGTGACTTAATATATTTCCTCGCAAAATCCATAATTGTGTGTGTATGGTGTAGTCTAGGGGTTTAACACAATAGTGCAACATCATTCAATCATCACAGATTCAATCATATCAATATCGATAAGCGATATGATCCATAACGCTTATCTTCATTCACAGATTCACCGATAAAGTCAATTTATCTATCACAAGGATTCATCATTACGATTCGATGTGGGTTTCGGATAACCAACTGGAATCCGACTCCCTGTCGCATCGAAATTTAAATGTCGTTTTATGGGAAAAAGGGTTTTCGCATATACATAGAAACAAATCATAGATATCATAGATCAGCATAAAGCAATTCGCATTACATAGTAACACAATCACAACAGAAATACCAATCCAGTACACAGTATTTGATAATAGTTAATCATCTTCAATTAAGGTGAATGTGATTTAAATGAATTAACCATATAATTATTTTTATTAATTATTATTAATCAATGATTGATTATTCTTAATTATGAGTTACTTAAATCTTAATTAACTTTATTAATTCATTAACAAATCATCATTCAATTAATTACATCCAGTAATTATCCATTAATTACTTCTCTAAGTAATTATACTTCATTTATTACATTAAGTAATAACTTATCAACTCATCCAGTGATCATTTTAAATTAACTAAACTTAATTAATTAACGTAAACTAATCACATTAAACTCAATTAATTACAATGAGTAATAAATCCCTAAATTACTTCCATTAGGTAATTACACTTAAACAATTTCATAAATGATTATCATAAATAAATTAATCTAATTTATTGTTAAAATTAATCACATTAATTAATTATTTAAAAATCTTAGTTAATGACCTTCATTAACTAATAACAATTCTTTAATTTCTTTGCTAAAGAAATTACTTACATTAATCATTATTAATTAAAATTGATTAACCATTAATAACTCATTGATTAATCCTAGTTATTTAATTAATTAAGTGTTAATTGTAACTTAGTTAGTTCTCAATTACAGTTTAATTTTCAATCATTAATTAACTTAAACCTTAATTAATGAATTTAAAACTTATAATCACTAATGTAATTCATACAAAACAATAATTATTCATTCTAATTAACTTAAAATTAATGAATTATAAATCATCAAATCTTCATTACTTAAAGTAAAACTCATTCATATTTATGATTTAATTATTACTTACAATATGTTTGAAAACATTGATTTCAAATTTACATTTAAAATTTCATTTAATTTCAAGTTTTAAAATGAATCCTTATTTACCTTATATAAAGTTTAAAATCCTTACTTTACAATTTCAAATTCCACCTTTAAATTTCAAATTCTTTTAATTCCACTTAATTGCTTAAACCTTTAAGTTATTTAAACAATTTGAATTTTAAAAACTTATTTCCAAACTAAGTTTCAAAACTGAAATTGATTTATGTTTAAATTTGATTTTTTTTAACTCAGTTTAAACCCTGCTCGATAAGTTTAAATTCAATTTTAAAATTTTTAAAACTGGACAGTATGGGAACCTGTAACCAGTATTCTACCTGAGCCATTCCTGTTCTTGCTTCGGTGTCCAACACTAAAAACTTCAAGTAAACACTCGAGTTACTCGAGACCAATATGCAAGCACCCTACTCCATTCCCGACTACAAAAATCCAGATAACCAGGAAACAAAAGCACCATGCACGTGCATGGCACCGCTGACCACTTCCAGTCGACACCACTTCAACGAGCAAGTCGTCGATTACCTACGAGTTAATCTCCAACCACCAGCACGACGTCGTCCACTCGAAATCAAAATCGAGTTCGAAACTCAGACCTGGGAACAACAGCCGGCCTCACCATCAACTTGGAAACTGCCGCCGTTCTCGCAACCTCGACCACTAGACAACTCGAAACTCCGGCTACACGATCGCCAACTACCCTGCTATCATCCCCAGAAGCCCATCGCACTCGATCCATCATAGACGACAAACGAATTGAAACATCAAGCCTCGACAAAATTATGTTTCCAGACTTCCAAAGCTTGCCGCCGCCGCCACGTCCATCTACAAACTCATCTAGTATTTTTCCTTGAATCGCCGATCGCTCCTCTACCATCCCAGAGAACCCCGACCTTCCCCATCGATGAGATCACCAGCAATCACCAAAACTAAGAAATTCGTTCTAACCCAAACTTCTCTTAAATGCTAGCTCTAAAAATTATGATTTAAGCTTCAAAAATCGTGTTTTAGTATAAGGATTCAACTTATATACCTGAATTCGAAAATTAAAAGTTTGAATTTTCACTTATTTTAAATTTTGCTCAGTTATTTTAGTTTCCATGGTCATTAACAGGTTGTTTAAACTTAAAAAGATTTTTAAACTTTAGTTAATGATCAAACAAACAATCTTTGTTTATATTCCAGGTGCTAATAGTTATTAGATCAAGAGAAAAGAATTTATTTGCACATCTGGGTTTGAAAGAAAACAAGAACAGAGATATCAGGTATGCATACCTTTACACATCCACATATATACACAGAAACAGATTTCTAATATACACATCTTCCAGAGATTTATATGCAACTAATCCCGATACTTAAGTTTTAAAAAAGTGAATGTTACTCGCATTGATTTCCAGACTAAACAGAGCTCTTCAATTCTGACACAGGCTTGTGAAACATCTAGCAAAAATATTTCTCTTTAATCCTCTGGTTTGATTTGATTTGGGTTGTTTAAGTTGAAGATTTGTTTAAGTTTGAATGATATTTACTTCAAATTGTTACTCCAATTTTTAGATGGACGAACTGATGAAGATTGATATATAAGAAAATGAGTTTACAGGAGATATATTTGTACAGGGTGATATAATTTTGTTTGTACAATACATCAGAGATTTTTGTGTTTATCTTTGTTGACTAAGCTAATTATTCTTTACTTTGGTGGCTGATGTAATCCATATTATGTATGCTAAAGATATTAACATTAATTGCTATTGTCTTTTCTTGTTTTGTTTTCTCAAGTCTACACTTATCTTCTTTTGCAAGCCTTCATATATATTTTTGTTTCTTCATTTTGCAAGTGTACATATTTAAACTTTATTTGCTTCTACGTACTTGAATATATATATTTCTTACTTTTTTGCTTGTAATATGAATGAATTATATTTTTAACTTGTTATTTAAATTTAGCTAATTTGTTTACTTTATATTTCATAGTTTATCTTATATACATCTATTTAAATTTCTAGCTTAAATATGTATTTCGAACTCAAATATTTTTTTGACTTATATTTCTCCATATATATTTATTTATATTTTTATTATTTTTTACTATATTTTGTTTGTTTTAATACATATTATTTAAAAGAGAATGTTTTGAAATTAAATACATACTAAATGAATTACATAGATATATTTTATAAATTCAAATTATTTTTAAACCATTTACTTAAAATTTAAATTCAAATCCAATATATATATAAATTCAAATCTACTCATATGTACATACACACATATATATTCACATATATATAAAATTGAAATTTAAATGATTTAACACATATTTTATTTGAATTTGGAGAAACTCAAATCAATTTACCTATTAATTTCACAATTTTTATTCAAAAATTAAATTAGTTATCAATTTAAACTTAGTTAAAATCCGGGATTGTTACAGAAGTTCTACCATTTCTTCTTCTCCACTTTCTTTCTAAATTATAGAAATAAGATATTTTTGTCTATATTCACACAAATTGGAGGATGATAGAAATTAAATAAATGGAGAAGAGAAGAGAACCAATACTATGTGCTATCGAGGTAATTTATATTTAGATCTATATCTATTTTCTCTCCCAATCCCAAATCTCTTCTCGGATCTGAAATTCTAACGCATGCATATAAATATTTTTATACATGTTTCTTTAATTAAAAAGGATTTGGAGTTGATTCAAACATTTTACTTTAGATGAGGAGATTTGGAACACTTCTTAAAGGAGAGT
This sequence comes from Allium cepa, assembly GCA_030765085.1. Lineage (NCBI taxonomy): Eukaryota > Viridiplantae > Streptophyta > Magnoliopsida > Asparagales > Amaryllidaceae > Allium > Allium cepa. The sequence continues at coordinate 663,717,557 of CM060937.1, forward strand.
GGGAAACTTATAAATTGTTTATGATTTTGAATCTATTTCATTGGCATATGTTTCATTTTTTTTTACCTAAATCAATTTTATTTGTGAGTTTTAGGCTCAATATATCATAGGAAATCATTGCCTACATATTATTATCTTAGATATAATTTGAAATAGTGCTTACACCCTGATTTGGAAATCAGTCCCAAAGATTTTAGATTTTTTTGGTGTATAGTTTTATTTCAGATTTGTACTTAGGGTGTAAAGTATTAACAGGATTTGGATTATTTCCCTATTTATGTTGAATTGCAATTTTCCATAGGTAATTTGTGGGAAGAACATCTGTTTGATTTCTATAAATTGATTTATTCTCCACTTTTCATAGAAAAAGAAGATGTTTGATTTAACAAGGAACATTGGCGAATAAAAATGAAGAGATGTGTAAAGTACAGATTTGTTCTTCATAGTTTACACTATCTATTCCAAATAAAACGAAATTATTCATTCCTTGTAATTTCAAATGGAGTCGATCATTCCTTTCTTTAGTTTTTGTTTTAAACTAATTTATCAAAATTATAATGGAAAATCTTCTTAAGGAATCAAATTCCAAAAAATTAAATATGGAAAGCATATTCTAGTTAAATATTTGTGACTATAATATATTTGGATCGGAGCAGGTAGTCTATATGTATCTTTTGCACTAATAAATGAGTCTATATTGTTGAATTACATGTATTGTAACATCTCGTATCTAGAGGCCCAATGTTAAGTGCTACAAATGCTATAGTCATCTATAGTATTCACTTCTGGTGACTAAATACAGCTATGTTAATGGTATCCATAATATCAAAAGCACATGAATATGAAACAAAATCACATTATTTCAAAAACAACAACATTTCTAATTAACTTTCCAAAACATGTTCCATATTCACAATTACATAATATTATAATCATTTCCCAGGTTTTGGATCAAATATAGTTATTACAATAATACGCCAAGAGCAACATATGATGATGCCTCCTTGGTTGGCTAAAGTAACATATTGTCATAACTGACATACTACATAGCGAAAATAAACAGAATAAAATTGCAACCCTAAATAGCTATCTGTCAGCCTCCTACTCATCTTCGGTAGCTATACTCATCATCCTGCTAAAACCTTAACCCTCATCCTACTCAGATCAATTTTGAGTACCCAAGAGTTTAAGGAGAAAACATAAACTTTGAGTCAAACATAAAGCCTGGTGTGAATAATACTATACATCTCGATTATTTTACACTAAGTGAGATCACGCCGCTTAGAGGAACGGGCATCCCCTCACTAACATCCTTTTAAAACATATCTTTTGCAAAAAAATTCCTACAACCAAAAGTGGTTAAAAATTGTAAAGCATCATTATGTAAACATACATATTAGGTAATAAATGAACTATCTATTCGAACACTATAATTTTGTTTGGCTAACTACTAACCTTTGGCTGATTCAGGCCTACTAGACAATATAATCTAAATAATCTAACATCTGTTATATAGTTCTCTTCTAGATGGTCTTTCCTCAACTATCTGTTTAATACTCCTCTTCTGGATGGTATGTCCCTAACTTAACATCTTCGAGGGTCACCTGATCCTAATGGTTTTGTGGGCTCACCAATAACCTATGTGTATACAACATATATTCTCTTTTGTGTATAATCATAATTTTAGTCTTACTTATGATAAAGCCTTACACATTGGAATTTTGGACTAAATTAGCCGGGGCTAATAGCTAATGTATAGGGCGTGACACTATACCAGTCTTATTTGGTATTCTAATATTTGAGTCATTTTACTTAGGGTTAACTACACTTTAAATTTTCCTTCAAAACCTTTTCAAACTGATTTAAAATATTTAAAATACTATACTCTATGCTTTATTCAAAATCACCTTGCCATGTTATATATACTTTACCTAAATCTTTGTCGATGAAAACATTTAAACCTTTGAAAGTACCCCTTTCAAATCCATTGAAAGTATCCCTTTCGAAACCATTAAAAGTGTCCCTTTCTAAATCAAGTAAAACCCTTTTTCTAACCTAGGCCGAAAGGCCAAAACATTCCTTTCGAAACCATTGAAAGTGCCTCTTTCTAGACCAAGTAATACCCTTTTTCTAACCTAGGCCGAAAGGTCAAAAAATTCCTTTCGAAAGCTTTAAAATTAGAAATCTTTTTTTTAAACCTTTAAACATTGCCTTTCGAAACCTTTGGATAACCTTTCCTTTTAGACCTTTTGAAACCATTGGAAACCATTGGAAACCTACCGTATAAACATTTCGAAACCATTAGAGAACCACCTCTTTGAAAACATTCTTTAAAACCCTTTGAAAGGATCAAAACCTTTATAAATACCAACCTTTCGCTTGGGTTCAATTTAAAACATGTGGAAAACAACACCTTTGGAAACCATTTTAACCATATTCATCGAAAACCATTTGGGTTATATTTCAACAGAGCAATAGGGTCATTAAAACCATTTAAGGTGAAAGTCTTTCTGTCGAAAACAATTCCTAAGTAAAGAAGTGATGGTGTTGAAACCAATCTTTCAAAAGAATTATAAAAGTGTTTTTTAAACGCAAAGTAACCCTTTCGAAACCATTAGCTTCGAAAGGTAAAAAGCGACAACTAGGGGTTTCGACCCCTTCAAAAGCATTTACTTACAACCAAAAGGCACAATCAGTTCGGAACCATTCCTTTAAAACCTTTTGACCTGGTCGAAAGCCAACCAAGTCGAAAGCACTTCCTTCGAAAGCAAAGTAGTTTCATTTTAAAACAAAGACACGTTTCGACCCTATCGAAACCTTTGATATCGACCCAGTTACTTCCGAATTTGTCCAATTCACTATGTACCAGGTCACTAATACTATGTCCATTGGTTTCGATAGTAATGTTGGAGAAGGAATACGGTAGAAAGCATGGTGTCGAAGGAGGCGAAAGAATTACAGTTAGAACTGACATTTAAAATAGTTATTTTCAACTACCTAGCCTTGTTTATCAAAAATTTGTTTGGTTGCCGATATCTTTATTCTAAAAGTACGGTCGAAATTCATGAGTAAACTATTCAGACTATTTACAAAATGCCCCTTCTCCTTTTAAAATATACAAAACATTTATGTCACATAACTTAAATAATTTTATATACCCATTAAAACACTTAGGAAAATTCCATAAAAATTCCAAAAAATCATTCTTAACATATTTTCAAACATATATAAATTTTAGACCCAAAATTTTAATTATTTAGTCATAAATAATTTTGTACCCAAATAATCGTTTTCTTCTCTGGAAAATTCATATAAAATCCATATTAATTTAGAAAATTCTGAAAATTGAAATCCATCTCTAAAATATCATTTTTGATCTAAATATAAATTCACAAGTTATTAGGATGTCATTTAGTAGGGTTTTCACATTAAAGCATATTATAAAATCTATATGAATAACCATAAATCATTGGTAAGTATATATAATCATTCTATCATTCAAAAACGTGGCAAAACATTACAAACAAACTCGGATTCCTCTTAAAATCGAAAACAATAAGAAATATGAGATGTAGTCATTATTCACCTTAGCTTTGAGATTAAAGAGTTTGTGATTTGAATGAATTTGATTTGATAAATCTTCTTTTCTTTAGCTTTTTCTTTCTCTTGCTCTTGCTAATAGTGGTCGGCCTCTATACTTATTTTTAATTTTGAAAAATGAGAATGAACGTGTAGAACGTACACAACCAAGGATTTAAGGTATAAGAATGAACTCTTTCCTATTTTACCCTTTCTCTATTTCATTTTAACTCTTCTTTAGTTTAATAGTTACAAGGCATGGCTACCCCTAAATTAAAATCAAATCTTAATCCCTTAATCAACACATTATTTTATTTTATTTAGCTAATTAAATATCCTAAATAACGTTACTAAAATATGGGGTGTTACATGTACCACTCGCTTAAAATAGATTATTTATAGGAGGATTAGTAATTCCTATTAATGGATAATAAAATTAGGAGTTGCCAGTAATTAATAGGATATAAAAGATTGTAACCCGAATTAATGGACAATAAATGGGAATTGAACTGAGGTGTTGCAATTAATTAATATGGTATAGGTAGTAGTAACTTTAATTAATGGGAAACTAAATGAGGAATGAATTGGAAGTTACAATTAATAGGTGCAAATGGATTTATAGGAATGATAAAATGGAAGGTTCGATAAATAACTATGGAATAATTATAAAATGTTACTAATTAGAAATTAGTAATTATACATTAACGTCTTAGAAATGTCCGTTAGGATTATTATGGAAAAATTGACATATATGGATTATTAAAAGGGGATTTATCGGTAATTAAGTACTTAAGGTAAATTCATTGTCTTAAACGAAAAGAGTATTAGTGAGCTAAGTCAATATTTAATCTAGGAATAATACTAAGACCTAGGATATATGAACTAAATCTTGTGTATGCTTAGGATAGTTATTTGGACTTAGTAGATTGGGTGCGAGGTCTGTAGAGTCACATGATGAAAGACTTTCCTTTAGTTAGAGGCTACCAACGATCGTGTGCACTTACTAATGATGTGAGACATCACCAATCATAGGACCCGTGACTAGTGTGAGATAGGACCTACTTTGTGGTTAGAGTATTAGGTCGTTGTTTGAGGGCCCGCTTCTTTTCTAAATAAAATGTATTAACTGGTCCAAATTAGTGATTAAGAGTGGAAAGAGATATCTTCAAAGGGGTTCGCTTCAGGTTTGAGGTATTAAATGGCTGTAGGATCCACCTCTTTACTAAAAAGAAGTATTAAGTAACCTGAAGAGATTCCAAATTAATAATTAGAAGTGATAGTGGAGATCTCTAGAAGGGTTCGCTTCGGGATTGCGGTTTTAAGTCGTAGTTAGATTTTAGATTCCACCTCTCTCCTATAAAAAAAGTATTAAGTAGCCCAATGATATTCCAAGTGATGTCAGCTAGTACCTGTGAGGAGTCCACCTTAAGGTTAGGTATGAAATGATGAGGGACCTACCAAGAATATACGTATTAATTGATTCGAAGTCTACCCAATCCTTATTTATAAGGTATTAAGTGGCTTATATACTTTCCCTCACATGGCTATGATTTTATTAGTGATAGTTGTGCAAGTATGACTATTAGAGAGTATAAAGCCTTAAATAGTTGTCAGTGGTCTCTATAGCTAGGACCAATAGACCAGCGACGATGATTATAGGAGTCCACCTTAGAGATAGGTCGTAAATGATGGAATCTACCTCAATTAAGGTCTTAAATGGCCAAAGTCTACCTATTTCTCTTTTAGAAATATTAAGCATTTGATGGACTTGATGATAATAGGAGCTGCTTCATATTTGGAAATATTAAGTGGCTGAGGGATTTGGGAAGTATTAGAGGGTTGATAGGCTTCGTTGACATTTTATACCTTGGGGAAGAGTAGTAGATAAATCTTGCTTGTAATATTAGGTTAATTTGGTTAACCTTAAAATAGTAGATATAACAATTAAATGGAAACCAGTCGATGTAAATTTATGTTATGGATACTGATAGATTTTCTAATCACCAGAACGTTGTTCTGACCCCCTCCTCATTGCCATCCACATGATAGATTTAGAGAAACATGTCACTGAAGCTGGACATGATCGATTGTTGGAGTAGTCATATTTTCTCTCATCCTCGATGCTGATGTGGCAATCTAATATCCAAAGAATACTATTAGTTCTAAGGTAGTAGCCATAATCAGTATTTATATCCTATTATTATTTTTGCTGTGTGTTTAGATTTTATAAATTGCTGGTAAAGCTCATGCTTATTTGCAGGTACCAAATCCAGCGATCTATACTATGATGACTTGGGTTTTAATTTTTTTTGAAATTTGGACTCATTAAAGTGTGGATTGTTATACATGGTATCGGCCCCTAGGTTACTTGATCATAGGAATTAGGATAAAAATGAGAGAGCGTAATCATATTCTATATCTATCATTATCATCTTTGCACTTGACTTTCATAATTTTGACTATAGCATAGCTGTGGTCCTACCTCGTAGGAATGGGCGAACATCTATGAGTTGGAAATAATTTAGAGTTCAAGATTATCACATTGGCCCTAAACTACCCTACGGTGCGTTAGGCAATAGTTTGAAAGAGCATGAGTACGACATATGGCAAAATTACGGAGGCTGGAGGTATTCAACTTGATGGTTCAGATCTCGCTACCTTGTTATTTTGGATATTGATGATGAGTTCTAGTCGAAGATACACATTTATTCCAAATGGATGGGAAATTGGAGTTTGTATATTGCAACTGTCTAGAAGCAAGTTCTTGCAAGGGTGCATTCATCAATCGCATCTTTGTTGAGAAACCAGATCTTTTATTTGGAGAAATTTAGTCAATTCCTTAGGCCAACCCCATAAGAGATATTTAATTATATTTTTTTTTTGTAAATTCATCAAAATATTGAAAAAGGTATTAAAGGATTTTGCTGCTACATCTATTTGGGAAGTTCATGTTTTAAAAAAAAATTTCCAAAATCTGAAATATATGTATATATAATAAAAGTTTGGTTTCTAAGAAGTTTTGGCAAGAAATAGTTTCTTTAGCTCGATGATTTATTTTTCGGTTTATAAAATTAAGGCTTCTAAAATTTTCTATTTTAAGAGATGGGCAAAATCAAAATGATATCTAATTCCATTGGGGTTTGTAGTTGAAGTGTTGTTCTACCCGCCAGCTGTTAGAAGGAATATTTCCATATAATATGGAATACTGGTTGGAATATTTCTGGGTTTTGGGTAGTGTTGTTGGTTGCAACAGTTTTTGTTGGGACTACTATTAATTTCTGGAGAATGGTTCGTAACTACATGGTTGGCTTTGTCCCTAACGTGATGAAGACAAGAATTTTTCGAATGATGTTGATTCAAAGGAGACGGTGTGTAACGATTATTATTAATTAATCCCACTCTAGTTGGGTCCAAGTTCAACTAACGCCCTTTGTCCGTCTAGCGGTTGACAACCTAGCATTAAACCTAGAGTGGTCTACATTTAAATATGAGTTTTGACACAACCTAAACCTAGAAAACGACTACAAAAGTCACATCCAAATTTCTCCAGCTGCATTCTTTCCTTCCTCCTTCCTCAACTAACCGAACCCAATCTTCATTCCTCCTTCTCCAAAGTAGTAGCCTCTTTCCTCCATTCCACACCAAGCATTGTCATTTTTCTCCTTCTCCTAGGAGCAGTAGCCTCGCCTCCCCTTCATCTTAGTTTTCATGCATTAGATCCCACCCCACCACCACTCTAGATATAAACCCTATTTCTTCCCTCCGACCACTTCTTAGCCCATGACACCTTCCCATACCGCTGGTTCTTTGTCGGCCATCCTGGTCTCACCCTTCAAGAGGCCACTTGTTTGGACCAGAATAAGTAGAAGATTTCGCTTCTTTTGGGCTAGAGGAGATATTCATCGCGGTAGGACTTGCGCTGATCCATCGCTTTAAAACCTTTGAGAAAGAATTTACCCACGCTGCATCCTCCTTTTCAATGCCCTGTTGGCACAAAGTTTCGATGAAGACGACAGTTTGATTGATTCGGCGGTTAAGGTTGTCCAAATTAATGATGATCCCGCTGAGGTTTTGGAATTTTCCATGGAGGACACGAATTGGATATTTAGAAGTGATCAACCCAGTGATTTTACAGCGGATCTTTTCATAGAACATAGGTGTTCGAAAGATGGATAAACTACTTTTGACTGTCCCTCTAGTTGTGTGCATCATTCAACACAATATCATCCCAAAGATGGAAAGTTACAACCAGATTTATGGATGGCAATGGGGTGGTTTTATGGTCCAAACCCGGTAGACCCAACCCTACTTTGACCTATAAAGAGCTGCCGCATTAGATCATCGAGGCAGGTAGACCCATATCCCGCTCATGAAAGCTTCGGGTCTCGGGTTGGGTTAGGGCTTGACAAACCTACCCCAACTAGACCTGTACCATTGAAGCTCATAATATCAACAAATTGTGATTTGTTGATCCATTTAACAAAAATTTCTACAACGAAGATATCATAGTATGTTATTTAATAAGTTCTATTATTTCAAAATACTAATTGCATTATTGCTAATTGTATAAACAAAAATGCATATTGTTTGAATTCTAATCGAACACTTTATTTTATTTTTTAATTTTACAGCCAATGTTATCTATAATCGATATATTTTTTAATATCTATATTTCTTACAAATAAAAGTATTCATTTATGCAAATCAGAATTAATTTTTGAGAGAACACAAAGATGCACTGGGTTTCAAAGCGGGTCGGGTCCTACCCTGACCCGTACAGGTCTTGGGTAGGGACAAAAATCTAGTCCCACATCAGTCTACGGGGTAGGTCTAAGGTGGGGTTTAAAAAACTCGGGTTAGGAATAGGGCATGAAAAACCTGCCCCATTGCCATTCGTAACTGGATTTATCCTATGGTGGGGAAGACCCCCTATGCTATTATTGGCAGCATCGTCGTCAATTGGACCCACACCATTATATTTTAGTTTACCTATCAAAGAGTCGATACTCCATAGAGTTACTTTCCGTGTTGTCACCTATTCATTCTCGACCTTAGGTAATATTCGTAAATCTCCATGTGGAGACAGTTTAGAAGTCTTCTGACATCGACAACTCCTCCCTTTGGAAGATGGCAATTTCGAAGTAGCCAGCAACACCAGCAACGCTAGCGGCATGAGATTCGGTGTATAGCCACCATGCTACCACCATTCAAGTGTCACGGTAATGACTCGGGCTCCAGTTGCGGAGCAAGAGGCCTTATAGTCTGTAGGTAGTTTTAAGATTTATGGTGTTGTTATCTTTTCTCCTTCAGCATCTGTTCTTTTTTTAGATTGTTTGGGTTGTAAATGTCAGTTGCCGCTTGTAAAAAGGTATATACAATATTGTTAGAAAGTTTTTATTTATGTACCATGTTATTATTTCTAAATATGTGAGCCGCTCTTATACATGCATAGCAAAGAAACGATATAAATATGGAAATCTCATAAAAATAATTGACAAATGGTAAATGCAATATAAGACTAGGGTTCAGAATAGTTGAAATTTTTTAGCATAGGACGGGGTAAAGTTGTTTTGGTATCATGGGTCATTTCTACTGTTCCTTAAAAGCTAAATTTTTCGAATAATTGATGTGTTTGACTTTTTTCAAAAATGCCAAGTTTTGTGGATTAAGATTAGATGTTGGATTTTACAATTTAATTATGTGTTTCGTGCATAATTAACTTTCGACCACGTTGAATTGTGGCTTGATTTATCAAAAATTTTGAGGAGAAAATATTTTGAAAAGTTTTTCTTAATTTGAAAAGTTTTTCTTTTGAAAATAAGATTTTTGGATTTGAGTTATTTTTGGCTCTTAAATAATTTATCCAAAATTTGATTTCAAGAGAAAATGTATCTCTAAATATATTTAAATTTATTCTTTAAATGACATATTAATTTGAGAAGCGAAAATTATTTTTGTGAAATCTTTGATTTTGAAGGCCAATTATTGGCGTAGAGAAGATGAATGAATAAGAATTTGCGAATATAGCGGTGCAGTAGCATCGATGGTATGATAAAACGCATGTAATAATTAGAAAAAAGCTGTTTTAACTTTGGAATTTCTATCTACATACCTTGTTGATGACGAGCGCTGGTCTATTTTTAGACTCAATTCCGTCTAAGAGCTTGAAAATAAGCCTCCGTATGCATTTTGTGTATGGAAAATTTGGAACAAATCTGGGGCTACAAGGAAACTTTCACTGTACTAGGGAAATGAGAAACTTATAAAGTGGTAAGAACGCTAAATTCTCCATTGAAATTCCTTTTTCCGGCATAGGAATAAAGTTTAGAAAATGATTTTGCAATGCGTTAGATTTTGGGATGGTAGGAATAGAATGCAAAATGGGTTGCACCATACTTCTATTCATAAGGGTGTGGAGATTTTTAGTGAAAATATTTTTCAAAATCTACATAGATATAGAATAACTAGTATATATAGGTTGTTTGCATCGTATTTTTCAAAAATGTTTCAAAGAAGTGCATTTATATAGGTGGATCCGATTTAGAATCATTATGCATGCATGTTTTCTATATTGTGATACATTATACATGTGTGCATGTTTGGTTGCAAAATTGGTTGTATAACTAATTGGTTGTGTAGATTAGGATGATTATTAGCTTGAACCATGACTTAGTCATTGGTATAATTTCGGAGATGAAATTATTTTAAAGGGGAAAGAATGTAACAACCATAATGTAGCATAAGTTATTTAATTAGTTAGTCAGTTAATTTAGCTCCAAAAATGAAATTTGTACAAATGATGGAATTTGATCGCAAAACTTGCACCATTGCATTTGTGGCGAAATTCTAAGCAACTTTAATATTTGAAGTTTTATGATCGAAGTCCAATGAATCAGTTATGGAGATAGACGAATCCAGAGGGAAATATATTATTAATAAATAATAATATATATCTTTATCTTTACTACTAATAAAGAGAATTCAGCGAATAGATTTACTCGGTGTCTTTTTGAAATTCCAAATATACCCATTTACATCTCATAAAGAAATAGTATTCAAATATGGGGATATAGCCTGTTATTTTCCAAGTACAACTGCTAGTCATCATGGAGAACCACAGTGTGCATTCAAAAGATGAAGTACCTGAGTTTACCATATTGTCTGTAATTTAGATGGAAGTTCATCGGTTGAAGTTTTGACTGATTCCGAGTTAGTATGAAGAAGTTATTGCAGTTTGAACAGAAAAATAGTGGCTTCTGCACTAGGCAGAGTTTAAATATGGGGATGTGGTAGCCTGTTATTTTATAAGTAAAACTATCAGTCCTTATGGTGTAACATCCCCTATCTAGAGATCCAAAACTAAGCGCTATAGATGCTGTAGTCATCTATAGTATAAGCTTCCGGAGACTAAATATTGCTATGTTAATGGTCTCTATAATATCAAAAGCACTTGAATATGAAACAAAACACAGATTTCAAAACAACATTTCTTCATTAATTAAATTTCAAAATGGATGTTCCAATTCATACAACATAATCCTAATACGTTCCCAGGCACAGATAACGTCTAATTATTACAAAATATGCTAAGAGAAGTATTTAAAAATACCCCCTTGGATGATCAGAGTCATATAGTCATAATTGACTTAATACGAACAAAACGGAAATTACAACAAGATAAAGAAATGCACTCCTATATAGCTATCTGTTAGCCTCTTGTTGGCCTTCGGTAGCCATATTCGTCATCCTACTAAAAACCTAAAAAAGACCTAAACCCTTTGGCCTACTCAAATCAATTTTGAGCACCCAAGAGTTTAAGGGGAAAACATAAACATCGAGTCAGACATAAAGCCTAGTGTGAATAATACTGTACATCCCAGTTAATATTGTTAGGTGAGACCATGTCGCTTAGCGGAACGGGTTTCTCCTCATTAACGTTCTTTTTAAAACATATCTTTACAAAATCTTTACCTGCAACCAAAATTGGTTAAATATTGTAAAGCATCATTATGTAGACATATATAAATATCAGGTAATAAATGAACTATCTTTTCAAACACATAAGTTTTGCTTGGCAAACTTTTAAGCTTTGGTTGACTCGGGCCTACCAAACAATGTAAAAAAATTAATCTAACACCTGTTAGACACTCATCTTCTAGACGGTCTGTCCTAAACTATCTGGTCTATCCCTAACTTAATCATCTCCTAGGTCTACCTAATCCTAATGGTTTTTCAGGCACGCCAATAACCTATCTTTATACAAACATATATCCCTTTTGGTGTGTAATTTTAATTTTAGCCTTACCTATAACCAAGCCGTACATATTGGAATTTTGGACAAAAATTAGCTGGGGCCAATAGCTAATGTATAGTGCATGACCCTATATCAGTCCTATCTGCTATTCTAATTTCCGAATCATTTTACTTTGGAATCTCCCAAAATTTACCTTGGAAACCTTTTTCAAAATGATTTAAAACCTTTAAATCAAGCTTGCACAAGGAAAATATTTAATTTCTATGCTTTACTCAAAATCACCATGCCATGTCATATACATATAATTTATTTAAACCTTAGTTGATGAAAACATTAAATACTTGAAAGTACCCCTTTCGATCCTTTTGAAAGTGCCCATTTTCAAACCTTCGAAAGCATCTCTTTCGAAACCTAGTAAAACTTCTTTATTTATCTAAGCCGAAAGGCCAAAGTCTTTCTGTTCGAAACCATACCTGTAACCCCTTTTGTAACCTTTAAAATCTTCCTTTCGAAAGCAACAAAACCTTAGCAATCATTTCTTAAAACATTTCAAAACATTACCTTAGAAAACATTAGAAAAACCTTCCATTTCAACTCTTTCAAAACCATCAGAAAATGGTACCTTTCGACTCCTTCGAAACCTTTTGGATAATCTGTAACGACCCGGATTTTTGAACGGTTAATATGAAATATTTAAAATGAATTTAAATATTTAATATGAACTTAAATTTGATTTTAATATGAATGGTTTGGTTTTATTTAATAGAAAGGATTCAGAATCTAAATATAACAAATTTACTGAACTAATTAATTATTAAAATAGTAGTTGGATATTTGGTAAAATATTAAATATGGTGTTGTAAGCTTGTTTAAAATATTTTAAATGCTTATAAAATTTATATTGATAACACTGGAAGTAAGAGATGAATTAAATTTGAGTTTAGCAGTAGTTTGTTCAATTTGAAATTTACATCGTTTAAATGGACGTTTAAAAATAGCCTTCCGAGGCACAGTCTCGGATTCCGATGAAACCAGTTCCATTAGATCCGTAATATTGAATTATTACCGGATTTCAAATTTCGTAACTTTTGGAGTTATCGTGTGATCGTACGAGATAAAAATGCCTGGACAATAATTTATCGATTTAATTTAAATATATATATTTACACCCTAGTCGATTTCAGCCTACATTCTTTCACCATCAAATCTTTTCCCGTTCATTTCGAAATCACTGTAGTTAGGCAAATTTCTCATGCAATAGAAAAATAATATAACCAGCCACCCTTCCTTTTCAAGCTATGGCAAGCATTTCCCTTATATTCATCTCAAAATCAAAACCGATCTGAGAAAGAAAAAAGGGCGGAATAAAATTGATATGGACCAGTGACGCCCCACCTCTATACCCACGCTAGCCAAGAACACTATGGTGTAATGCTGTCAACTAGCACGGAGAATAAGGCTGTTGAGGAGCGACCATCCGTGTAATTGCTTTGTGCTAGCATCGATATGTAAGATAGTATAACATGCATTTCTTTATCCATAGGAAATCCAACATACCGACACAAACTCAAAGCTACTACACAGTGGCTATAATATCTTCAGAAACAAATATAGAAATAAACATAACATAAATCAATTACAGACAATTCATGTCACAAAGGCGAAAATAGATATGAATATTACACTTAGAAGTGTACATCAGAGTAGCGGTCTAAAAAGATCCACAATATCACAAAAGAATAGTTACAAGAACTACACAAAAGAATAAGTATACATCATGGAGTCTATATCTCAATTGTATACAACCAAAAACTACTAATCTAAGTAGTTAACCAAAAGTCAAGGAGGTAATCCCGGATGTAAAGTCAAGCAGAAGCACCTGTAACATCTCGGTCTGACCCGAGTATTATTTAATAAGAAAATAATAAACGGATCAGTCTAGCTATAAATATCAGATGACATGATAAATAATAAAAGATATGACATGCACATATAATAACCATAATGACATACTATAACAAGCATGTAAATGATAATCAATAAGAGATTAATCAATATCACAAGAATCTTCTCAAAGATAAAAAGGAATGTCATACTCTATATCTCCTTCACAAAAGCCATAAATATTGACAATTATATCAATGCCAATCACAAAAGTCAATGACACACAAATTCACCAATGCACAAATATTGATAGAACTTATCAATGAAAATCACGAAAATTGGTGAAGCACAAATTCTAGAGATCATAAATAGAAATCCAGAAATCACAAAAAGGGGGAAGGCCTGTCACAAACGGGAGCATAAAAACTCCCTACACGTGTATCACAAACGGAACACTAATTCCATGGTTGCTAACCATCACAAATTGAGCCGAAGCTCAACAAACGGCCCGAAGGCCATGGGTTGCTACCCCACCAATTTGAGTCGAAACTCCACAAAATGGGGTTTATTCTCCCTCGCAGACAAAGAGACATCGCACATTGCTAGTCTAAATCACAAAAATGATCATCATTGATCATCAAGAAGTGTCAATTACACTATGTTAGTAAATATAAAAGTTTAGCTTCATGTCCCATAACCACTTGCTTAACTCAAATATTTACGAACAAACTATAGATCTCCACTATAAAATTGTCACAAGAGATTCAATCGAACAAGTCCAAGAATTAACCGGCGAAGTAAACGCAAGCGTTTCATATCACTCGTTTTACTAAGTCGTTTAATTAGATTTCTCGTATGAATGAGGTAAAGGTTTGTATATACTAATAGATTGGAAAACGGTTTAAGAAACGAGCTTTGTAATAAAATAGTGTTGAAATCATTTGAAGAAAGAGTTTTGATATTTACTATTAGTATAGAAACCTTTATATTTTTATAGTGACAAATCACAAACATGACTGTAGAAACAATCAATCACTAAAATTCACATATGAAGACGTGAATAAAATCCAAAGAAATCGATAAAGGATCCATCGAAATGGATATTCAAAAATCCCTAAAAAGGAGTCATTAAAGTCATAATAAATGATAACAACAAATAGGAAACCACACGAATCGATTAAAGTTGGAAATTCGAACAACTAGGCGAAATAGGCAAAATTGCACCAGGTCGGTCGGCCGGCTACAGAGCTCGGTCGACCGGACCCTGTTTTAGGAAATTTCTCGAGAAGCAGGTCGGTCGACCTAGCCCTGCAGCAGGCCGACCGAACCAGAGAGAGAGAAGTGCAATTGCACTTTAGTAGCAGGTCGGTCGACCAGCCCAGGGGTTCGGTCGGCCGAACCTGATGTTCTGAAATTTGATGCCCATTTAATTGATGTGCAACCTCTACCAATTCACAACCGAACGAGCACGGACGCTAGGGAATTATGCCCAATGGCTACCCGGCCCTATAAGCTCTTCGATGCATCACAAAATCATGATCAAAGATCAAAGCTATGATTTTTAAGGATTTGGCTTTCAAAACACTAAAATTGGAATATTCTCAAAACCAATCCAAATCAAAACCAAATGCACATGAATAAGTGTTAGGAATTCATACCTAACAATCGAAGATAATTCATAGATTTAGATGTGATATTAAAAATCTCACCTTTGAACCCAAACGATTGAAGAAGAAGCTCGAAAGCAAAGGAGAATCAACCACTCTTCAAATCCAACTCAAGAAGCTTGATTCTAAGCTTTAAAAGAAGAACATTCCCAAAGTTAGGTTTAGGAATTTCTGAATTTGATAAAAGAATGAGTTGAAGAAGAAGAAGAGAAGCTTACCAATGGGTTCTTCTATTAGTTTGGAGCTAGAGCTTGATTTGCAAAAGAAAACTAGGGTTTTAGAGTTTTAATTTCCCATCTCTCCCACCATTAATGCTTAAGAACTGAAAAGAGGAGAAAGTGAGAATGAATGGGGAGGAGTGGTTCAGATTTGAGTATAAGTTAAATATAGGGCTGAACCCAAACCCAAAGTGAAAATGGTCAAATTTTTGACTAGCTCCCAATATATCAAAGTTTATACTAAAAAAGGTTGCAAACGTCATTTTGAACTCAATGGAAGTCGTCCCGAGTCCTAATTCGACCATATGCAAAAAGTAGCTTTTCGGACTAAATTCCAAGTATCGATAAAATATTTAAATAAAATATTTAAATATAAAATCGACAAATATGCGGGTTGCTACAGACTCCCCTCCTTAAAGAAATTGCATCCTCGCAATATTTAAGAAGAAGTTCATAGTAACAACCATAAAAGCATATTCAACACAAAAGAAGTTTGAAATAAGAAGTTCACCTCAAAGAGCACGAGAAAGTAAGTCCGGATGTGTTCGCTCGATGAACTCTCTAGATTCCCAAGAACAATCCTTATGATTTGAAGACCATTGAACTTTAACAAGCGGAACATCTTTATTTCGAAGTCGTTTGACTTCCGAAGCAATGATACAAATAGGATGTTGCTCATAAGTTAAATTAGGCGAAACTTCAATCTCTTCCACAACACCGGGCTCAAGAATAGAATCTGAATCTCGAAGACATTTCCGAAGTTGAGAAACGTGGAACACGTCATGGATAGCAGAAAATTGAGCCGGTAATAAAAGGCGATAAGCCATGGAACCAATACGTTCAGTGATAGGAAATGGCCCAATATATCGAGGCGCCAACTTTCCCGATCGGCTGAAACGTACAACACCTTTCATAGGTGAAACACGAACAAAAACAAGATCTCCCACAGAAAATTCTAATTTCCTTCTCCGGTTATCGGCATAGGATTTTTGTCTACTCTGGGCTTCTTTCATCCTATGACGAATACGATCAATCTTTTCTGTGGAATCACGAATAAAATCTGGACCTAAAACCAGCTTCTCACCGGCCTCAAGCCAACAAGAAGGAGATCGGCATGGCCTTCCGTAGAGTGCCTCAAAAGGTGCCATACCAATACTAGATTGGAAGCTATTATTATAGGAAAATTCGACAAGTGAAATATAATCTTCCCAACTTCCACCAAAATCAAGAACACAAGCACGAAGAAGATCTTCAAGAGTTTGATTCACACGCATGGTTTGTCCATCGGAATGGGGATGATAAGCGGTGCTAAAATTAAGCTTTGTTCCCAAAGCCTTTTGAAGACTCTTCCAAAATACGCTAGTAAACAATGGATCACGATCGCTAACAATTGAAGTAGGAACACCATGCAATTTAACAATTTCTTTGATAAAGAGTTTGGCCAAAAGAGGAACAGTTCGGTTAGAACGAACGGGAATAAAATGGGCGGATTTAGTAAGTCTATCAACTATTACCCATAAGCTATCATGACCCGAACGAGAATGGGGAAGGCCATCAATAAAATCCATGGAAATTTCGCCCCACTTCCAAATTGGAATTTCTAAAGGTTGCAGTAACCCACCGGGCCTTTGATGCTCGGCCTTGACAAGTTGGCAAGTCATGCAACACTTAACAAAGTTAGCAATATCAGATTTCATTCCCTTCCAATAATAAATTCGCTTCATATTCGCATTCATTTTTCTACTACCGGGATGAATTGTAAATTTAGAACGATGTGAATCTTCTAAAATATCTTTACGAAGATCACTAATATTTGGCACGATAAGTCTACCAAATTTTCGAATGCCGCCATGAGAATCAATATCAAAGTCTTTCAAACTTTCAATATCAATCTTATCCTTAATATTTTGGCCAAGAAGAGCCAATTTGGGATCTAGCCTTTGAGCTTCAAGAATGCGGTCTAAAAGAGAAGGATGAGCCTCAAGGCTACATAAAACAAGAGATGAACATAAATCGGAAACACGATCTCGGATTTCACAAGTGGATAAAACCTCGAGATCATTCCATTCGGATATCATCATGGAAATAACCGCTTGTTGCTTGCGACTAAGTGCATTGGCAACTCGATTTCCCTTTCCGGGAGTATAAAGGATATCAAGATCATAAGGTGCAAGGAACTCGAGCCAACGTTGTTGACGCAAATTAAGTTCCTTTTGAGAGAATAAATACTTCAAAGACTTATGATCGGTATAAAGAACAAATTTCTCTTCTAAAAGATAATGACGCCAAATCCGAAGAGCAAAAACAATAGTCGCGAGCTCTAAATCATGAGTGGCATATCTAGTCTCGGCTGGCTTTAATTTCCTAGAAACATAAGCAATAACACATTCTCTTTGCATAACAACGGCACCCAAACCAACGCGACTAGCATTGGTATAAACAATAAAATCATGGTTTCCATCGGGAATCACAAGGATAGGAGCATCAGAAAGGAGTTCTTTTAATTTCTGAAAAGAAGCTTCACATTTGTCCGACCAAATGTATTTAACACCTTTCTTTGTTAAGCTAGTGAATGGCACGGCAATTTTAGAAAAGTCTTTGATAAAACGACGGTAATAGCCCGCTAATCCCAGAAAGTTATGGATTTCCGTCACACTCTCTGGTCTCTTCCAGTCTTGAATCGCTTCAATCTTTGAAGGATCCACGGAAATTCCGGATTCGGAAATAATATGACCGAGAAACTTTACACGAGATTGCCAAAAGTGGCATTTAGAAAATTTTGCTCATAATTGATTACTCCTAAGAGTTTCCAACACAGTTCGAAGATGCTTTTCATGCTCCTCCTCGGTTTTTGAATACACAAGAATATCATCAATAAAGACGAGAACAAATCGATCGAGAAAATCTTTGAAAACTCGATTCATAAGGTTAAGGAAATAAGCCGGAGCATTCGTTAAACCAAATGGCATAACAAGCCATTCATAAGATCCATAACGGGTACGAAACGATGTCAAAGGAATACTATCCTCTGCAATACGAAGCTGGTGAAAACCGATAGCCAAGTCAAATTGTGAAAAGACTCTAGCACCACTAAGTTGACCGAATAGATCATCAATCCGAGGTAGGGGATATTTATTCTTGATAGTAAGATCATTAAGCTTGCGGTAGTCAACGCAAAGCCTAAGTGTACCATCGGATTTCTTCACGAAAATAGCCGAAGCTCCCCAAGGCGAGGAACTAAAGCGAATAAATTGCTTCGTCTCCAATTCGGATAATTGTTTGCGCATCTCCTCATTCTCCTTATTAGACAGGCGATAAGGAGGACGAGTAATAGGTTGAGCTCCAGGAATATAATTAATTTTGAACTTAATTGCTCGCTTGGGTGGTTATCCTAAAACGGGCTCGAATATGTTGGAAAATTCATGAACGACGTGAATAAGAGAAATAATATCACCCTCATCATCATCGTCATCATCACGAGGGTTTAAAGAATATAAAGACGCAACCAAAGCGGAATTCAAATCTTTAAGAATAACAGAAACCTGATTAACAGATAGTGGATGTCGAAGATAAATAGTCCGCTCAGGACATAGGATTTGAGCTTCATAACGGTTAAGCCAATCCATTCCCAAAATCATTCCGAAGCCTAAATAACGCATGACATGCAAATCGGCTAGGAAAGAAAAATCACACAAAATAATCTCGACATCTTTACACAATAAACTTAGTGTTGCAGATCCACCAACCGGATTCGCAATTCTCAAAGAAGTCATTAAACACATAACATCCAAAGAAAAAGTATCAACAAGTTCTTTTGAAATAAAAGAATGGGATGCACCCGTATCAAAAAGAACACGAATAGGATGATCACGAAACACAATAATGCCATCAAGGATAGTATGAGGAATACCTTGACCACGAGATGTATTGCCAGGGGCTTGGGCAGCATTAAGCTTTCCCTCCTTCTTGCCTTGAAGCTTGGGGCATGAAGGTATAACATGGCCGGGACTTTTGTAGTAGCGGCAAGAGAGGGGCTTCGAACACTTATTTGAATAATGGTCCTTTGAACCACAATTATAGCATTCCCCACGACTAAAGGTAGGAGTCTTAGCTGCCGTAGATGCTTGCTTACCCTTTTTGTTGGGATGAGGGCCTTTGAATTTGTTAGGCCTTTTCTTGTTGTTGAAGTTTGGTTTGGAAGCCACCACTTCAACATCACTTTCCCTATCAGCCTCTTCAAGACGAAGAGCGATATCAATGAGTTGGTCGAAAGGAACTTCTAATTTTAGAAGTAATGGCTTCTCGAGATTTTTGTTTAAGCCATAGACGAACCTCTGGTTCTTCTTCAATGGGGTGTTGATGTATTCAACCCCATATTTAGAAAGCGACTCGAAGGAGGCGACATAATCAGTCACGGAGGATTCACCTTGAACAAGGTCTATGAAATGACGAGTCAATGTTACTTTCTCTGCTTCTGGCACGAATTTTAATTCGAAGCGTTCTCGGAATTGCTCCCAGGTGAGATCTGCTTCATTAATCTCAGAAATAAGAAGTTCGTACCAGTCCAATGCTCTTTCTTGGAGCATACTGGAGGCCAACTGAACTCGGTGAAGATCAATGAGATTCATGCGAGAAAAGATTCGATCGCATGCTCTTAACCAAGCCTGGACTTCAATAATTGTTTCAGAACCTTTGAATGGCTTCCCACCCAAATTGGTATAATCGTTGCACAAGCGTGCAAATCCAGACTTAGGGTGAGTAGATTCCAGATTAGAACCGGCTGCTTGAGCATTCTTTACGAGATCAAAAAGCTGCTGAGCAGACATAAAAACTCCATCCTGGGGAGTAGCACTAGATTGACCGGCACTGGGACAGCCAGGTCTAACCATTTCTCTTCCTTTGAAAGAAAGAAAGAATAAGAAAAGGTTATTCACAAATTGAATATCAAGCAATCTTGATAAATAAAACAAGGAATCATAAAGAAAATAGGATGAATCGGTACGAAGACTCGAATTAAATCCTAAGGCACAACTCCTAAGAAAGACTTAGGACATGATCCTTGCTAGATTATTCTACATTGTTCCGAAGTTTGGCTCCGATACCAAGCTGTGACGCCCCACCTCTATACCCACTCTAGCCAAGAACACTACAGTGTAATGCTGTCAACTAGCACGGAGAATAAGGCTGTTGAGGAGCGACCATCCGTGTAATTGCTTTGTGCTAACATCGATATGTCAGATAGTATAACATGCATTTCTTTATCCAGAGGAAATCCAACATACCGACACAAACTCAAAGCTACTACACAATGGCTATAATATCTTCAGAAACAAATATAGAAATAAACATAACATAAATCAATCACAGACAATTCATGTCACAAAGGCGGAAATAGATATGAATATTACACTTAGAAGTGTACATCAGAGTAGCGGTCTAAAAAGATCCACAATATCACAAAAGAATAGTTACAAGAACTACATAAAAGAATAAGTATACATCATGGAGTCTATATCTCAATTGTATACAACCAAAAACTACTAATCTAAGTAGTTAACCAAAAGTCAAGGAGGTAATCCCGGATGTAAAGTCAAACAGAAGCACCTGTAACATCTCGGTCTGACCCGAGTATTATTTAATAAGAAAATAATAAACGGATCAGTCTAGCTATAAATATCAAATGACATGATAAATAATGAAAGATATGACATGCACATATAATAACCATAATGACATACTATAACAAGCATGTAAATGATAATCAATAAGAGATTAATCAATATCACAAGAATCTTCTCAAAGATAAAAAGGAATGTCATACTCTATATCTCCTTCACAAAAGCCATAAATTTTGACAATTATATCAAAGCCAATCACAAAAGTCAATGACACACAAATTCACCAATGCATAAATATTGATAGAACTTATCAATGAAAATCACGAAAATTGGTGAAGCACAAATTCTAGAGATCATAAATAGAAATCCAGAAATCACAAAAAGGGGGAAGGCCTGTCATAAACGGGAGCATAAAAACTCCCTACACGTGTATCACAAACGGAACGCTAATTCCATGGTTGCTAACCATCACAAATTGAGCCAAAGCTCCACAAACGGCCCGAAGGCCATGGGTTGCTACCCCACCAATTTGAGTCGAAACTCCACAAAATGGGATTTAGTCTCCCTCGCAGACAAAGAGACATCGCACATTGCTAGTCTAAATCACAAAAATGATCATCATTGATCATCAAGAAGTGTCAATTACACTATGTTAGTAAATATAAAAGTTTAGCTTCATGTCCCATAACCACTTGCTTAACTCAAATATTTACGAACAAACTGTATATCTCCACTATAAAATTGTCACAAGAGATTCAATCGAACAAGTCCAAGGATTAACCGGCGAAGTAAACGCAAGCGTTTCGTACCACTCTTTTTACTAAGTCGTTTAATTAGATTTCTCGTACGAATGAGGTAAAGGTTTGTATATACTAATAGATTGGAAAACGGTTTAAGAAACGAGCTTTGTAATAAAATAGTGTTGAAATCATTTGAAGAAAGAGTTTTGATATTTACTATTAGTATAGAAACCTTTATATTTTTATAGTGACAAATCACAAACATGACTGTAGAAACAATCAATCACTAAAATTCACATACGAAGACGTGAATAAAATCCAAAGAAATCGATAAAGGATCCATCGAAATGGATATTCAAAAATCCCTAAAAAGGAGTCATCAAAGTCATAATAAATGATAACAACAAATAGGAAACCACACGAATCGATTAAAGTTGGAAATTCGAACAACTAGGCGAAATAGGCAAAATTGCACCAGGTCGGTCGGCCGGCTACAGAGCTCGGTCGACCGGACCCTGTTTTAGGAAATTTCTCGAGAAGCAGGTCGGTTGACCTAGCCCTACAGCAGGCCGACCGAACCAGAGACAGAGAAGTGAAATTGCACTTTAGTAGCAGGTCGGTTGACCGGCCCAGGGGTTCGGTCGGCCGAACCTGATGTTCTGAAATTTGATGCCCATTTAATTGATGTGCAACCTCCACCAATTCACAACCGAACGAGCACAGACGCTAGGGAATTATGCCCAACGGCTACCCGGCCCTATAAGCTCTTCGATGCATCACAAAATCATGATCAAAGATCAAAGCTATGATTTTTAAGGATTTGGCTTTCAAATCACTAAAATTGGAATATTCTCAAAACCAATCCAAATCAAAACCAAATGCACATGAATAAGTGTTAGGAATTCATACCTAACAATCGAAGATAATTCATAGATTTAGATGTGAGATTAAAAATCTCACCTTTGAACCCAAACGATTGAAGAAGAAGCTCGAAAGCAAAGGAGAATCAACCACTCTTCAAATCCAACTCAAGAAGCTTGATTCTAAGCTTTAAAAGAAGAACATTCCCAAAGTTAGGTTTAGGAATTTCTGAATTTGATAAGAGAATGAGTTGGAGAAGAAGAAGAGAAGCTTACCAATGGGTTCTTCTATTAGTTTGAAGCTAGAGCTTGATTTGCAAAAGAAAACTAGGGTTTTGGAGTTTTAATTTCCCATCTCTCCCACCATTGATGCTTAAGAACTGAAAAGAGGAGAAAGTGAGAGTGAATGGGGAGGAGTGGTTCAGATTTGAGTATAAGTTAGACCTAGGGCTGAACCCAAACCCAAACCCAAACCCAAAGTGAAAATGGTCAAATTTTTGACTAGCTCCCAATATAGAAAAGTTTATACTCAAAAAGGTTGCAAACGTCATTTTGAACTCAATGGAAGTGGTCCCGAGTCCTAATTCGACCGTATGCAAAAAGTAGCTTTTCGGACTAAATTCCGAGTATTGATAAAATATTTAAATAAAATATTTAAATATAAAATCAACAAATATGCGGGTTGTTACACGACCCTTCTTCTGTTAAAATTAATTCCTTCCAGTTTCTAATTTACAAAGTCAACCCGCTTTCCTTTTTCTTCCTTGGAAATCAATTCGCGTTCATATAGAAAAAAGAGGGAAATGGCTGTGGCGACTCAAGCGTTTGGTTCTGGGCGACGTCGAGTCGACGAGGGTGGCGCGCTCGAGCTCGAGGGTCGGTGTGACGCTTACGGCCACCGGGAAGCTTGGAATTGGATTTCGCGTGCGCAAGGGTGGTGCGGCGACTGTGGAAGGATGCACAAGGGGACTGGCGACGTTCTGGCTAAGGCTAGACTTGATTGGAGCTATTATTGTTCTTGAGGCTACCTGAACTTCTAGTAGACATCGATTCGGTGTTTGGTCAAACTCGAGCTCGAGTACGTCTGTGAATCGCGATGGTGTGGGGTTCGTGATGGCCGAAGTAGGAGGCTGGTGGCTGCGTTGAAATAGGAATCGGGTCAGTAAGGTATAAAGCTAATTTTGTTCAATTTAGAATACACACACACACACACACACACACACACACACACATATATATATACACATATATGGATTATATTGTTTTAGGATTTATGTTAACATACGATTTATGTTAACATACAGTGAAGCAGGGAAATATATTAGTTTTTTTAACTATATATATATATATATATATATATATATAGGATAGGAGGAAATTATTGCTTTTACGTAGATATATACAGTAGCAGTTATTTTAATTTAATAAATTTAGTGTATGGGTGTATAGTATGGTTAAATTAAAAATTTATTTTTAATAGCAAGGTATAATCAGCTATATACGTAAAACTGTAAGGTATGCTCGATTTAGATATAATTATATATATATAAATATATATATATATATATATATATAGGATTTTCTTTAGAGATTTCAAAATGTTTGAAGGATTCATAAAAGCTAGATTTTTGAAATCTGCATTTTATTTTATAAGTATATATATATAATTTCAAAAAGGAACATTTCTAGTTTAAAATTAAATCACTAGTTAATTAAATTATTAAATGGTAATTAAGTTGTTCGATTTGTTCAAATATTAATAAAATTCATGTAATTGTTTATATAAGGTCAAAAGTCGAGAAACGAGTCGAGACTGGGAAGGATTGTAACAATTAAAACAAAGGTGAGTTAGTCTCACTTAATTGAATTTAGTATTTGCAATTTAAATCGTTGAATTTAAATTTATTTATTGAATTGCATGAATAATGGTTGAAATTAGTGAATAATTAAATAGACCCTTTATGCCGCGTAATAGCGGATGTTAGTATATTACACCCATATACCGCGATATTCCACCTCGTAGTGGAATCGGTATTATATATATATATATATATATATATATATATATATATTTGGAGTTGATTTCCCGCATTATATAGCGGATGAGACCCTATGCGCCGCATAATAGCGGATGATGTTTTATAAAACCCATATGTCGCGATATTCCACCCTGAAGTGGAATTGGTATTTTATTTTGTGTTAACATCTGTGGATGCAGGGAAAACAGGTTGGAGGGATCCAACAGGATTCCTTAAAATATTTATTGATTATATATATGCTGGTATATGACAGGTTGGATGGATTGATATGGATTTGTTTGTGAATTGAACTATTAACTGTTAAATAACATGGGAAGTTAAAATTTGGATAAAATTCTATAAATAATTTAATTAGAGGAAGTTAAATGGAACTTGAAGAGAAATATTTAATTAAGGAGTTTGGATTTACTTTTACTTGAAAATTTAAGAAAAGATAAAAGTTTATTTATATTTTTAATTGGTTGAAGTTAAGGTTTGGGAAATTTAACTTATATATTAACAACTCGAAGGAATAATGTAAATCAATAAATGGAATTGAAGTAAAATGAAGTTCTATTAAGGAAATGAAAAGAAAATTTATTAAGGAATAAAAAGGAATTTTTATTAAGAAAAAAAATATGAATTTTATTGAAGAATAAATTATAAAGATAAGATTTTAAATAAAATTGTTTTTATAAATAAAAGGACAACTTAGGGGAGTTTATAAAATTTATAAACGAAGTTTATAAATGGAAAGGAAGAAACCAGTAAATATAGGAAGAGTTAAGTCATGAACTTATATTGAGATATGAAATTTGTTTGGAAGGAAATAGTAGAATATTTCCTGAAGTGGGGATGTGACATGGTTAAGAGGCCTTATAGGTGAATATTGGATTCTTTAAAAATATATTGTATTCTAAAAGAAATATTTTTAAATCACTATACTATATAGGTTTTATAAATTATCAATTGAATTTAAAATATTTCGAATCAGTTATTTAATGGCTTTGTAATTTATCTAAATAAACTATAGTTTTCTAAACCAGTTTTGAAATTTATAAATAACTAGATATGAATTTTAATATTTTTAAATCCATAATGAAAAATAAATCTATTATCCTATTTTATAAGTCTAGGTGTTTTCAAAATATTTTTAAAATCCAAACATAAATCCTCCTAAGATGATAAGCAAATTTATTAAATGGAATAAGATTTTGGAAGATAATATTATAAGTGGAGTTAAAGAAAACTAAAATAAATTACAAGTATAAGATAAGAGTTTTTGGAACGAAATAAGATTTACAAAGTAAAGGAGTATTTGATTTTGAGAAAGAAATAAGGAAATAAATTAATGTTTTCAAAAGTTGAATAATATTCAAGTATGGGAAACATTTAAATGGCTTCATGGAAATAAAAGGACTTTAAAAATTGTTCCAAATGGGTTGAATGGAATAAATATCTAGACGGATATTTGAAATAAATAATTTTTGGAAAATTTATGTGATGTTTGCTTGTGAATGATTATTTGATAGTTAAATCACCGACTATCAATATTAGACAATGCGTTGATCGTTTCGAAGAATCCGGGATCAGATTTGATTATCTAAAAACCACTTCGATCCAGTTTGAACGATTACGAACGATGTCTCTATAGATATGAAGAAGGTGATTCGGTTTGTCCAGACCCAGGGAAACTTGTATGGATTGAATGCTTTCAGAACATCGTCAGGTGGACGATGAGCATTCTAAGAAATGAGTTTCTTAGAAGGTAACGCTTAGCCTCAAGCCTCATCAATAGGGAATGGCTAAAACAGGGGAGGTGCAACAAGGCTTCGTTGGTAACCCCCACTTGAGAGTAAGGTTTCCCCTGTCTAGATGTCCCTTTTTATTCGGCTTAGTGTGCAGTTGGTCGCGCCAACCGTAGGGTGATCTTATTTGGGACTGTTCAGTAAGGAATGGTTTCATCCTTGTGTTGCAGGGGAGCGGGCGTACTCCTCGGTACTCTGATCTAGGCCAGGTACGGGCGGTACCCTAGTAGCCCTGCCATTGTATGGAATCCAATCTCTAATAAGCGCCTGTACGGTTTTTTACTGTGCCCAACTATTGCTGAAACGTGAGATGCAAGCATTTCAGCTAGATTCTATTTTACTTTCTATAGACACTATAATAATATCAGAGAACTTTAATATAAAAATGTTTTAGTTATCGTAAGGTAAAAACCTGACATGTTTATTTGTGACGTGGTCTTACGAGATGCTTTTGTTTTCAAAAGATTTTTGAAACTCTAACAATCCAATTGAGTGTGATTTTCTCACGCTGGTATTCCAGACTGACTCGGGTGTTGTTTTATATGATGCTCGGGTCAGACTGAGTTAAACAGGTTCAGGTTTATGCTGGAGCTCAGGAGACGTGCTGGATGACAGAGCGTACTTCCGTATTTGTCTATAATTTCCGCTGCGTATGGTCACGTGTTGGATATTATGTATGGATGTTTGATGTACTCTGGTATGGGATGTGTGCGTGTGTGTCTATATATATATATATATATATATATATATATATATATATATATGACAGTCCAGATTCTTTGTATTCAAAACTGTATTCTATATATTATATTTTGTTCCGCTGCGATGTGAGATTTTGATGTTTTTTATTATTATTCTTCTTCTACCTCTTTCTTCCTTTAAACCCGAAGACTCGTGTTTTTGTTCCACTTTAAGCTGTATGGTTGTGGGGTTTTGTCAGCTCAAAGGGGTATGGATTTGCGGGCCTTTACATAATCACCCCTTCAAAACCATTTAAAATACCTTTCGAAAGCATTAACCTTAAAAACTTAAACCTTCCAAAAGCTCTTTGGGTTCAATTAAAAACAAGTGGAAAACCTCTTTCGAAACCTTATAAGTCATCTCTTTCGAAACCTTTGGGTTATACTTCAATCAAAATAAAAAAGGGCCAATTAAAACATCTAGGTCAAAACCTTCCTTTCGAAACATTTTTGCTAAGTAAAGAAGAAATTGTCTGGAAACCATCCCTTCGAAAGCATGGGAGAAGTGGCCGATTTTAAAAGACAAGTATACCTTTCAAAACCATTGACTACGAAAGGCAGAAAGGTAGCAGCTAGGGGTTTCGACCCTTGTCCAGAACACTACATACCAAGTAGCTTGATACCATGCGCTTTGGTTTTGAAACCAATGGAGGCGAAAGGTCTTGGTCGAAATCCCTGTGCCGAACATGGCGGAACATGCTAAAATTATGTTATTTTTGTTTAACTTAAAAGAGAAAACTTTTCAATTAACATGAATTTGCATGTCAAATTTCATTGGTTGCTTAAAAAATTTCAGAAATGTGCTGTCAATAATTTCAGAAATAAACAATGATTTTATTTTATAAAGTGCCCATTCTCCTTAATTAAATATATAAAACTTTTAAGTCCCATAACTTAAATAATTTTATATATTCATCAAAACAATGAGAAAAAATTTGGAAAAATCATAGAAATCTATATTAATATATTTTCTAGTATATAATAATCCAAGTAATTATTTATTTTGCCGTAAATAATTTAAAATCGAATAAATCATTTTCTTCACTAGAAAATTAATATAAAATCCACCATAATTCAAAAATTATGAAAATTGAAACCCATCTCTAAAATATCATTTCTGATCTATATATAAATTTTCAAGGCATTTGGATGTCATTTAATAGAGTTTTCATGTCAAACATATCATAAATATTAATATGAACATGTATAAATCATCAACAAGCATATATATAACTTTAATCTTCAAAACATAGCATAAATATGCAAAATCATTTCGGATTTAACTTAAAATTGAAAATTATAAGGGAAGAGGGATGTAGTAATCATTCACCTTAGCTTTGAGATTAAAAGATGTGAGATTTGATGTTGAATAAGTTGATTAACTTCTTTCTCTTGAAATCCTAGTTTTATCTTCCCTTGAGATTAAAAATGGTGGTCGGCCCCCCTTTTAAATTTTAATGTTTGCAAATGAATTCAAGTGAGGACTCACGACTCGGGTTTAGGGTATTAAAACACCCATTTTCCTATTTTTCCCCCTTCATTCCTAATACTCTTATTAAAGCTATCACGTTTTGATTTACATTAAACATGGCATGGCTATCTTTAATTATAATCATATCTCATTCTATTAATCATCACATTATTTTATTTTATTTAGCTAATTAGATATCATAAAAGTGTTATAAAAATATAAGTTATTGCAGACTCCCCTCCTTAAAGAATTTCATCCTCGAAATTGTAATAAGGTACAAAAAAGCAATCAAAGGTAAAACATGCCATCAAACAAATCAGGATAAGTGTCTCTAATCTTACTCTCAGTCTCCCAAGTACAGTCTCTAGTATCGTCATTCCACTGGATCTTTAATAACCTGACTGCCTTATTATTCAACTTCTTCTCATCTCTCTCGGCTATTTGGATAGGCCTCCTAACTAAGTTATGTCTATTTCCACTGTTAAATCTTCTAACACTGTCGGTGCTATAGTAGTGTCTGGATCCCTAACACACTACCTCAAATGTGATACATGGAATACATTATGGACTCCTGCCAAATTACTCAGTAACTCTACTCTATAAGCGAGTTTCCTGATCCTTTCAGTAATACGAAAAGGTCCAACGAATCTAGGTGCTAACTTCCCTGATTTTTTAAATCTTGTCACACCCTTCATTGGTGAAACCTTAATAAACACATAGTCTCCAACAGAGAATTCCAAGTCCTTCCTTCTCAGCATAACTCTTCTGCCTAGATTGAGATTCCTTCATTCTAGCTCAAATTAACTCAATCTTCTTTGCGGCTTCTTTCACTATCTCCGGACCAAGAACAAACCTATCCTTGGTCTCCAACCAACATACATGAGATTTGCATGGTCTTCGATACAAGGCTTCAAACGGTGTCATCGCAATGCTAGTCTGATAACTGTTGTTATACGAAAAGTCAACTAGATGTAGATGGTCTTCCCATGATCCCTCGAAATTCAATACACAAGCTCTTAACAAATCCTCCAAGACTTTGTTAACCCTTTCCATTTTTCCATCAGTTCATGGATGGTAAGCGGTACTCATTGTAACATCCCGGAAATTTAAGCAATATAAATTTAATAATCTGTGATTAAAAATTAAATTGATTTGATAATATTTGTTAACAAGATTTGAATTGATTTAAACGATCTTCTTTAAAATAAATATTTAACTGATAATTTATCTTTTAAAAGCTAGTAAATTGTTTTCTAATTATAATATATATTTGTATATAATCTAAATAGATAAGATCTGTTTTAAATTTTTTATAAATAAAGAAATGTTTTCTTATTTTAATATTTTTGGTAATTTTAGTTTGATTTAATATGTGTCTTTTTAAAAGTTATTAAATAAATAATCATTTGGCTTTAAAAATATATACAAGATTAAGTTAAAATTTGTTTAAATGATTTTAACTTAAATTTAAATTTAACAAAGGTTGTTTTGTTCTTATTTTAAATATGGTTGATAAAATAAGTAATTTATGTATATTCAGGTAATTTCTTTATAAATTATTTTAATTTAATAATGAGCTTTAGTAATAATATAATGTCTTCACAAGTAGATTTTTTAAAATGAATAGAAATTGATATATATATGTATATAATTGGAAGAAACTATGGTTTGAAGTTTAAAATAAAATCTTTCAAAATTGTTTATAATAAAATAATCTTATTAATATTTAACATAAGTATAAATGACATAATAAAATATCTAGTCATGAAGTATAAAACAAAGTAAGAAAATGTAAGCAAAGTAAAAATATAATATGCTGGCAAAAAGTGTTGCAGGCTGAAATAAGCAAAGTACAATAACAACATATCTATGCATATATTAAGCTAAATAGGGAACATAAGGTACTTCTTCATTTAATGCAAGCAAGTAAAGTCAAATTCAAATTTGTATTAAAAATCAACTCAGCCCCCAATTGAAGAAATCCTCTGATCAGTAAAAATAAAAAAAGGAAATAAGTGTACCTGCAATTGCTTAGCTCAGACATCACCCCTCTACAAACTTTTTCCTATATATATCTCCTTCTTGTTTCTGTTCGTTCATTAAAACAAAAGCCTGTAACCTCATTTTTTTCAAAGGCTAGCTCAAAAATCACCAAAATCTGTAGCCTGCATTATTTCTGCAATTTATTTTTTCTTCAACCTTGATAAATGCAAGCATGCAAGTGCTGTAATCAATGCAAGCTTCAGATTTCAAGCATCGTCATTTTGCATGCATTCTTAGCAAGTTTAGGCATTTTTTTAAGCATTCCAGTTTGATAAGAATTCAAGTTTTAAAATCAAAAAGCATCCAAACACTCAAGTTTTAAAGTATCACAAGCTTTTCATTATGGTGCTCTGTTCTCTGTTTCAAAAATTTCAGGGGAATAACTTCATTTTAAAAAGCTTGAGTATATTTATATCTGATTGCTTGATTTATGTCTGAAAATAAATATGTATTTTTGTGTATATATTTGTGAAACTTCTGTGTATTTGTGATTTATGATGAATGCATGTTTGCTAATACCTGTAGAACACCTCTGTTCAAATTTCAAGCCAAAGATTAAGTTAAAAATCATTTTTCATTGACCTGTTCCTTGTGAGGATTCAAATTCAAACAAGTTGTGTTTGTTAAATGATAGAATAATGTTTAGAATTTATTTTTAAGTTAAAATAAATTGAGTTGCTCTGGAAAAACCATAAGAACAGTTAATACTTAATATAAGTGAAATTTCAAATATCTTAAAATATTAATTTGAGTTTATAAACTGAATACTTATCTGAAATCTTGATTTTTAAAACTAAAGTTACAAATTTTAGTTAAGGATTAAAAGTGCATTTCTTGGTTGCACTATTTTTGGGTTTTTGGGAATTTCTGGTGATCTATGCGACTGGAGGTAGTCGGGCTGTGCGAGGAGGTCGAGGAGCTTACCGAGGTGATGGGAAAATAGGTGATGGATGATCAGAGCAGGGTGGCGATGGTGGTTGAGATTTGAAATCTGTAAACCTAGTTTTGGTCTGGGTTGATGAATTTGGTCAGTTCGATCACTCTGGTTGATCGAGTTCGTTGGAACTCTGGAAAGTGGTAGCTGGGACGATAACGAGGGTATGCTTGAAGCTGCAGCGCTCACGGTGGTCGGAGGAGCGGGGTTTTCGCGTTGACAGGTTTCGAGAGGGGGACATGCTCATGGTTCCAGGTTTGTAAAGGTGAGCTCGTTTTTGATTCGAGCGAGTGGGTGGCTTCGGAGGGGTCGCGATCATGTCTGGAGGTGGTCGGCGACGTGTGGAAGTTCAGGTGGATGGCCGGAGGTGGCCAGAGCCACGGTGCACGTGCACCATGTCCATTAGAAGTGCTAAGTTTTTTCGTGGGCTGCAGGGTATTTTGACTCCGGAAATACTCGAGTCATTCGAGCTGTTAACTTGAAGCAGTGGGAGGAAGAACTCGAAGCAATGTAAGTAGGAGTAGGTTATAGTTTTGAAAACTGTCGCTGTTTTTTTGTGGGCTTTGTTTTCTCGGGTCATTCGAGTATATGACTCGAAGCAGGGGAGGTGAAGACTCGAAGCAAGCTGGGTTTGTCTCGAGCAGAGGATGGTTTCAGGTTTTAGTAAACCTGATTGTCCCAGGTTTAAATTTTGTTCAAAAATTTTAAAACAGGATTTTAAGCTGTGTTTTAAATTTAAGGGTTAAAGTATAAATTCAAATGGAACTTTTAATTATAAACCAGATTCAAACAAGTTTAAAATTTGATTTAAAATCTGAAATGTAATAAAAAGTTTAAAATATTTAAATGGGGTTCAGGTTTAAAACCTGAAAGTTTTCAGATTTTAAGATTTAATTTAAAATCTGAAATAAAATTTAAACTGTGTTTTAAATTAAAAGTTTAAAGTATAATTTCAAATGAACTTTGGAATCTAAGGTTTTAAAAATGAATTCGTATTTTAAATCAAGGTTTAAAACAAGTTTAAATCAAAGTTTAAAATCAAATGTTTAAATAACATAGTGGATTTAAGTTTTTGAATTCAGATCTGGGTATTTGAATAAGTTTTTAAATTCTGAATGTTTTAAAAACAAGTTTTAATTAAAATTAAATTTGTTTCAAACAAATATTTAAACTTGATTTTTGATATGTTCTTTATAAAAGGATTTTGAATGGAAGTTAAATAAATTGTTTTAACTTGAAATTGCAAGTTAAAACACAATGTAATTTAAACGCTAAATTTTTAACTAAAAATTAAGTAGTTAATTTAAAGGCTTTTCATATATAAGTTTCATATGTAAGTAATAAATGTTATTTTCATTTATTTAAAAGATTATAAATTAAATGTAAATTTGGTTAATGTTAAATTTATAATCATTTTGAATCATAAATTCAAAATAGAATTTGAATTTAAAAATGTAATGTTCAAATACACTTTAATATTAAGGAAATCATTAATAAGGAATAAATTTATCTTAGAAATAATTAGGATATCAAAATGATTTAATGAATAAGTTAAATTAAGGATTGTTTAATTAAGGAATTGTTTTAAATAAATGAAGATAATTAATTAAAGATTTTTAATTAATTAATTAATGTGATTAATTTTATTAATTTAATAGATTAATTAATTTAGATAATCAATTGTAAATTGGTTAAGGTAATTACTTGATAAAAGTAATTAAGAGGTTAATTACTTATTGTAATTAATTTTGATAATATGATTAAATTAAGTTAATTAATTTTGTTTAATTAAATTAATAAATCATTTGATGATTTGATAAGTGAAATTACTTAGTGTAATTAACGGAGCAGAATTACTTAGGAAAGTAATTAGATGATAATTACTAGACGTAATTAATACAAGATGGTTTGTAGATGAAGTAATTTGGGTAATTACTTTTGTAATTAATCAAGGGATTAATTAATGAAGATAATTAATTATGGAATAATTTATTTATTTAAATAAGTAATTAAGGATAGTTAATTACTGGTTTGATATTAATCAAGGGTGATTAATAATTGTGCTTTAAATAAAAATTAGTTACTTAATGTGATCTAAATAAAGGAATTTAATTTAAATATAAATTAGAGATCATTAATTAGTATAATTAATGATATAATTAAGAATTGTTTAATTAAGGAATAATTAATAAATGAAGTAATTAAATGTTAATTACTATGAATGATTTAGAATAACTAAATTGTGAAATTTATTAAGGACTAAATTACTTACTGTAATTAGAGAATGATTTAATCAAAGGTGTTTAATAAAGATGAATATTTAGAGAATAATCAATAAATTGATTATTTAATAAATAATGATTGTATAAGCAGGGTTTAAAGATGAAGTAATTAATTTAAATTCACTTTAAATTAATTAAAGATAAAAGTAATTAATTTAATTCATTTTAAATTAATTATAGATTGTGAATAATAAATCATTGCTTATGGATGATATTGATATTTCGTTGATTGATTGTGATCTCAGATATGAGATGGGTAATATCTGTGGGATATGGATGCTTGGTTTAAGTATGATAATGTTTATTTATCTGTTTGGATGATAATATAAATTATCTGTTATGATGATAATGTGATTATCTATTGTGATATTGTGAATTATCTATCCATGTGTATATAGATAATAATTAAATTGAATTGTTTTAATCTTTAAAACAACTTGGCCTTAAAAGATACGTTTTTGGATTTCGATGAGACCGGGGTCGGGTTTCCATTTTTGGACATCTGAAAACCACATCGCTCCAAATTAACGATAGGTCGTGAATCTAAAGTGAAGATGAAGATTCAAAGTGCAAGAGTTATTGTCGTTAACTCTGATCGTGATTCCAAAATGAATGTAACGATATAATGCCTTCGGTTTGTTCGAACCCGGAACGAACTTGTATGGATTGAATGCTTTCAGAACATCGTCAGGTGGACAAAGAGCATTCTAAGAAGATGAGATTTCTAAAGGTAATCTTAGCCTCAAGCCTCATCAACCAGGAATGGGTAAAACAGGGGAGGTGTAGCAAAGTTTCGTGGGTAGCCTCCACTTGAGAGTAAGATATACCCCTGTCTAGATGTCCCTTTATATTCGGCTGTGTAGGAGGTTGATTGCAACAACTGTCGAGGTTGTTTTATTTGGAACTATTCAGTATGGAATGGTTCCGGCTTTGTGTTGTAGGTGATTGGCAGTAATCCTCGGTACGCTGATCTAGGCCACGTACTGTGACGGGCGGTACCCCAGTAGCCCTGCCATTGTATGGAATCCAAACTCCAATAAGTGCCGTACGAGTTAGTTGTGCCCAACTATGTTGGAATGTGAGATGTAAGCATTTCAGCTATTTTCTTGCTTTATTTGAAAACCCTAGACCCTATTATAATATCACCGAATTTCCTATCAAATGTTTGGTTAGCGTAAGGTAAAAACTTACCCATATTTATTTGTGGGAAGTCTTACGTGATACCCTTCTTTCAAATGCTTTTAAAATTAAGCAACTTTAACCTGTTACTCACACCAGACCCATGTCTGACCCGGAGTTTATTTCTGTTTTCCTAAACTCTTGGGCACTCAAATTTTTACGAGTAGTCAAGGGATTCAGGTTGGCTTTTGACGAATTCTGAAGGAGCAATGGAGCAGGAGGCTTCTACGTTGTAGATATATAGTTTTCCACTGTGTTGGTATCTTTGAGTAGTTCTGTGTATCGTGTTGTGTTATAATAACTAGACAGGTGATATAACTGTCTAGTATGTGATGTATGATCTGTATAACTCTATTGGTTATTGTATTATGTAATACTTATGTGATTAGTATAATTTATTCATTCCGCTGTTGAGATTCTAATGTTGTTTTCTTCTTCTTCTTCTCTATTTTCTCACCCCTTTCTTTCTTAAAGACGATACGAATTCCTGGGCATAGGAAGTCGGGTCGTCACAGTTGGTATCAGAGTGCTAGGTTGAGTGAATACGTAGGCTCTTAAGTGATTTCTTTCCTGAGAGAGTGTATTTGTAATTTTGATATATATATATATATATATATATATATATATATATATATATATATATATTTCTACCTATTGTTGGGTTACCTGTTTGGGTTGTCCAATGAGTTATAAGGGTAGATAAGGTAGTGATGTGTGTAACACGATTACCAATGGTTGGAGTTTGAATGTTTGAGGTTGGAAGAGTAAGTTTGGATCTGTCGGTTGGACAGAAGCAAGTGATGATATCTTGATACATCAGGGTGTAGTAGCCGTGTGATGAGACACAGTGACTATGGATGTCTCCTAAGATATTTCTTTGGAACAAGATTAAGGAAGTGTGTCTGCTTCGGTGTCGTGGGTGTGTTCAGCTGGGTGTTTCTGATAAGTTTGAGGTCCGAGTTTCTCGAAGAGATTTGGATTAGGAATTCCTTAGCATTAGTATTAGCAGTAGATTTCAGGAGCAGCAGTGTGGACCTGTTTCTTTGATGGATTGGCTATATAAGTGTAAGCTATTCTGTTTGTAAAGAGAGAGCAGTATCCTTGGAATTAGGCTGGATTGATCGCAAAAGTGACTTGCGATAGTTTGAGTGTTCTCTTGTGTTTCGGGGATATTTTCTGGATGTCTTCAGGAAATCAGAGTTTTGTCAGAATCTGGAAATTGAGTTTTGGTAAGCAGCTAAGGTTTTGGAGGAACTTCTGAGTTTTATTTTTGGAATGTGTTGTCCAGTCTGTGCTTGTGTTCTTCTTCAGCATTATCATCTATTCAGTCAGAGTTGCGCAGTGGAAGCATGGTGGCAGCTGTTTTGGTGTGGAACCATTTGGATGTTGCAGTGTTTGGATTAGAGAGTATCTACAGGAAATTTTTTCAAGATCTTAAGGTCAGATTAGAGTGCATCTGTTTTATCTTTTCTAGATGAGAGAAGTGAGATCTGTTTTCTGATTTTGGAATAGGGTTGTGTTCTGGGTTTTGGTTGATCTTGGGAAGATCATTTTGTTAGATTGTTTTTGGTTCAGTATTTTTTTTAGGGCATCAGCAAGGGTTGAGCTAATCAGTAAGGATGTAGGAGGCCCAGGATTGTCCGGAGAGTTTTGTGGATAAGGGACAGAGGAATTTTAATTCCAAAGTTGGAGATTTGTTTCCGGATAAGTGTTTGGTCTTCAGATTGTATTGCCAGTTGGATAAATGATATTCGTTGTATTTCACGTATCTCTGAGGGAGTACGTATAAGATCTATCTCTGGTTGTAGAACCAGCAGTTCAGGGAGTTTTGGTTGTTGAATCAGACTTGTCTATAGTCTGGTATCCTGTCTTGTTTTATAGATCTAGATGAGTGGAAGCTCTGTAGCTTAGTAGTATTGGTTGTTTAGATTCTATAGAGCGAGTAACCCGGTATGTATACCTGGGGAAACTCGAGGAAATTCTATCTAGTATTTTGTCTGGATAATTAGTTTTGTTTGATTGGATGAATGGGATGCTATAGTTGGATGATATATGCTTGTGTTGATAATCAAATTTTTAATTAGATTATTAAATTTCCTTTGTTTTAAATTTCGGGGACGAAATTCTTTTAAGGGGGGAGGAATGTAACATCCCGGAAATTTAAGCAATATAAATTTAATAATCTGTGTTAAAAATTAAATTGATTTGATAATATTTGTTAATAAGATTTGAATTGATTTAAATGATCTTCTTTAAAATAAATATTTAACTGATAATTTATCTTTTAAAAGCTAGTAAATTGTTTTCTAATTATAATATATATTTGTATATAATCTAAATAGATAAGATCTATTTTAAAAAATTTATAAATAAAGATATGTTTTACTATTTTAATATTTTTGGTAATTTTAGTTTGATTTAATATGTGTCTTTTTAAAAGTTATTAAATAAATAATCATTTGGTTTTAATAATATATACAAGATTAAGTTAAAATTTGTTTAAATGATTTTAACTTAAATTTAAATTTAACAAAGGTTGTTTTGTTCATGTTTTAAATATGGTTGATAAAATAAGTAATTTATGTATATTCAGATAATTTCTTTATAAATTATTTAATTTAATAATGAGCTTTAGTAATAATATAATGTCTTCACAAGAAGATTTTTTAAAATAAATAGAAATTGATATATATATATATATGTATATAATTGAAGAAAACTATGGTTTGAAGTTTAAAATAAAATCTTTCAAAATTGTTTATAATAAAATAAATCTTATTAATATTTAACATAAGTATAAATGACATAATAAAATATCTAGTCATGAAGTATAAAACAAAGTAAGAAAATGTAAGCAAAGTAAAAATATAATATGCTGGCAAAAAGTGTTGCAGGCAGAAATAAGCAAAGTAAAATAACAACATATCTATGCATATATTAAGCTAAGTAGGGAACATAAGGTACTTTTTCATTTAATGCACGCAAGTAAAGTCAAATTCAAATTTGTATTAAAAATCAACTCTGCCCCCAATTGAAGAAATTCTCTGATCAGTAAAAATAAAAATAAAAAGGAAATAAGTGTACCTACAATTGCTTAGCTCAGACATCACCCCTCTACAAACTTTTTCCTATATATATATATATATATCTCCTTCTTGTTTCTGTTCGTTCATTAAAACAAAAGCCTGTAACCTCATTTTTTTCAAAGGCTAGCTCAGAAATCACCAAAACCTGTAGCCTGCATTGTTTCTGCAATTTAGTTTTTCTTCTACCTGGATAAATGCAAGCATGCAAGTGCTGTAATCAATGCAAGCTTCAGATTTCAAGCATCATCATCTTGCATGCTTTCTTAGCAAGTTCAGGCATTTTTTCAAGCATTCCAGTTTGATAAGAAATTCAGGTTTTCAAATCAAAAAGCATCCAAACACTCAAGTTTTAAAGTATCATAAGCTTTTCATTATGGTGCTCCGTTCTCTGTTTCAAAAATTTCAGGTGAGTAACTTCATTTTAAAAAGCTTGAGTATATTTATACCTGATTGCTTGATTTATGTCTGAAAATAAATACGAGTTTGTGTGTGTATATTGGTGAAACTTCTGTGTATTTGTGATTTATGATGAATGCATGTTTGCTAACACCTATAGAACACCTCTGTTCAAATTTCAAGATAAAGTTTAAGTTAAAAATCATTATTCACTTGACCTGTTCCTTATGAGGATTCAAATTCAAACAATTTGTGTTTGTTAAATGATAGAATAAAGTTTAAAATTTATTTTAAGTTAAAATAAATTGAGTTGCTCTGGAAAAACCATAAGAACAGTTAATACTTAATATAAGTGAAATTTCAAATATCTTAAAATATCTATTCGAGTTTATAAACTGAATTCTTATCTGAAATCTTGATTTTTAAAACTAAAATTACAAATTTTAGTTAAGGACTAAAAGTGCATTTCTGGGTTGCACTATTTTTGGGTTTTTGGGAATTTCTGGTGATCTATGCCACTGGAGGTGGTCAGGCTATGCGAGGAGGTCGAGGAGCTTACCGAGGTGATGGGAAAAATAGGTGATGGATGATTAGAGCAGGGTGGCGATGGTGGTTAAGATTTGAAATCTGTAAACCTAGTTTTGGTCTGGGTTGATGAATTTGGTCAGTTCGATCACTCTGGTTGATCGAGTTCGCTAGAACTCTGGGAGGTGGTAGCTGGGACGATAACGAGGGTATGCTCGGAACTGCAGCGCTTACGGTGGTCGGAGGAGCGGGGTTTTCACATTGACATTTTTCGAGATGGGTATATGCTCGTGGTTCCAGGTTTGTGAAGGTGAGCTCATTTTTGATTCGAGCGAGTGGGTGGCTTCGGAGGGGTTGCGATCATGTCTGGAGGTGGTCGGCGACGTATGGAAGTTCAGGTGGATGGCCGGAGGTGGTCAGAGCCACGGTGCACGTGCACCGTGCCCATTTGAAGTGCTGAGTTTTTTTGTGTGGTGCAGGGTATTTTGACTACGGAAATACTCGAGTCATTCGAGCTGTTAACTCGAAGCGGAGGGAGGAAGAACTCGAAGCAGTGTAAGTAGGAGTTGGTTACAGTTTTGAAAACTGTCGCTGTTTATTTTTATGGGCTTTGTTTTCTCGAGTCATTGGAGTATATGAATCGAAGCAGGGGAGGTGAAGACTCGAAGCAAGCTGGGTTTGTCTCGAGCAGAGGATGGTTTCAAGTTTTAGTAAACCTGATTGTCCCAGGTTTAAATTTTGTTCAAAACAAATCTAAACATTTTTAACCAGCTTAAAAAAACTAGATTCATCCTTACGTTAAATATAAATTTCAAAGGTTTTTGAAAAAGTATTTTGAAAGGATAAAAGCTCTAAACTCTTTTTCGGTCACTGGAAAATAATTCTGATGGTGATCGCGACAGATATGTGTTCATTTTCGGGTTTCCAAAGGAGGAATTGCTGCCAAATTGTTTTAAATGGAAGATGTTTAGAAAATTTGGGGTTTGGCTTTGGAAATTCAAAAGATAATTTGAATTGATTTCAAAATGGATTTTGAAAAGGTTGAAAAGACTCTGGAATACTATATAAAAATATTTATGGAATATTATTGAGTTGACAACTTATACAGTTTGAATTTTGATAGAATAAATTTGAATTTAAAGAATGGAGTTAAATTAAAGTAAGTATAACTGAACAAATTTGAATGAAGTGAATTTAAAGGAATGTCTAAGGAGACGAAGTGAAATAATTACTTGAAGAAAATTTATTAAGTTGAAAATAAATTTGGAGTAATTAAAATGAATTGGAATTGAGTATTGAATTATGGAAATAAATTGAGAACGAATGAATGAAATTTACAATTTCAAGTAAATAAAATTAAAAATGAATGTTAAATTTTGTTTTGAATTTGTTGGTAAATGAAATTCAAGCTGAATATTGGGAATTGAATTTAATTTGTGATAAACAAAGTGAAGTATTGAAATAAAAATTAGTAAGTGAAACTAATTGAAGAAATGACCAAATGGATAAGATTTAAAATGAATTGAATCTAATATTTGTAGAATTTGAAATCCAGTTTAATATAAGTGGTTATAAACCATAATAGTGAATTGAAAATAAATTTTGGGAATGAACAAAAGAATAAAACTGGAATTGAAACTGAATGTTGAACACAAATTTGAATAAAGGAATTGAAATTTGTAATGAATTAGTAATTGGAACTAATTTAAAATAGTGCAGTTATGAATGAAAGATAGTCGATAAAATTCAATATTCAAAAGTCAAACTGAATCCAATTAGAGTTGAAAGTGTAAATGGAATTCAATTGAAATTGAAATGAAAAGATTGATTGAAATTGGATATGTAACTTCAATAGTAAACTAAAGATGGTATAAGAAGCATATATCAAAATTTTGTAATGGAATTGGCAAAATGGTTTGAATGTTGGAACTGGATACTACTGCTAGTAGGATATACAGGTGTATTAAAGGAATGAAATCGAGATTTTAATTTCGAAGATAAAATTTGAATTGCCCGACAAAAAGGTACGTATTTCAATTTCAGTATGAAATTTGGTTATTTTCTTGCACATCCACTGGGCTTTTCATTTTCATTTTGAATCTGAGGGGCCGTGGTGCCATTTTGTAGTCGTACCGAGCTAGCCGCGCAAAGGAGACGCTGGCGAAATTTTTCGAAAATTTAGAGTGTTAGAAAATTTTTGAGAAATTTGAAAGTTTAAAATTTGAATTTGAATTTAAATTTGAATTGTTAAGAAAACAATGTTGTTTGGAACTTATAATTGAAGTTGAAAAGCTAGTTGAAATAATGATGGATCTATAACAAAAAGATTTAGGCTAGTAAGTTGATAAAACAAATTTGGATTGTGAAAAATAGTAGACGAGTTAAGGACCATTTTTTCCTAACTTGTAATTTCGGGACGAAATTCTTTTAAGGGGGAAAGATTGTAATGACCCAAAATTTG
Source organism: Allium cepa (assembly GCA_030765085.1). Lineage (NCBI taxonomy): Eukaryota > Viridiplantae > Streptophyta > Magnoliopsida > Asparagales > Amaryllidaceae > Allium > Allium cepa. Next base: position 663,759,320 of record CM060937.1, read on the forward strand.
AACAATTTAAGTTGAAAATATTTAATTAATTTTAAATATTTGAATGATGGTTTGGATTGAATTTTCAATATAACTTTAAAATTTGGCGATTAAATTTTAAAATTTAATCCATTGGAAGTTGAATAAAAAATTTGAATCTTCGATTTTAAGTTGAAAAAATTAAAATAAAATATTTCAACGGCTTGTAAAATTCATATAGATAATACTGAAGATAATAGAAGCTTCAGAATTGAATTTGAATTTGATTTGTTCAGTTTTGAATTTCTATCGTTTGAATCGATATTTAAAAACAGCCATCCGAGGCACAGTCTCAGAATTCGACGAAACCAGTTCCATTGGGTCCGTAATATTGAATTATTACCGGATTTCAAATTCCGTAGTGTTTGGAGTTGTTGTGTGACCGTACGATAAGCAAACGCGTTGAAATTAAATCGAGTTCAATTTAAATTTAAATATAAATGTATCCCCTCAAATCATCAGCCACCCTAATATACCACTGCCACCCTACTATGTACGAAGTCGACCCCTCTTTTATTTTAAAATTGCAAAGATCAAATCGTGTCTCCTCAGCACGCAACCATCTTCGTTTAAAGATATAACCGAGCTTCCTTCAGTTAATAATAATAAAAAAAACGAAAGAAATTCAAAACCATGGCTGTAGCCTCCAGTCTCACTCCCCTCCAACCCAAATTCGTTCCATAAAAAGGGTATAATGATTAACAGAGCCGAGTTTTTCCCTATCCTCTTCAAAAAAATCCAGTTCGATTGAAAATAAATTTCATGGCCGAACAACATCGTTCTTCATCCTCCTTTCAAAATCCATTCGAATCGAAATTTCAAACCAAAGCAAATCCTTCGTCCCCAGTTCGAAGTCGGGTCGAGCAGTGGGCCGCTTTTGGTTTTGGGTGGCGTTAGCTTGCGTTTTGGCGACGGAGGAGTGAAGCTCGAGTCTGGAAGCTATGCGATTTCTATTGGATGGTGTGGGCCACGATTCGAAGAAGCAGGCGCTCGCGAGCATCTGGAAGGGCGATGCGATTTGGCTATCGCGATTCCTGGAGGCGCGTGCTGGTGATGTCGATGTGGGGCAGTGGGGCTTAGCCGTGGGATTCAATTATCGGCGGAGTCACATGCGAAGGATCTGGGTTTATCTTTGTTGTGAGGTATTGTTTTAAATTTTAAAAAAAAAATTATTATTTGCAGTAAAATATTGAATCTATAATTAAGTTATTTCAATGACACAGATATGTTGATTATATACGTACAGATTTGGAAAAATTTATATATAAAGTTATTATTATTATTAAAATTTTATTTTTACTGTAAGCTGTAGAATAAATTCTGTTTTGAATAGAAAATAATATATATATTCACATGTCAATATATTGGACAGACAGAAAAATACAGGAAGAAAATATATGACAGGGTAGTTTGGAAACATTTCTATTTTTAAAAGTTAACATGAAGAAAAAGAAAATAAAAATAAAATAAGTGTACAAATAGATTGTAATCTACTAAATTTATTTTGAAATAATAAATTATGGTGGAAAATTAATTTAATTTATTCATTTGATTTTAGTTACCAAAGGAATTAGTTTTGAAATTTATTAAAAGGGATTTCTAATATTGGAGGTATTTATATAAGTAAAATGATTGAAATATATATGTAAATGAGATTTTAGTTAAGGAAATAGGAAAGTTAGTTGGAAATTTAAAATGATAGTTAAATAAATTAATTTACAGAAAATTGGTTTAAAATAAAATCATTGGTAATTAAATTCATAAATGAGAATTTAATTGTTCAATTAGTTCGAATATTAATGAATTTTATAATGTTTATACAAGGTTAAAAATCGAGAAAATCGAGTTGAGATGGAAATGGATTGCGAAACAAGAGCTAAGGTGAGAACTTCTCACTCAAAAGGGTTTTTTTAAATTTTAAATAGTTGGATTTAAAATTTGTTGATTGATTGATTGTTTGCTTGATTATGATAATATATATAGTAGTATATAGCAATATATATATTGGCATATGTATATATTGGAGATGTTGATTTCCCGCATTATATAGCGGATGAGACCCTATTGCGCCGCCTATTAAGCGGATAATATTTTATAAATCCCATATACCGCGATATCCCGTCTTGAAACGGGATTGGTATTGTGCTAATGTCTGTGGATGCAGGGAAACAGGTTGGAGGGATCCAACTGGATTCCTCACCAATATTTATTTCATTACAGATATTGTGATATTTGTTGGTTATCGTATGATGATATATGTTGTTTGTTGTCGTGATTGACTATTTGGTGCTGTTGCATCATCGGATCCATTTTTGGAGTTTTAAAAATGTTAAAATAATGATTTTTAATTTAAAAGGATTTTTAAAGTGATTTTTTGAAAGTATAAGTTTTATTAAATTTTGAATTGTTAAAATAAATAAAAGTTATAATTTTTATTATTATAAAAGTTATATATTTGGAGAATAATGCTTAAGTATAATTTTGGAGTTATATGTAAGTTTTAATAACGATTTGTAAATTATTAAAAGGATTAGTTTATTTGAATTGAGATTTTTGAATTATCATAACAGATTTATATAAAAGACTTAAAAATTTATATTTATAAATTAAAACCTTGGAATTATAAACCGAGCTTTTATAAGTGTTAAAACGAAAAGAAAATGGATCTTGTAAGTGAATGAAGTATATATAGATTTACAGATGGGGAAGTTATAAGATGAATAGATTTTTTTTTTGTGAAATAAAAGATTATAAGTAATTAACTTATAAATTAGATTTTGGTATATTAATTGGGTTATAAATTGAATTGGATAATAAAGGAGATTTATAAGTCGAAGTATTTTAAATAGAAATGGAATTTATAAAGATTGGTTATAAATTTGAAATCAATTGAATTTGATAGATTGAATATAGAAGTTTATTAAAGGAAGTATATTCGCGATTTTTGACAGCGAATTATCCTTTAAGTTAAATGTGGTAAAAATAAGAGTTGGTTGTGAATTATATCCACGATTTTGGATAGTGGATAATCCTTTGAATAAAAATGTGTAGCAACGTTAAATTTGGTTAACTAGTATATTCATGATTTTGGATAGCGAATAATTTATTTAAAGAAATGTTTAGGGACGTGATATTATAAAATGAAGTTAATGGTTTTAAAAATATTTTAAAATGCATTAAGTATCGAATACATAGATTTCAACATTCATTGTTGAAATAGACGTTTTCGAGAAATAAGGAATTGATGGACTATAACACTATTATTATAGTAAATGATTCCCAAAAGGAAATGTTTTTATATAGTATTGGGATTTATATATCTATCTAAATTTCGAATACCTATACTAGTGATTTTGGGTTGTCGTAACGATGTTTTACGCAACATTCGTTTTGACTCAAATAAATATGATTAAGAGAATGTTTTCCTTAAGGAATGAAATTTATACTTAATTGTGATTTAAGTATATTGAATAGTTTCAAATTTGTTGAAAATAAATGGATTTGTGAATTTCTTATTATTAAATAAGTATGGAAATGTTTTTCCAATATGAAATGAAGGGTTTGAAATTTTATCTTTTAAAGATAAATTGAAAGGTGAATATTTGCAATTTTTTTTCAAATAGTTAAGTGTGGAAAGTGAATATTTGAAATTTGTTTTCAAATGGTTAAGTGTAGAAAATTATATATCTTGTAAAGACATTTTTGGGAAAATAAACATATTGGAAAATTATTTGGAATCTGATGATGTGATGCATCTCTATTGATAGTTAAATAACCGACTATCAATAATTACCCTTGAATGGGTATTTTTTGTGATTGTTTGAAATTGAATGCTACATTTATTTTAAAATAAGCGCTCGCTATTCGGTTTAGCCGGGAGAGGACCTTTGTGTCGCATAACCCATTCCGAATATGTGATACGTCGTTATGGATAGCATTTGAAGACCGGTGTTGAAGACCGGGTATTTGTGAAAATGATAGGATGACCTACCGATTGTCTCTGCATCGTTAGCTACGGTATGGAGATTTCCTTTGTGATGGGAAGTTTTATCGGGATTGTGAATACCCGGATTGCAAGGGCTTCTTTGGAAGTGCATTCGATTCTATTCGAACCCGGAACAGACTTGTATGGTTACGTGTCTGACATTACATTTTGAGATATAAAGCAGATTTCTTTCAAATATATTTCCGTTGGTGGCGGAGAATTTATTCTCTTAGCTTGACACCCTTTGAGGTTATGTAGTTGAAGGTTATCGGCGATATATTCCCAATTTGGTAATGTGGCATGCTGAGTGTTTCTGTGTGATGATCATTTATTGATCATTTGTTGATCAAAGCATGGCTTTATGCCAAAGCGTAGCTTTGCGGACGAGACTTCGTCAGAACTCACTCCCCGGAAATGGTCGAAACAGGAAATATGCGGCAAGGTTACGAGGGTCGCACCCTTTAGGGTATGTTATTTCTTTCTGGAAAAGGGTGCTATCATAGTATGGAGCCCATATACTTACTCATGTTGATACACAATATCTATTACTGTGTGGTGTTGTTGGAATCGAGCGCTCGGATAAAGGTCCCAAAGGACCGGGGGATGACATATTCGTGTAGTAGTTACCTAGTTACAGAGGTAACCCGGCCTTGTGTTGGCAGAGATCTAACCGTAACGTTAGTTCTTGGGACGTCCCGCCAGAGGCGATCCCATGTGGCAGTAGGAAGTTCCTTAGCCTGACCATTTGTTGGAAATCCAAACAAAAAAATACGATCTTGTACGGTTTTAGTTGTAAAACCTATCATTCACTTATGGTGGTCACCACTGTTTGGATGGTAGCTATAATAGGCATAAGTGCGGAATGCCTATGCTGGCTAAGATTTATATTCTACTTTCGAAATGTTTTCTACACTATGCACTAATAATAATATAAAAAATGATTTGTTTTGCGTAGTAATCATCTTTGACTATCATAACGAGAAATCTCCTCCAATTCTACGTTTGCATTGTGTGTGTGGCGGGAGGCCTTATGGTAGTTTCATTTTTAAAAAGCATTGCGGATTTTCTTTTAAAATTTTCCTGTTATTTGTTTCAAAGATAAATAACTGTTTTAAGTTCTCACACCAGTCACATGACTGACCTGGAGTTTATTGTTCCCTTCCTAAACTCTGGGTGCCCACCAATTTCCACACGGACAGTCTAGAGTTAGGTAATCAGGTCATTCTGGATTCGGGAGTTGCTGTAGAGATCTGGAGGCGAGCAGGATGGCGTAGTCTATTATTTATTGTATATAGTATTTCTTTTCCGCTGTTTGTTGTTGTAAACTCTGATAATGAATGTAATGTGATGTAATGTATAAAATATACAGTTCTTTTGTTTTAAAGAATACTCATTTATCTATTATGTGTCGTTCCACTGCGAATTGTGAGATTCTGTTATTGTGTTGTTACTTTCTGTTCTGTTGTTTCTTCCTCTGTTCTCTTCTACCTTTTTCTCTCTTCTTCTACCTTTTTCTTCTTCTTAAACCATAATGGTTCGTATTTCCGTTCATCTTGAGTTAATCGATGGATATTAGTGTCTATTCAAGGAGTATGGATTTGCAGATTATTACACTCAAACTAGGCTTTCCAAATATAATATTGATTTTACCCAGAAATCAAAAGCCTTTCCAAATTCAAAGGTTCCCAAAACTTTTTTTCAAAATCCTCATATGATCCTTTATATATATAGATATATATAAAATCCTTGATAAAAATATTTGGATCATTTTAAATTTGTATAAAATCCTTTTATACTTCAAAATACCCTTAAAAATCCATTTCTTCTGGCAAGAGTTTTAACAAGGGGAGTTTCATTTTATAAAACAAAGATATTTAACTTTGTTAACTCAAAATAAAATATTCAAATTTGATTACTCCTTTCAATATCATTTTCATTCAAATCCGTACGATGTACACATATCATTCGTATGCTATACCAATTTGATCGTTCACTCGATCACACAATTTCACTTCTGAACTAATATCGTCCAACCGACTTCCTAGTGCGGACTCAGATCTGGTTTCTTGATCAGAAACCGTCATTCTCCTTGCATAGTCATAACTATGATAGAGAATATGCAAAACTAATCAACAATCCATATCCAGGTTCGCCTTAAAAAATCGAGTGGAAAATTCCAACTCAGATCGATATAACTGTCTCGATATAACTAGTTTGTAAAATAGGTGTAAAATAGTTCAGTAATTGTAAAATAATTGGAAAATAGTTAAATAGTCATAGAAATTTGAAATAATTGCAAAATAGATATAAAATAATAATTAGTAGTTGAAAATAGTAATTAGTTTATAGAATAGTTAGAAAATTGTTAAACAGTTTCAAAAATAGTTGTAAAACAAGTATAAGATAGTTTGGCTTTTAAAAGAAAGGTTGTTTATATAATGAAAAGCTTGGAAAAATAGGTTTATATTAAAATAATTTATATTAAAAATAGTCCAGAGTCAAAATTGTTCACTTCCCAATCTCCATTCTCACTAATTCAATTCAAATTTCCTCTACCATTTAAATTGACCCAATTCCCATTTAAATAACTTCAATTTCCATTGAAATTGATTCAATCCCAATTCAAGTTGAATTAACCTTAGTTTCTTTCCAAATTTAACTTTATTCAACCTTGATCTCAAATTCTTCTAATTCAAATAAATTTTAATTTAACTAGTTTCAATTTCAATTCATTTCAACTCCCATTTGAATTAATCCCAATTTCATACTTCATTTCCAAATTAAGTTGAATTATTCTTAACTTCCTTCCAAATTCAATTCAAATTCCATTTGAATTTAAAATTATTCAACTTTAATTATAATTCCAAATTATTCAAATCAATTTGGACTAATTTCAAATTAAACTCACTTTAATTTCAAATCGTTACAAATTAATCCAATTCAAATTTTCCATTTGAATTTTATACTTATACATCTTCAATCACAATTTCAATTACTTCAAATCAAATTCGATTTGAACTAATTATGATTCAAATTCCAGATTTAAACCATCTCAAATTATATAAATTCGAGTTAAGTTCACTAAGGTTGGTTTAACCCTTTAAACCAAGTTAACCTTTATTAAAAGCTTTTAAACAATTTAATTTCAAATTAAAGTTAGATTTTCTTTTATCTCAATAATGGATATATCACCACACTTCATTTCTTATTCATTTAAACAAATCCAATTTCACAATTTAAATATTTTCAATTTCCAGATCTCAAACCCATTTTGAGATCACACAAACTCCAAATTCGAATTAACCATTCAGCTTTCCAAGTTAAATCCCAATTTCATCTTGAAATTTCCAAATCAGATTGTTCATTCAAACTTATTTAACCTCTTCCAATTTAAATTCAATTTACTTAATCCAGTCAACCTTACCCAGTTTGAACTTCCATTTCAAATTTTGAACTTTTCATAAATAATCTTTCCATTTATAAGTTCAAAAACTTAGCACTTTGGGTATCACATCTTATTCCAAATTTAAAACTCAATATTTAGAGTTTATTTCAAACTAACTTTAATATTTAAGTATATCCACATATATACATATTAATTTCTTTTACATACCAAGTTACACTTTAATTTTAAACCACCTTTGGTTTTTAATTCAAAACAAATTTCTTTTAAATTTTCAAACAACTCTTGTCTGAAATAGGACCATTTCATTCAATTGCATTAAATAATATTATTTATTATATTTTTACTTTAGTTACATCATTAATTAATTCCAATTAATTACATTCGGTAATTAACTTATTTCTTAATTACCTTTATTAAATAATTGTCCTTTAAATTACTTACCTCTAGTTACTTCATTAAGTAACTTCTTCTTAATTTATCATTTCCAATCATTATCCATTAAATAATCTCATTAAATAAAGTTTAATTAATGACATAAATTAATTGATTATCCTTATCCTGAAACCTTTCCCAAATTCAAGATTTAATTTCAGTTTGAATTCATTTCAAACTTATCTTTATTTAATTTCAATTTGGTTGTAATTCTGTTACCACTTAATTCTTACTATTACTTTTAATTTAATTAATATTACAACCAATTTCCTTAATATAATAGATAATCTATTTCTTATATAAGATTCATTTACTTTTGAAATCGTTTAAAAACCTTTATATGAGAAAATAACAAGTACGCTCTCTCATATTTATATACTCAACTCATCCCAGGGTATCACTTACCCTATCCTTAATGAGTAATCCCAACAGAGCCAAGGTTCTCGCTTAACCTTCAGCTCTGATACCAAATGTAACGGCCCGAAATTTTCGATCCCGAAAATTCCAGATAGTTAGAGAAAAGAAGAAAGAGATAGAAGAAGAATAGAAAAGAAACACACAATCTCACATTCGCAACGGATAAAATATAATATCAATAAAAGTTATAGCAAAGAAAACTGTATCTATCAATTTACATCGCTATATTAGAGTTACATCAATTTTATACAACATTGGATTGATAAAATTTAACATGTCTCAGATATACACAATATCATAGTGGAACTCTCCATACGTCCCTGCCATCCAGCTCGCCTCCTGAGCTCCAGAACGTCCTTACCTGAAAATCTGTAATACTCCGTCTGACCCGAGCATTGCATCAAAGTAACACCCGGGTCAAGCTGGAAACCAGCGTGAGTAAACCCATCTAACTTGGAATACAAAAGCATACAATTTATATAAACCCGGGGTAATTTATGTCAATCTAGACTTCACCGGTTATTATACATCTACCATTTCACACATCTATTTCTAAGTGCCAAAACTTAGATTTAAATGGTCCAATTTACTTAATTCTTTTCACTTCAGCCTATCAGTTTCACATATCAAATTATAAGAATCGAAGTGGTTTCGGGTATTTACTAATACCCAACTCCGGTCTCTTCGAAACCAAAATCATCTTAACTAAAATTATTCAAGTGAAATACAACTCAATTTTAAATACAGGATCTCATATAATTCATCAACAATAGATAACAACATCATCACAATTCAAATCAAGCATCACAAACCACATATTAATTAATCAAAAACTTCCAATATCAATCTATTTAACCTTTGATTACATTTAAGAATTAACCCTTAATTAATTTCACAAATTAATTATCCTCAACCCAATACGGTAATTAACCTTTAATAATTTCATTAATTAATGCTAACTATAATTATTATCACCCTTGATTAATAACATCAATAATTAACTACCCTTAATTACATCATTGAATAAATTAACCCTTAATTTATTCCCTAATTAATCCCTTGATTAATTACAAAGTAATTAAATCCAAATTACATCCATTATTAAAACATCTTTAATTATATTTAGTAAATATCAATTAATTACTTCCCTAAGTAATTACAATCCCATTAATTACATTAAGTAATTATTCATCAAGTGTTTAAATTAATTAAACTTAATTAATTAACCTAAACAAATCACATTATCCCAATTAATTTCATCAAGTAATTAACTCATTAATTACTTCTATTAAGCAACTAACCATAAACAATTTCACAAATGATTATCATTAATTAATTAATCTAATTAATTATTAAAAATTACTTACATCAATTAATTGTTAAATAATCTTAAGATAATGACCTTCATTAACAATCCTTAATTACGTCTTTTAAGTAATTAACTAAAATTATCCAATATTAATTACAAATTATTTATTTACCAATTAATCTTAACCATTCCTAATTATAGATTAATTAACCTTAATTAATTAATCTCAAATCTTAATTAATCAATTTAAAATTTATTAATTAAATCATCCACATTATTAATAAATTAAATAATTAATTACCCATTTAAATTAACATAATAATTTAAATGAATCCAATTTCCAAAGTTCTAACTTAATTTAAGAATCATTTCTTACTTATTGGAAGTATTTTAAAAACACTTTGTTTTCAAATTTACTTTAAATTTCACAAATTTCATTTTAAACTTAAGATACAAATTTAACTTAAACGAGGTTTTTAAAACAATTCAAACCTTATTATCTCATATGTTAAAAGAAACATCCACTTATAAAATAAGTTTAAAAGAATTTAAATTCCAATTCAATTTACATTCAAATCAATTTAAAAACACACCTAAACATTCCAGGTTATTTTAAATACAATTTCAATTTAAAAATTTCTTTTAAATTTCAAACTGAAATACAGCTTGAACATTTATTACAGATTTAAACTTAAATCCTTGAAAGTTAAAGAAATTTGAATTTAAATACTTGATCATTTCCAACTTAAGATTCAATTCAACTTGAATCTATAATTTTAAAATTATATTTAAAACATATTTCAAATCTTCGCTTAATATTTAAATTCAGTTTAAAATTTGAAAACATAATAGGATTTCTAACCTGTAACAGATCTAACTCGAGCTACTAAGAATTCACACGAGCCTAACCTTAACTTGCCCGTGCAAAACACTAACTAACTCGAATAAAACTCGAGTAACAACCCATTAGAAAACATTAAAACTAAAAGGGGTACTGTCAGGTTTACAAAACCTGTAACATCTAACACCCCCGAGACCACAACACAGCTCCTTCGAGTCCCAAACACCATTGCTTCGAGCAAAAATATGGAACAACCCGAGCACATCTCAGAACGACTCGAGTAACTCGAGTACCTTCTTCCGCAAATTAAACTGCTGACACATAATGATAATCGTGCACCTGCACCAACACGGCGAACATCTCCGACCGTTTGCGACCCTACTCGCAAGTCAACGACCTTCCTCCAACATGATTCCGACCATCCAAGAACTGCAGAAACCCCTAAATCGAAAACGAGCGTCGAGCTCCAAAACAGGAAGTAATGTAGCAACCTGGAAATTGCTTCAACCACCAAGCTCCGACCATTAGAGAAACACTACCTCCGTCCACTACTTCTTCCACACCCCACCTATCACCAACTCGAATATGGAAGAATTCGATCATCTATCTAAGCCGCGCCGATCAATTTACTGATCACAGTAAGAACTAGGGTTATAATCTTCAATCCCAAATCACCACTGCCTCGTTGTTTTAGTCTATCTCACTCTATTTTTCCCCGCATCATTGATCAACACTCCATCACCAGGAACATCGCTGGCCACCCCGTACTCCTAGGTTGTCAGTTACGACCCAAAGTACCTTCTCTAGAAAAACCAGAAATGCTCTTTCAAAATTAAACTAAATTTTCTGATTTTAGTTTTAGAATTCAAGTTTTGGATTATATAATTGGTTTAATATCTTAAATCAATGAATCTGGAGAGTTAAAAATTTACTTACAAAGGTTTGTTCTGTTACATTTGGTGTTTTCAGAGACATTACAGTTTTTCTTTTCATATTAAATAAAATTGAACTTTAACTTATGTTACAACACCATATTGATTTAATGTTAAAACTTTACACAGATTAAATCAAATGAAATGGATTTTAGCAATTTCTGAGCCTGGGAATTTATGCACAGCAAAATAATCACACAGCAACTTGCCCAACTACAAACATTCATCTATATATATCAGTAATGAGCTTGTAAACTGCATGCAAACACAATTATTTCCAGAGTAAATAAGCAACTAAATTATCCTTAAGTTTATTTAATAAAATGTTACTCACTTGTTCTTGGGTTTTGAACAGAAGAGGTTTGATAAAATTGCATGCTTTTAATCTTATTTAGTTTTCTGGCTTCCAGTTTTGCTTTTGCTGGATTTGAATCTAATTCTATATGCTGAGTTAAACCTTGAATCTCCATGCTAGCTTCTCTTTTCTTTTTTAGTTAAACCCTGCTCAGATCTCTCCTCTGGTTTGCCTTGATACTTTCCTGGTTTCTGTCTGAAGTTGCTTGATTGAATTTTCTGGTTTGATTTGTTTCAGTCCAATTTCTGATTGTTCTTATTACAGATTTTTGTTTCTCCTTTGTCTTTTTTTTATTAATAAATTTTCTTTTTTCTATAAACTCTAAACCAAAAGAAAATTACATTTAATTGCCACTTGTAAATAAAACTAACACTTGTCATAAACCTTTATTCATTAGTTAACACATGTTATATTAAGTTTTAATATAATAACCTTGTCTTTATATTGTTTTCTTTTTTGTTCTATATGTTAATAAAGGTTTTAATTAATTTGTTTATGCTTATGTAATATATTTGTGAATTTGTTATGTAAAGAGAATGTAATAAAACAAATTATGAATAAAAGCTTATTCAAATATCTTTAAATCCAAATATTTCAAAATATCCATCCTTTGAATTTCAAAACGTTAAATTCGAATTCAAATCCAAATTAAATTCTAAAATCCAATTTACAAATCAAGTTATACATATATACTCATATAACTACTTATTCAATTTAAAAAAAAATAACAATTCTATTCCTATAAAAATCTATTTATGTCTATGTATTTTTATTTGTTTGTAAACATCAATTTTTGCCAATATAATTAATTATACTAGAAAGGTTATTAAACCAATATTTTTCAGATATATATACTTTCATTACCAGCATTATTTGTTTAACTTACTAATCAGTATTTCCATTAATTAAATTCAGTTAACTTACAAATTACAGGTATTCTAAAATTCGGGTTATCACACTAGGGGTTTATGCCAATCGATGACCCGGCCCTATAAGCTCTTCGATGCATCACAAAATCATGATCAAACATGAAAGCTATTGATTTTTAAAGTTTTAACTTCAAAACACTAAAAATTGGAATATTCACAAAACCAATCCAAATCAAAAGCAAATGCACATGAATAAGTGTTAAGAATTCATACCTAACAATCAAAGATAATCATAGACATAGATGTGAGATAAAAATCTCACCTTTAAACCCAAAACAAATGAAGAAGAAGCTATAGAGCAATGGCAAGGGCAATTACTCTTCAATTCCAACTCAACAAGCTTGAATCAAAGCTTAAAAGAGAAACATTTCCTAAGTTAGGTTTAGGAATTTCTGAAATTTGATAGAAGAATGATTTGGAGAAGAAGAAGGGAGGGCTTACCAAAGCTTCCTCTTTGAATTTGGAGCTAGAAACTTGATTTGCAAATGGAAACTAGGGCTTGGAATTTTAGTTTCCCATTCCTCTCTCCATTGTTGCTAAAGCTTTAGTATTAGGAATTAGAAATGAAAGAATGAAGAGAAGAAGGGCTGAACTAGGGGTTAAGCTAGAACATTGGGCTGAACCCAAAACCAAACCCAAAGTGAAAATGGTCAAAATTTTAGCTAGCTCCAAACATATCAATGTTTATACTCAAAAAGGTTACATACGACATTTTGAATTCAATGGAAGGGGTCTTGAGTCCCAATTGGACTGTTTGCAAAAGTAACTTTTCGGACTAAAATCTGTCTAACGCTACCATATTTAAATAAAACATTTAAATATTCAAATCGTAAAATATGCGGGTTGTTACAGGCTCCCCTCCTTAAAGAAATTGCGTCCTTGCAATCATAAGGAATAAATGAACAAAAGGTAACAACCATAAACGCATATCAACACAAAAAGAAGAAAATTTAAAATAAGAAGTTCACCTCAAAGAGCACGAGAGAGAAAGTCTGAATGTGTTCGCTCGATGTATTCTCTAGATTCCCAAGAGCAATCCTTAGGATTTGAGGACCATTGAACTTTCACAAGCGGGACATCTTTATTTCGAAGGCGTTTAACCTCAGAAGCAATAATACGAACAGGATGTTGCTCATAAGTCAAATTAAGCGAAACTTCAATTTCTTCCACAACACCGGGCTCAAGAATAGAATCGGAATCTCAAAGGCATTTCCGAAGTTAAGAAACGTGAAATACGTCGTGAATAGTAGAAAATTGAGCCGGTAATAATAGGCGATAAGCCACGGAACCAATGCGTTCGGTGATAGGAAATGGCCCAATGCAACGAGGTGCTAATTTTCCCAATCGACTGAAACGCACGACACCCTTCATGGGTGAAACACGAATAAAGGCCAAATCTCCCACAGAAAATTCTAATTTCCTTCTTCGGTTATCGGCATAGGATTTTTGTCTACTTTGGTCTTCTTTCATCCTATGGCGAATAAGATCAATCTTTTCTGTGGAATCACAAATAAAATTTGGACCTAAAACCAGCTTCTCACCGGCCTCAAGCTAACAAGAAGGAGATCGGCATGGCCTTCCATAGCGTGCCTCAAAAGGTGCCATACCAATACTAGATTGGAAGCTATTATTATAGGAAAATTAAATAAGTGAAATATGATCTTCCCAACTTCCATCAAAATCAAGCACACATGAACGAAGAAGATCTTTAAGAGTTTGATTCACACGCTCGGTTTGTCCATCGGACTGAGGATGATAAGCGGTGCTAAAATTAAGCTTTATTCTCAAAGCTTTTTGAAGACTCTTCCAGAATCCACTAGTAAACAATGGATCACAATCACTAACTATAGAAGTAGGAACACCATGCAATTTAACAATTTCGTTAATAAAGAGTTTGGCCAAAAGAGGAACGGTCTGATTCGACCGAACGAGAATAAAATGGGCGGATTTTATAAGTCTATCTACAATTACCCATAAGCTATCATGACCCGAACGAGAACGGGGAAGGCCATCAATAAAATCCATGAAAATTTGATCCCACTTCCAAATTGGAATGTCCAAAGGTTGCAATAACCCACCGGGCCTTTGATGCTCGGCCTTAACGAGTTGGCAAGTCATGCAACGCTTAACAAAGTCAGCAATATCAGATTTCATTCCATCCCAATAATAAAGTCGCTTCATATCCGCGTACATTTTACTACTACCGGGGTGAATGGTGAATTTAGAACGATGAGAATCTTCTTAAATGTCTTTACGAAGATTACTAATATTTGGCACTATAAGTCTTTCAAATTTTCGAATACTGCCACGGGCATCAATATCAAAGTCTTTCACTCCTTCAATATTAATTTTATCCCTACAACTTTGGCTAAGAAGAGCCAATTCGGGATCTAGCTTTTGAGCTTCAAGAATGCGGTCTAAAAGAGAAGAATAAGCCTCAAGGCTACATAAAACAAAAGATGAACACAAATCGGATTCACGATCTCGAATCTCTCAAGTGGATAGGACTTCGAGATCATTCCATTCGGGTATCATCATGGAAACAACCACTTGTTGTTTTCGACTAAGGGCATCCGTGACACGATTCCCTTTTCCAGAAGTATAAAAAATATCAAGATCATAAGATGCAAGGAACTTGAGCCAACGTTGTTGACGTAAATTAAGTTCCTTCTGAGAAAATAAATACTTCAAAGATTTATGATCGGTGTAGAGAACAAATTTTTCTCCCAAAAGATAATGATGCCAAATTCGAAGGGCGAAAACAATATCCGTGAACTCTAAATCATGAGTGGCATATCTAGTCTCGGCTGGCTTTAATTTCCTAGAAGCGTAAGCAATAACATGTTCTTTTTGCATGAGAACGGCTCCCAAACCTACAAGACTAGCATCGGTATAAAAAATAAAATCTTGGTTCCTTTCGGGAATCACAAGAATAGGAGCATCGGAAAGAAGTTCTTTTAATTTCTAGAAAGAAGCTTCACATTTGTCCGACCAAATGTATTTAACTCCTTTCTTTGTAAAACTAGTAAGAGGCAAAGAAATTTTAGAAAAGTCCTTTATAAAACGGCGGTAATAACCCGCCAATCCAAGAAAGCTATGGATTTATGTCACACTCTCCGGTCTCTTCCAATTTTGAATCTCTTCAATCTTTGAAGGATCCACCAAAATTCCAGATTCGGAAATAATATGACCGAGAAATCTCACACAAGATTGCCAAAAGTGGCATTTAGAAATTTTTTCTTTCAATTGATTACTCTTTAAAGTTTCTATGCAATCATAAGATGCTTTTCATGTTCTTCCTCGGTTTGTGAATACACAAGAATATCATCTATAAAGATGAGAACAAATCGATCGAGGAAGTCTTTGATCGATTCATAAGGTCAACGAAATAAGCTGGAGCATTCGTCAAACCAAATGGCATAACAAGCCATTCATAAGATCCATAACGAGTACCGAACGACGTCAAAGGAATACTATCGTCTGCCATACGAAGCTGATGAAAACTGGTTGCTAAGTCTAACTGTGAAAAGACTCTAGCACCACTAAGTTGATCGAATAGATCATCAATCCGAGTAAGGGATATTTATTCTTGATGGTGAGATCATTAAGCTTGCGGTAGTCAATGCAAAGCCTAAGTGTACCATCGAATTTCTTCACAAAAATAGCAGAAGCTCCCCAAGGAGAGGAACTAGAACGAATAAATTGCTTCGTCTCCAATTTGGATAATTATTTACGCATCTCCTCATTTTCTTGATTTGACATGCGATAAGGAGGACGAGTTATAAGTTGAGCTCCAGGGATGCGATTAATTTTGAACTTAATTGGTCGCTTAGGTGGTAATCCTAAAACGGGCTCAAATATGTCGGAAAATTCACGAACAACGTGAATAAGAGAAATGACATCCTCCTCATTATCATTATCGTCATCATGAGGATTTAAAGAGTACAAAGATGCTACCAAACTGGAATCCAAGTCTTTAAGAACAAAAGAAATCCGCTTAACAGATTGAGGATGTCGAAGATAAATAGTCCGCTCAGGACATAGGATTTGAGCGGTTAAGCCAATCCATACCCAAAATCATTCCGAAGCCTAAATAACGCATAACATGCAAATCAGCACGGAAAGAGTAATCACACAAAATAAATTCGACATCTTTACAAAATAAACCTAGTGTTGTAGATCCACCAACCGGATTCGCAATTCTCAAGGTAGTCATTAAAGCAACAACACTTAAAGAAAAAAATATCAACAAGTACTTTTGATATAAAAGAATGGGATGCTTCCGTATCAAAAAGAACTCGAATAGGTTGGTCACGAAACATAATAATGCCATCAAGGACAGATGAGATATACCTTGACCACGAGATGTGTTGCCAGGGGCTTGAGCAACATTTAACTTTTCCCTCCTTCTTGCCTTGAAGTTTTGGACATGCAGATATAAAATGGCCCAAACTTTTGCAATAGTGACAAAAGAGCGGTTTCAGGCATTTATTGGCATAATGGTCTTTAGAACCACAATTGAAGCATTGCCCACTATTAGAGGAAGAAATCTTTGCTACAGGGGTTGCTTGTTTTCCTTTCTTATTGGGATAAGGGCCCTTGGACTTATTAGGCCTTTTCTTGTTGTTGTTGAAGTTCGGTTTGGCACTCCCAACTTCAACATCACTAACTCTATCTGCCTCTTCAAGTTGAAGAGCGATATCAATGAGTTGATCAAAAGAAACTTCTAATTTTATAAGTAATGGCTTCTTGAGATTTTTTTCAAGCCATAGACAAATCTTTGGTTCTTCTTCAATGGGGTGTTTATGTATTCGACCCTGTATTTAGAAAGTGACTCGAAAGAAGCGACGTAGTCCGTTACGGAAGATTCACCTTGAACAAGGTCAATGAAACGACGAGCCAATGTCACTTTCTCAGCTTTTGGCGCAAACTTCAATTCAAATCGTTCTCCGAGTTGCTCCCAAGTAAGATCTGATTCATTAATTTCGGAAATCAGAAGTTCGTACCAATCTAATGCTCTTTCTTGGAGCATACTAGAGGCTACCTGAACTCGGTGAAGATCAATAAGATTCATGTGAAAAAAGATGCGATCGTATGTTCTAAGCCAAGCTTGGACTTCGATAATGCCCTCGAAACCCTTGAACGGCTTCCCACCCAAATTAGAGAAATCGCCGCACAGGCGTGCAAATCCAGATTTAGGGTGAGTAGGCTCTGGAACAGGTCCGACAATTTGAGCATTCTTTACAAGATCAAGAAGCTGTTGGGCAGACATAAATACTCCGTCCTAGGGAGTAGCACTAGATTGACCGGTGTTGGGACGGCCTGGTCGAACCGTTTCTCTTCCTTAAGAAAGAAAGAAAGAAGAAGAAAAAGTCATTCACAAAATGAATATCAAAAATCAAGATTGATAAAACAAGGAATCATAAAGAAAATAGGACAGAACGGTTCGAAGACACGAATTAAATCCTAAGGCACAACTCCTAAGAAAGACTTAGGACATGATCCTTGCTAGATTATTCTACATTATTTCGAAGTTTGGCTCCGATACCAAGATGTGATGCCCCACCTCTATACCCATGCTAGCCAAGGACACCACGGGGTGATGCCATCAACTAGAGCAGAGAATAAGGCTGTTGAGGAGTGACCATCCGTGTAATTGTTTTGAGCGAGCCCCGATATGTCAGATAATATAACACACACTTCATCTCAAGAGGAAAATCGACACATCGACACAAACTCAAAGCTACCACACGGTGGCTATAATATCTTTGGAAACAAATATAGAAATATACAAAACATAAATCAGTCACAGATATCCATATCACAAAGGCGGAAATAGATATGAATAAACAACACTTAAAAGTGTTAAATCAGAGTAGTGGTCAAATAAGATCCACAATAACACAAAAGAATTGCTACAAGTGCTACGCAAAAGAATAAGTATACATCATGGAGTCTATATCTCAAATGTATACACAAAATGAACTACTAATCTAAGTAGTTAGCCAAAAGTCAGAATTATAATCCCAGATAAGGAGTCAAGCAGAAGCACCTATAACATCTCGGTCTGACCCGAGTATTATTTAATAAGAAAATAATAAACGGATCAGTCTAGCGATAAATATCAGATGAAACGATATAAAATAAGAGATATGACATAAAAGCATAATAACCATAATGCCATACCATGATAAGTATGTAATTGAAAATCAACTAGAGATAAATCAATATCACAAGAATCTTCTCAAAGATCAAAAGGAATGTCATACTCCTTATTTCATTCACCAAGCCACAAATATTGACAACATATAAATGCCAATTATAAAATTGGTGAAACACAAATTCTAGAAATCATCAATAGAAATTCAGAAATCATAAAAAGGGGGAGGCCTATCACAGAACAGGAGCATGAAAAATCACCAACACGTGTATCACAAAACGGGACGCTATCGCATGGTCGCTAACCATAGAGCCGGTGCAACGACGTAGTACAACGGTACGCCCGAGGAACCAGAAACTCGTAAAATTCGGAACAACGACGTAGTACAACGGTACGCCAGAAGAACAGAACTCCATAAAAACGTGGGTCGCTAGCCAACAAAAATTGAGTTGAAACTCCAAGAAATAAATAAGTTGTTTGCCTATAATAAAAATGAGACGAAGCTCAATAAAACGAGGTACAGTCCCCTTCGTGGACAAAGAAACATAGCATAACGCTAGTCTGAATCACAAAAATGATCATCAATGATCATCAAGAAGTGTCAATTACACTAAGCTAGTAAATATATGAGTTTAGCTTCATGTCCCATAACCACTAGCTTAACTTAAATATTTACGAACAAATTATAAATCTCCACTAGAAAATTGTCACAAGAGATTCAATCGAATCAGTCCAAGAATTAACCGATGAAGTAAACGTAAGCGTTTCATACCACTTGTTTTACTAAGTCGTTTAATTAGATTTTTCGTACGAGTGAGGTAAAGGTTTGTAGATACTAGTAGATTGGAAAACAGTTTTATAAACGAGTTTGATATTGGAAATAGAGTTGAAATCATTTTGATGAAAGAGTTTTGATATTTAATACTAGTATTGAAACCTTTATATTTTTAAAGTGACAAAGCACAAAAATGATTGTAGAAACAATCATTCACTAAAATTCACATTCGAAGATGTGAATTAATTCCAAAGAAATCGATATCAAATCCATCAAAATGGATATTTCCAAAAACTCCAAAAATAGAAGTCATCGAGGTCGTAGCAACATCAAGTGGGAAATAAAACGAATCGATTAAATTTGGAAACCCAACAAAAATAGGCAAAATAGGCATAATAGGCAAATAGGAGCAGGTCGGTCAACTAGCTCACTGAGTTTAATCCACTGGACCCAGTCCCTGAAAATCCACGGGATAGAGGTTAGTCGACTAAACTCAGAGGGTCAGTTGACTGATTGTAGGAAACAGATGCCTCTTGCCTCAGCACAAAGCCCTCAGAGTGTCTATTTGCTACAGCCGGTCGACTAAATTCCAAGGCCAGTCGGCTGACTGGCACCAAGGCTGTTTTTTAGCCTATGAAATGAAGATGCAATGTCCTCCATAATGCAACCAGACGAGCAATGGACGCTAGGGGTTTATGCCAATCGACGACCCGGCCTTATAAGCTGTTTGATGCATCACAAAATCATGATCAAACATGAAAGCTATTGATTTTTAAATTTTTAACTTCAAAACACTAAAAATTGGTATATTCACAAAACCAATCCAAATCAAAAGCAAATGCACATGAATAATTGTTAGGAATTCATACCTAATAATCAAACATAATCATAGACTTAGATGTGAGATAAAAATCTCACCTTTAAACCCAAAACAAATGAAGAAGAAGCTATAGAGCAATGGCAAGGGCAATTACTCTTCAATTCCAACTCAACAAGCTTGAATCAAAGCTTAAAAGAGAAACATTTCCTAAGTTAGGTTTAGGAATTTCTGAAATTTGATAGAAGAATAAGTTGGAGAAGAAGAAGGAAGGGCTTACCAAAGCTTCCTCTTTGAATTTGGAGCTAGAAACTTGATTTGCAAATGGAAACTAGGGCTTGGAATTTTAATTTCCCATTCCTCTCTCCATTGTTGCTAAAGCTTGAGTATTAGGAATTAGAAATGAAAGAATGAAGAGAAGAAGGGCTGAACTAGAGGTTAAGTTAGAACATTGGGCTGAACCCAAACCTAAACCCGAAGTGAAAATGGTCAAAATTTTAGCTAGCTCCAAACATATCAATGTTTATACTCAAAAAGGTTGCAAATGGCATTTTGAACTCAATGGAAGGGGCCTTGAGTCCCAATTCGACTGTTTGCAAAAAGTAACTTTTCGGACTAAAATTCGACTAACGCTACCATATTTAAATAAAACATTTAAATATTCAAATCGTAAAATATGCGGGTTGTTACAATGAAGTATCCAAGTATACCATATTGTCCGTAATTTAAGTGGGAGTTCATCGATCGAAGTTTCGTCTTATTCCGAGTTAATATGTGTAACGACCTGGAATTTTGGTCGTTTAATTTGAACATTTAATATATTTTTAATGTTGAATTTGAATTACTAATTGATTTTGAATATGGAAGAATATCTGAATTAATTTAAAATTCCAAATATAGCAATTTATTCGATTTAGTAAAATTGTAAATTGATATTTGAAAATTGGGTAAATAGGTGAATCTGGAAATAAATATGTATGAAAATGGTTTCTAATTTTTTTTAATCCTATTTGGAATAGAATTATAATATGGACTTTTGAACGGGATTTAAAAGTCGATGAATTTTAAAACTGGAAATTTATATATTAATTTAATAGTGGAAATTAATATATGGTTATAGTGTAAAATATTGGAATTTTGATTTAATGTAAATCGGAATGATTTTTAATATGAATATAAATTCAATGTGATTTATAATAGAGTAGAGTTAGTAAGTTTTAAAAATTGAAAATTTAAATGATTTATCGATTTTGAAAATCGCTCGATTTAATCGACGAGTTATTTAGCCTTCCGGGGCACAATCTCGAAATTCGAAGAAACAAGTTCCATTGGATCCGTAATAGTGTATTATTATTGGATTTCAAATTTCATAGCATTTGGAGTTACCGTTTGTTCGTACGAGATAGAAATGCATTGGACCACATATTTGAAATTTAATATTTTAATTCAATTCAAAAGCTATCATTCACATACGATCAAATTAGGCCCCGAAACACGTTCCATTACGTTTGGAATAGGGGTAAAACATTATAAACGCCAGGCGCCACGTTTCGTTCGGAGTTCGTTTGAAAAAGCATGTAAAAATTGGAAATAATAATAGAATATAAAATAAGCTTATATATATATATATATATATATATATATATATAAAAATCAAACAGTAAACCCTGATTACATAAAGTCGCCGCCTCCTTTAAAATAAATGGCCGAAATCATCAGGTTTCCTCCCTCAAATCCTCTCGATCCACAAACTTTTAAGAAAAATTTCCAACTAGAAAGTTGAAGAGATCGTTGGGCTCTACCAGATCAACGGTAGAGATCACATTTAACGTTGCATGGAGGGAGATATTTGGCTGCGTTTATCGCGAGTTCATGTGCAAATTGCAAGGCGACGATGGCGTTTAGGGATACCCTCTTGGCACGGTGGTCAAGGGGATGTTGGCGCACGTTTTGGTGGTCCCTGATCAATCTCACGATGATCGAGGGTAGAGTGGCATGTTTGGGAAGTGGCGATGTTTGGGTTTTCGACTGTTGAAGGTGAACGCGTACATGACAAAGAAGGAAAAAATGGGGGCAGCCATGATTTTTTCTGAACCAAAGTGAACGGGCCAGATTTAATCTTGGTTTTTAAAAAAAAGAGAAATTATATTTATATAAATTTATTTCCAAACTTATAAAATGCATATCTTTTCCATACGAGGTCAAAATCGGATGAAACAACCGGTGCCAGAATCAAAATGACGAACACTACACTATGGAATAGGTCTGGAGACGTTTGGAATAAGTTAAAATTTTAGGTTAAATTGAACGTGTTCAGTTTAATTTAAAATTGGAGCGATTGGCGAATTAAACTCAAGGTGAGTTAATCTCACTCAATTTTGGACTGCCGGCTTTAATTTTAAATAGCTAAAATTAATTGATGATTGATTGGTTGAGTTGATATATTTTATCAGTTGGATGTGATATTATATATAGTAGTATATATGTATATT
Organism: Allium cepa; assembly: GCA_030765085.1. NCBI lineage: Eukaryota > Viridiplantae > Streptophyta > Magnoliopsida > Asparagales > Amaryllidaceae > Allium > Allium cepa. Next base: position 663,782,188 of record CM060937.1, read on the forward strand.
GGAGTGATTGATATTCCCACATATATATAGCGGATGAGACCCTATGCCCCCCGCATAATAGCGGATGACCCTATATACCGTGATATTCCGCCTCGAAGTGTAATTGGTATTTTTATGTTGTGCTAACATTTGTCGATGCATGGAAACATGTTGGAGGGATCCAACTAGATTCCTTTAAAATGTTGAATTTAATTTCATATATAGTGATATACATTCCGTTGGAAAAATCTGTGATAGATTACTATGGAATTTATATTGACTAAATCTATGGTTGTTTTGGACTTGATTTTTGGTATCTTAAAATGCCAATAATATATGGTTGAATTTGAAAAGAAAATAAAAAGGGATTTTGAAGTAAAATGTTTACAAAGAATATTGGGTTAATCAATTGGATAAAATAAATGGTTTTGAAATGTGTACTTAACTAAATCGGGATATTGTAAATAGGATTATAGAATAAAAGCATACAAAAAGGGTTTTTATATAATAAATGTTAAGCGGTACTTGTTTAAATACATTGGGTTTAAAATATAGATTTTTAGCAGATTGGAATGGTAGAAGTGAATTTGGAAATAAGTATAAAATTGGTTATACTAGAGTGCGAGTAAGATTTTCAAATTTACGAAGTGAAATTAGAATCGAGAATTTAGATTTGTTTATAAAGGAGGATTTTTAATTATCGATACGGAAGTTTTAAAAGTGTTAAAAATATTCTGGAAATTGGTTATTTAATAGTTTTAAATTGTTTAAAGCATATTTAATTATTAATTAGTTGTAACGTTTCAGATTTTGCCCGCTTGAAAATCGACATCCATACTTCATATCGTATTCGAATGCCATAGATTCGACCGTTCAAATCCGATTCGCCGGAGCTTATAACAACATTAAGTAAACAACACAGCGGAATAAAAGAATAATACATTGATATACAGCTTTGATACAATATCTGATACAATAGATGATCTAATAGATATCAATATACATCAGAGATATGATACAATAAAATAGCAGCGGAAAAGAAAAATAGATAACATCTAGCAGCGAAACAAATAACTCTAAGATAGTCTTCAAGGAAGAACTCCAAGAACTGCAACTCCATTTCCAAGAATCAATCCAGCAATAGCTCGAACCCCCAATAACGATGCACCAAGCTAAGCGAGAATGGTGTGATCCAAAGACTGAACTAACTCCAGATAATCCACTATATCTAACTATCTGAAAAAAAACCCAACTCTAGACTGCTCGTGTAGAAAATAATGAGCACCCAGAGTTTAGGAAAGAAACGATAAACTCCGGATCAGTCCTGTGACTGGTGTGAGCAACAAAAACAGTTTATCTTTTAAAACATTCAACAAAAGATTTTCAAAGTCAATTCGCAATGCTTTTTTGAAAAATGAGACTACCATAAGGCCTCCCGCACACACACACAATGCAAACGCAGAATCGGAGGAGATTTCTCCTTATGATAGTCAAAGATGCTTGATACGCATTAAAAAGAAACATTTGATATTACTACTAGTGCATAGTGTAGAAGAATCATTTCAAAAGTAAAGATATAAATCTTAGCCAACATACGACCATTATCGTATGTCTACTATAGCTACCATCTAAACAGTGGGGCGCCACCATAAGTAAATGGCAGGTTCTACAACTAAAACCGTACAGGGTTTCGTATTGGGAATTGGATTTTCAACAAATGGTCAGGCCAAGGAACTTCCCATTGCCACATGAGAACGCCTCTGGAAGGACATCCCCGAGAACCAAACCGGATCTCTGCCAACACAAGGCCGGGTTACCCCTAACTGGGTAACTACTGACACGAGTACGTCATCCCCCGATCGTAAACGACCTTTCTCACGGGATCCCGATAACCAACAACCACAAAGTAATAAATTCGCAGTAACCACATAGGTTAAATATCTGGGCTCCATACCATGATACCACCTCTATCCAGAAGGAAATGCATATACCCTAAAGGGAGCTACCCCTCATAACCTTGCCGCATCTTTCCTGTTTTGACCATTTCCGGGGTGTGAGGCTCGACGAAGTCACGTCCACAAAAACATACTTTATACAAAAGCCATGCTTTGGGTCAACAAATGATCATAGAAATGATCACCAGGATAGACGATCAAATAAATGATCCTATCACAAATAATCAACACAATGATCATTTCACAGCAACACTCAGCATGTCACATTACCAAATTGGGAATATATCGCTGATAACATTCAACTACATAACCTCTGAGCTCGTATGTCCCAGAGAAGGGTGTTAAGCTAAAAGAATAAATTCTCCGCCACCAACAGAAATATATTTGAAAGAAATCGGCTTTATATCTCAATTTGTAATGTCAGACATACAATCCATACAAGTCTGTTCCGGGCTCGAACAGAACCGAAGGCACTTCCAAAGAAGTCCTTGCAATCCGGGTATTCACAATCCCGATCGGATTTCCCATCACTTAGGGAATCTCTATACCAGGAGCTACCCAGTGCAGAGACAATCGATAGGTCATCCTATCACTCTCGGTAATACCCGGTCTTCAACACCAGTCTTTAAATGCTATCCATAACGTCGAATCACTTATTCGGAATGGGTTATACGACACAAAGGTCCTTTCCCGGCTAAACCGAATAGTGAGCACGATATTTCAAAAACAAATGGATAATGGGATTTCAATTAAGTCACAACTTAATAATTCAAAGCTTTCTTTCAAATGGTTTAAACCGATTACCATCTCAAATCTCTTAAACAAAAAGATTCATTTTCACAACCTTTAACGGTTTAAACAGTTTTCACATTTTAATCTTTTAAATAAAAGATTCATTCACAGATTTTCCAAATCAATTTTCATTTCAATTTGATTAACTCGTTAAATCTTTAAATCAAAGATTTAACTTATAGCCTTCAAAACAATTTCATTTCAATTCGATGTAAACAAATCATCAATTTAAATCTGTTAAAAATAAACAGATTTAATTCATATCTTTCAAAAAGAATTCATTCATAACTTAGGAAAATCATTTCTCTATTCAGTCTTGAAATTCTCCTAATTAACTGGAATCTCAGTTCTTATCTAAAAGTGTTTATCATTTGAAAACAACAGTTTTCGTTTTTGAAATCTGATTCATTTATACGAGTTGAAATCCTTGGGTTAAATTCAAATTCCCAAAACCATACCTTTAAAATGGTTTAAATTCATACGAACATGTTTATAATATCTTTAACCATAATTTCCAATCATCGAATTCAATTCCAAATATCGAATTCAAATTCAAATTGAATTATTTAAATTGGAGATTTTACCGAGTTATTCAAAATAGCTTTTATCTGTGAAAACCTTTTTCAAAAGCTTTGCCGTTTAACCCAAATCCATTTTCAAAATCAATTTGAAATTAAAACTTTAATTTCAAAAATATTACATTTAAATTATCTGTGACTTAATCGATTTCCTCGTGAAATCCATATTGGTGTGTGTATAAGTGTGGTCAAGGGGTTATACACAGTAGTGCAACATCATTCAATTATCACAGATTAAAACATAGGAATATAGTCGATAAGCGGTATTAACTATCACGCTTATCGTTCATATACAGATCACAGATATATATCACAGATAAGTAAATTACAGATCACAACATAACTCAGGATAATCATAAAGCATCATATATCAGGGATATCAACAATTCAACATCCAATAAAATCCAAACATCCATAAGTAGGATCAATTTAATCATCTGATAAATTTAAATCAGATTAAATTTCTATGAATAATTCTTTTCACATTTATTATCAAATAAATTTCAAGTAAATGATTCTCATTAACTATTCATAATTATTTAATTACTATTCTTAAGTAATTAAACTCAATTTAATTATTGTTAATTAACATTTAATTAACCTTAAAAATCTTATATTTAATCACTGATTATTTAATTAATTAAGTTCTAAACTGTAACTTAATAAATCTTAATTACTTGATTAAATAACCTCAAGCATTTGTTTAAAAGACAACTCTTTATTAAACTAATGAATCTTATTTACAAATTAATTTACCTTAATTAATTTAACTCAAATCTTAATTTCTTGATTAAATAAATTAATCAATCATTCACCTGAACTAATTTAATGAATGCATATCATTTTATCTTTACTAATTCAAATTTAAAACATTTTCTAACTAATGTTTTAATTAAAATCACAAAGCAAATTTAAACAATTTCATTTATTAAAACTTCTTTGATTTCTGAATTAGGATTCAGATTATCTTTAATTCAGATTTAAATTTAAATTTAAACTTTTAGTTTCAACTTGCTTAAACTTTTCATTTAAAATTTCAACTCCATTTCAAATTTCTTTAATATATTTTGAATTGCTTTTAAGTTATTAAAACAATTTAAATTTAAAACTTATTTATGTTCAAACTAAACTCTACATTCAACTTGAATTTATATTGACATTTTAATTTGAACTCAGCTTTTAAAAATGTAACGACCCGTATTTTTAACACTTTAAAATTACGAATAAAAAAAAAAAAAAAAATTTGATAGAGAAAAAAAAAAAACCCGAAGGAAATAAAATTTTGTGTTGTTAAATGTGAATTACAAGTTAAAATACAAAACTGAATTCTGAAATAACTTATTTGTAAATGAAATATGGATGTTAACTTATAGTGAATATAGATAATGAATTGAATGTGATTGTAAACCAAATTGGTTATGATTGTAAACAAAGGATAAATAAAATGTTACATTTAATATTGAAGTTATAATATGGAAATCAACGTAAATGAATATAATTTAATATTATTGTGAATTTAAATAAGATGATTGCTGAAGAAAATGAAAGTAAATGAATTATAAACCATTGATAATAATGCATAAGTAAATGGTTGATTCATTTATGAAAGTGTAAATCGAAATAAAAGAATTCATTTGAAATTAAATAACTTGAATTTGAATTACAATATAATTGAACGCTGAATCTAATCTAATCTTTTATATTGGATCTATAATGGAAAACTGCCTTGTAAAAGATTGTTAATTACTGTGAAATTAAAAATAGGATTTGTGAACAATTGAAATTTGATTTAAAAGTTAATAATATAAAATTGGGAATTTTATATTGAAATTAAACAGTCGAATAATTTACTTTTCGAATATTGGATTTAATTAGGTAATTAAATCGATAATTTAATAAGTTAAATTTCAGAAATAATTGAAAATCGAGTTGAATATGATTGAAATGATTTGTAAAATTTTATCTTATCATATTGGAGTTATAAGAATGTTATAGAAATTTTAAAATTAAATTTTGAGTTAATTTGTGAAAATTGAATATTTTAATATTTAATTATCGACTGTAAAATAGCTAATTTTTGAACGGTCTCAGAATTGAACGAAACAAGTTCCATTGGGTCCGTAATAGTTAGTTATTACCGGATTTCAATTTTCGTATCAATCGGAATTACGGTTTGACCATGGCAGCTCGAAACGCGTTGAAATTGTTTTAATATTAATTTGGCGGGTTAAAATAGTCATTTTTCAAACGATCTCGGATTTAGACGAAACCAGTTTCATTGGATCCGTAATGTGATATTATTGTAAGGTTTCAAATTTCAAGTCAAACGGATTTACCGTTTGTCCGGGACAAGCCAAAACGCATAGAAATTCGTTTAATCGGTTTAATTTAAAATTGATCGTTTATTGCCGTAACTCACACATACGATCGAATTAGCTTTCGAAACCTATTCCATTGTGTCCGGAACGTGGGATAAACCCTAGAAACGCCGGTCACCGCGCGTAAATCGGAGTTCGAAAAATCGAGTGAATAGTGATTTTCGGTAAATTTCTATAAAAGGACCCCTTTATCATTTCATTTGCACTCAAGCCCTTGTTTTCAACAGCAGCCGGCCCTAATCTCAATGGCTGAAAATTTTCGAAACTTCTTCCCTTAATATCTCTCAATCCATCAGCAATTAGCAAAAGTCGTCAACTACAAAGTTGTAGAGCACGACGAGAGCTTCAAATCCATACGGAGATGATCGGAAACGGAGCTTCGAGTCAACGGGAAATCGAGATGGAAGTCGCTGCGTTTTTCACGCAAATCGAGGTGATGAGGGGAGCCGAGTTCATCCATCTCCTGGCCGTGGGTAGCTCTTGCATAGGCGCTTCTAACGTGGGTCTCCGATCAACTTCTCGTCGAGTGATGGTGGCGAATTCGTCGGTCAAAGGTTGGAAGAGGTGGGTTGTGTTGCTCACGTATAAACCTGGGAAGGTGGAAGAAATGAAGGCACGGCTCAGATCTGAAGTGTGGGAATGAGCGGCCAGATCTGAAAGTTGTAAATGTATGAAAGAAAATAGCAAATTAATTATATTTAAATTCGTGTAACTTTGAAAATTCATATCTTTTTCATACGAGGTCGGAAACGCGCGAAACCAGTTGCGTTGGAATCGTATGGACGAGCTCTACGCTATGGAGTTGGATTGGTAGCATTTGGAGCTAGAGAAATTTTGAGTTAAATTGAACGCCGTTCGATTTGATTTAAAATCGTAAAATCAAGGTGAGTGTTTTATAACGCTCACAACGTACTAGAATATCTTTATGGTAGTTAAATTTAATATTATGAAGTGATATGAATTTTATTTATCGTTGTTTGATAAAATTTAATTGTCATATAGATTGTCATTTGAATTCACCGTTGAAAATTAAATTGACAGTCAAATTGAAATTAAAATTGAATTGCGATTAAATTACCTGATATTGAGAATTATGAAATTGTCATGAATTGCATTGTCTACTGGATGATTTATTGCGATGGATGCTATTGGTTGATATTTAATTGTTTGGATGTTTATTTGCTTATATATATCCTGTTATACATACATATGACACTGTGTTGGTTTAAATGATACATAATCATCCCTAACATTTAACTGAAACAAATAATCACTTGGCCATAGGATAGAAAATCTTATACGGACACCGGGTTGGCTAAATTAATTGATTTTAAAGGTTGTTTTGAAATTATTTAAATGAATTGATTTTAAGAATAAAATCCAAATTATGGAAATTGAATTATTTTGAATTGGAGCTTGAAATGTTGGAATTTAAACTTGATAAACGAAATTGATTAATAAATTGAAGTTTAGTTTTAAAAAATTGAAATACGGCCTAAATTTCTGGAAGTTGATTTATTTTAAAAGATTGGACTTTTATTAGAACTTTGAATATTTCTAAGAAAATTTATATGGAATGATATTTCAGGTTTGAGTTTAAAATTGAAATTTGGATTCAAAATTTGGTATTGAAAGTAAATTGATTTAATGTTTAAATCGATATTTTGAAATTGGATTTGGAATTGAAATTGGAAATTAATGTGAAATTGGAATTTAAATTAATTTGAAATTGAAATTTTAAGTCACTTGGGATTGGGATTGGAATTGGAAATTAATTTGGAATTGGAAATTAATTTGAAATTGGAAATTGAAAGTGAACGGAATTTGTTTATTGAAATCGAAATTTATATGGAATCAAAATTTATTCGAGTTGAAATCGGAATTGAATCAGTTAAATCGAAATGGAAATTGAAATTGATTTGGGTAGAAATTGGGAAGTTGACCGGTTTGACTTTGGAATTATTATTCTAATGAATATTTTAGTATAAATGATTTAAAATCTATATTCTTTAAATATTGAAATTGTTGATTCTTCAAACTATTTTACTACATAAACCATTTTATATTCAAATTTCTTTTATTAAACTATTTAAATATTTTCTATTAAACTATTTTAAACTTTTTATTATTTAAACTACTTTTAAACTACTTAAAACTATTTCTAAAATTTTCAAGCTGGTAAATAAGGTGAATTTGTTTATATTCAAATCTTGAATTTAAATATGAATTGGGTTAAATGAAGTTGCAATCTAAATTGAAATCCGAAATGAATTTGAAATCGAAATGAGATATTGATGCGGAAAAATGATTTTGAAATGAAATATTACATTTGGAAGGATACGATGATTTTTTGAAATAGATTTAATTTTTGAAGCGAATATGATATTTTGATATCAATTATGAATCGATTTGAAATGTAAAAGAGCCAACGGTGTAATAATACGTAGTTATTAAAGAGACCGGTATCGGATATGGACATACTCTCTGTCGATACCGAAAACCACTTTAATAACTATTATACGCGGAGTGTTGATCCAGAATGAAGTGGATGGTTTGGTGAACGCGTTGACTGAAGAAAGAGAACGATTATTGGATGACCCCTGACATGACTAAAACAGGAGCCGCGCCGGGCCATTGAGGTTCGCCACCTCTAGCGGACACACTTCTTCGATACCATATCTATTACATTTGTGATGCGATTTGGGTGCACCCCTTGATTTGGGAGTGTTGTTTCGCGGTGTTGGGGTAGCTGCTGGCTATGCCCAACATCAGTCCGGATCACGCAACTACTAGTATCCTAGTTGGTATTGCCTCATGTACCTTGTCATACTGATTATCCTATTCGCGACCACTACGTTTTGATTTGTACCTTGAGTATATGGATTGCCCTCTGGTGACTTCCGGTTTTGGGGAAACTACGGTCTTGTATATGCTTTGGGAATATAAAATGTGTTAAGGGGGATTATGGTAACGCCTTAACGCTATTTTGATACTTTATATTACTGATAGACATTATCTACTTAGCGTATATTACTACATAGTAGATAGTTTCACGGATCCTTGAGAGATGGAAAATCCCGTAACATCTTTTGAGTTATTGCACGCACGTTGACACTGGATATGAGATGTCAAACCCCGTAAACATCTCTGACGCCGTTACACTCATATTTATTTACGATTGATTTAACTTTCATAAGGATATTTTAGTCCTGACTCGAGTGTTTTGTCTTTTCATTACGCTCGGGTCAGTCCTGAGTTTCAGTTTAGGTTGAAGATCATTTCCTTGGAGGACGGAGACGAAGATTTGGTATATTATCTACTACTATTATATTCATTCCTTTCCGCTGCATTGTTGTATGATATTTGCTGTGTATGTAACTCTGATAAATGTTGTATAATAATAATCAAATGTATTCATTTCAAATGTATTCATTTAATTAACAGCTTCATGAACTGTTATTTTATTATTATACTTTAGCCTTCCGCTGTGAGATTCTGTGTTGTTTCATTTCCTTTATTTCCCTTCCTTTTCTTTTCTTAATTACCCCAATAACTATCTGCCCTTTTAATGGTTTGGAATCGACATGGGTATTGATCGTCGGTTTAAACTGTCCAAAAAGGCGGGTCGTTATAGTTGGTATCAGAGCTTTGGTTTAGCGATAAACCTTGGCTCTAGTGGGGAATAACTCATTGAAATAGAGGTAAACTATATGAATGAGTTGAGTGTATATGAGAGAGCGTACTTGTTATTTGATATAAAATGGTTTTATATTGTGTTAATTTGTTCCGTTGAGTATTTATGAATTCTGGTCGATACTTGGGACGCCAAGGCGTCGATAGGAATTTCTAAACACTCGAATAGGACAAACCAACACAATATCGTTTTGGAATATATTTTATATAAAAGAATTATTTGAATATTTATTCATTTGATTGAATTGATTGTTAGGAGATGATAATATTTGATTATTATCGTTATTGTCTGATCAGTCAATATTTACAACAATTGATTAAATAACAATGGATTTAGGAAAATGAAATCTTGTAAACACAATTGATAATGAATATAAATGAATTTTAACTTGGATTTGGGAATTTAAATTCCGGTGCTTGAAATTGACTTACAAGAATATGAAAAACATAATATGAGTATTATATGATAGTATAATTGAGTTGAAATGGTTTTCGAAGGATTTTTTTTATGATAAGTGTTATATTCCCTTCTCTTGACGCTAGAAAATGATTTCGGTGATGAGTGCACGCATCATCGGCGTTTATTTTCGAGAGTCCGAGTGGGGGAGACCACTTAATAGCTTGTCTAAACCTTGTTTGATTCAAATTGAATTTTATTTTGTGTTCTCTATAGTATGATTTGATATATAAATTATATAAATATATATTATTTCAAAACTTGATTTGAGATGAAACCGGGATTGGAATTCTTAAGTTCTTTAATAATTAATGATTTTTTTTTTATAATTGTAATGAATTAATACTTAAATCATTAAGGAACTTCTGAATTGTGAAATGAGAAATAAACCTAAGAGCTAAGTGAAATATCAATTGAAGTAGAAATCCTCAGAATTAGGAAACTATGAAGTTAAAATAAAATTGAAACTGTAAAACTCACATAGTATTAAATTTCATTCTATAGCATAGATATAACTTACCAAAATATTTAAGAAGTTCAAAAATGTTATATGAATTGTTAATTGGATAATATACACGAATAAGTTTGAATAATGAAATATGCATTTAATTAATGGTTTGCGAATATAAATAAAATTGTTAGTAAATAATTGGAATTTAAATGACATTAAAAGTGATTCAAAATTATGATGAATATAAAATGGAAGTACTATATGTGAATGTAAATGTAAAATTAAATTATAGTGAAATTTAGGTAATGACTAAAGAATTAATTAATTGAAAATTCAACTCTGAATAAAAAAAAAAAAAAAAAAGTTGTATGTTGTTTAACTACATTCTATTTGCATAACTATAACTTACCAAATATTTTAAAAGTTTAAAGTGCTAATAAGGATAAGTAGAAGAATAATATACCAGTGTGAGAGTAAATAATAAAATGTGAAGATCTATTGATAGTTGTAAATATAAAAGAAATTTAAGCTGTAAAATGAATGATATATACAAGTGTATGAAAAAAAAGTTTAAAATTAATGAAATAAAATTTTAAAATAATTAAATTCAAATTTGAAGCAAAGTGAAATAGATATGATTGAATTCAATTTAAATTGAAGCAAATTGACTTGAATTTAAAAATGTGAATGAAACAAACTAGAATAAACCGGAAAAAAAAATTGAATGTAAACATATTGCATGGATGAATAAGAAAATAAATGACTTTGTGGTTACGATTGTTCTTTAGAAAATTTGAAGTTGTGATGGGTTGTACTTTGAAATAAAAAAAGAAATTTTTGAAAAAAAAAAACCAAAATTGTCCAGTATATGCTGAAACGAAAACAACCATAACTTTTAAATGGCTAAACGGAATTCGACGATCTCGGACTTTTCGAAAACCCTAGAAACTGTGCTACATCTTTTGTTTAGAATGTTTTGATAAATACCTTCATCCACTAGGCTTAAAACACCAATATTAGTCGCTGGCCTGGGCGAAGTAGAAATCTAAAGCACCTTAGTATTCTCACCATAACTTTTTACTGGTATATCGGATTTTGACGATCTTGCACTTTCTGGAAAGCTTAGAACCTAAGCTCCAACTTTTATTTTATAAGCTTTTCTTATTTCTGTCATTTAAGAGGTCGAAAATCTGAAATTACATTTCAGGCCTGCACTAATTGCTCGGGGCTGAAGCGTATCATTTTAGTAAAACGGCCGTAACTTTTGGACGGATGGTCCGAATTTGATAATTTTGGACATTCCGGAAAGCCTGAAACGAATGCAACAACTTTTGTTTACATTCCATTGTCAAACTTTATCGTTTTGCTGACCAAAAAAACTGAGTTTCGTTGCTGTCCTGGAATTGGAATTTAAGTTTTGGAGCTAAACATGTTATATGTATGTTGTTTATGCTAAGTATATTGATCTATCTTTATATGCATGGTTCTAACTTGGTTATTGAGCATTTTAGTAGGTAGCAAAGGGGTTGCGCTTCGCTTGTGGAGGTCGCTTCTGCGCTAAAATGCAAAATGTAAGTTAAATTGCTAATAAACGCTTAATAAAAGGTACGTTCTCGGATTTCGGTTTATGTTTTGGTATATTATTGTGTTCCCCATGTTTTGGGATGCCTCATTCTTGTAATGAGATGTACATCATGCAATTTTACCACTGTGAAATTTTTTCGGTCCTAGCCGCGCAAAGGAGGTGCTGCCGAAATTTTCCGTAACTCCGGGTGTTAGAAAATTTTTCAAGATTTAAATTTTTTTTTATAACTTGTTTTGATAACTAACTTTTAAAGTTAAAAGGCGTTTGGAATAACTTAGTAAAAGCGTAGTAATGACTTTATAAATGGAATTTCATTATTTTATAAGTAGATAATTTCGAATATAATATATCTAATGTTGAATTCTATACTTAGTTCTTTTCCCTTCTCCGTTCCTTTTCGAGGACGAAAAGTTTTACGTGGGGGAGAATGTAACGACCCGTATTTTTAACACTTTAAAATTACGAATTAAAATAAAAAAAAAAAAAAATTTGATAGAGAAAAAAAAAAAACCCGAAGGAAATAAAATTTTGTGTTGTTAAATGTGAATTACAAGTTAAAATACAAAACTGAATTCTGAAATAACTTATTTGTAAATGAAATATGGATGTTAACTTATAGTGAATATAGATAATGAATTGAATGTGATTGTAAACCAAATTGGTTACGATTGTAAACAAAGGATAAATAAAATGTTACATTTAATATTGAAGTTATAATATGGAAATCAACGTAAATGAATATAATTTAATATTATTGTGAATTTAAATAAGATGATTGCTGAAGAAAATGAAAGTAAATGAATTATAAACCATTGATAATAATGCATAAGTAAATGGTTGATTCATTTATGAAAGTGTAAATCGAAATAAAAGAATTCATTTGAAATTAAATAACTTGAATTTGAATTACAATATAATTGAACGCTGAATCTAATCTAATCTTTTATATTGGATCTATAATGGAAAACTGCCTTGTAAAAGATTGTTAATTACTGTGAAATTAAAAATAGGATTTGTGAACAATTGAAATTTGATTTAAAAGTTAATAATATAAAATTGGGAATTTTATATTGAAATTAAACAGTCGAATAATTTACTTTTCGAATATTGGATTTAATTAGGTAATTAAATCGATAATTTAATAAGTTAAATTTCAGAAATAATTGAAAATCGAGTTGAATATGATTGAAATGATTTGTAAAATTTTATCTTATCATATTGGAGTTATAAGAATGTTATAGAAATTTTAAAATTAAATTTTGAGTTAATTTGTGAAAATTGAATATTTTAATATTTAATTATCGACTGTAAAATAGCTAATTTTTGAACGGTCTCAGAATTGAACGAAACAAGTTCCATTGGGTCCGTAATAGTTAGTTATTACCGGATTTCAATTTTCGTATCAATCGGAATTACGGTTTGACCATGGCAGCTCGAAACGCGTTGAAATTGTTTTAATATTAATTTGGCGGGTTAAAATAGTCATTTTTCAAACGATCTCGGATTTAGACGAAACCAGTTTCATTGGATCCGTAATGTGATATTATTGTAAGGTTTCAAATTTCAAGTCAAACGGATTTACCGTTTGTCCGGGACAAGCCAAAACGCATAGAAATTCGTTTAATCGGTTTAATTTAAAATTGATCGTTTATTGCCGTAACTCACACATACGATCGAATTAGCTTTCGAAACCTATTCCATTGTGTCCGGAACGTGGGATAAACCCTAGAAACGCCGGTCACCGCGCGTAAATCGGAGTTCGAAAAATCGAGTGAATAGTGATTTTCGGTAAATTTCTATAAAAGGACCCCTTTATCATTTCATTTGCACTCAAGCCCTTGTTTTCAACAGCAGCCGGCCCTAATCTCAATGGCTGAAAATTTTCGAAACTTCTTCCCTTAATATCTCTCAATCCATCAGCAATTAGCAAAAGTCGTCAACTACAAAGTTGTAGAGCACGACGAGAGCTTCAAATCCATACGGAGATGATCGGAAACGGAGCTTCGAGTCAACGGGAAATCGAGATGGAAGTCGCTGCGTTTTTCACGCAAATCGAGGTGATGAGGGGAGCCGAGTTCATCCATCTCCTGGCCGTGGGTAGCTCTTGCATAGGCGCTTCTAACGTGGGTCTCCGATCAACTTCTCGTCGAGTGATGGTGGCGAATTCGTCGGTCAAAGGTTGGAAGAGGTGGGTTGTGTTGCTCACGTATAAACCTGGGAAGGTGGAAGAAATGAAGGCACGGCTCAGATCTGAAGTGTGGGAATGAGCGGCCAGATCTGAAAGTTGTAAATGTATGAAAGAAAATAGCAAATTAATTATATTTAAATTCGTGTAACTTTGAAAATTCATATCTTTTTCATACGAGGTCGGAAACGCGCGAAACCAGTTGCGTTGGAATCGTATGGACGAGCTCTACGCTATGGAGTTGGATTGGTAGCATTTGGAGCTAGAGAAATTTTGAGTTAAATTGAACGCCGTTCGATTTGATTTAAAATCGTAAAATCAAGGTGAGTGTTTTATAACGCTCACAACGTACTAGAATATCTTTATGGTAGTTAAATTTAATATTATGAAGTGATATGAATTTTATTTATCGTTGTTTGATAAAATTTAATTGTCATATAGATTGTCATTTGAATTCACCGTTGAAAATTAAATTGACAGTCAAATTGAAATTAAAATTGAATTGCGATTAAATTACCTGATATTGAGAATTATGAAATTGTCATGAATTGCATTGTCTACTGGATGATTTATTGCGATGGATGCTATTGGTTGATATTTAATTGTTTGGATGTTTATTTGCTTATATATATCCTGTTATACATACATATGACACTGTGTTGGTTTAAATGATACATAATCATCCCTAACATTTAACTGAAACAAATAATCACTTGGCCATAGGATAGAAAATCTTATACGGACACCGGGTTGGCTAAATTAATTGATTTTAAAGGTTGTTTTGAAATTATTTAAATGAATTGATTTTAAGAATAAAATCCAAATTATGGAAATTGAATTATTTTGAATTGGAGCTTGAAATGTTGGAATTTAAACTTGATAAACGAAATTGATTAATAAATTGAAGTTTAGTTTTAAAAAATTGAAATACGGCCTAAATTTCTGGAAGTTGATTTATTTTAAAAGATTGGACTTTTATTAGAACTTTGAATATTTCTAAGAAAATTTATATGGAATGATATTTCAGGTTTGAGTTTAAAATTGAAATTTGGATTCAAAATTTGGTATTGAAAGTAAATTGATTTAATGTTTAAATCGATATTTTGAAATTGGATTTGGAATTGAAATTGGAAATTAATGTGAAATTGGAATTTAAATTAATTTGAAATTGAAATTTTAAGTCATTTGGGATTGGGATTGGAATTGGAAATTAATTTGGAATTGGAAATTAATTTGAAATTGGAAATTGAAAGTGAACGGAATTTGTTTATTGAAATCGAAATTTATATGGAATCAAAATTTATTCGAGTTGAAATCGGAATTGAATCAGTTAAATCGAAATGGAAATTGAAATTGATTTGGGTAGAAATTGGGAAGTTGACCGGTTTGACTTTGGAATTATTATTCTAATGAATATTTTAGTATAAATGATTTAAAATCTATATTCTTTAAATATTGAAATTGTTGATTCTTCAAACTATTTTACTACATAAACCATTTTATATTCAAATTTCTTTTATTAAACTATTTAAATATTTTCTATTAAACTATTTTAAACTTTTTATTATTTAAACTACTTTTAAACTACTTAAAACTATTTCTAAAATTTTCAAGCTGGTAAATAAGGTGAATTTGTTTATATTCAAATCTTGAATTTAAATATGAATTGGGTTAAATGAAGTTGCAATCTAAATTGAAATCCGAAATGAATTTGAAATCGAAATGAGATATTGATGCGGAAAAATGATTTTGAAATGAAATATTACATTTGGAAGGATACGATGATTTTTTGAAATAGATTTAATTTTTGAAGCGAATATGATATTTTGATATCAATTATGAATCGATTTGAAATGTAAAAGAGCCAACGGTGTAATAATACGTAGTTATTAAAGAGACCGGTATCGGATATGGACATACTCTCTGTCGATACCGAAAACCACTTTAATAACTATTATACGCGGAGTGTTGATCCAGAATGAAGTGGATGGTTTGGTGAACGCGTTGACTGAAGAAAGAGAACGATTATTGGATGACCCCTGACATGACTAAAACAGGAGCCGCGCCGGGCCATTGAGGTTCGCCACCTCTAGCGGACACACTTCTTCGATACCATATCTATTACATTTGTGATGCGATTTGGGTGCACCCCTTGATTTGGGAGTGTTGTTTCGCGGTGTTGGGGTAGCTGCTGGCTATGCCCAACATCAGTCCGGATCACGCAACTACTAGTATCCTAGTTGGTATTGCCTCATGTACCTTGTCATACTGATTATCCTATTCGCGACCACTACGTTTTGATTTGTACCTTGAGTATATGGATTGCCCTCTGGTGACTTCCGGTTTTGGGGAAACTACGGTCTTGTATATGCTTTGGGAATATAAAATGTGTTAAGGGGGATTATGGTAACGCCTTAACGCTATTTTGATACTTTATATTACTGATAGACATTATCTACTTAGCGTATATTACTACATAGTAGATAGTTTCACGGATCCTTGAGAGATGGAAAATCCCGTAACATCTTTTGAGTTATTGCACGCACGTTGACACTGGATATGAGATGTCAAACCCCGTAAACATCTCTGACGCCGTTACACTCATATTTATTTACGATTGATTTAACTTTCATAAGGATATTTTAGTCCTGACTCGAGTGTTTTGTCTTTTCATTACGCTCGGGTCAGTCCTGAGTTTCAGTTTAGGTTGAAGATCATTTCCTTGGAGGACGGAGACGAAGATTTGGTATATTATCTACTACTATTATATTCATTCCTTTCCGCTGCATTGTTGTATGATATTTGCTGTGTATGTAACTCTGATAAATGTTGTATAATAATAATCAAATGTATTCATTTCAAATGTATTCATTTAATTAACAGCTTCATGAACTGTTATTTTATTATTATACTTTAGCCTTCCGCTGTGAGATTCTGTGTTGTTTCATTTCCTTTATTTCCCTTCCTTTTCTTTTCTTAATTACCCCAATAACTATCTGCCCTTTTAATGGTTTGGAATCGACATGGGTATTGATCGTCGGTTTAAACTGTCCAAAAAGGCGGGTCGTTATAAAAAATCTTGGTTTAAAATTTAAATTTGGTTTTAAAATTCTCAAACCAAAACAGTTTTAGGTTAAAAACTGTAACAACTTTGACTCGAGCCCCCTTCTATTTGCTTCGAGCAAAAATTCCAAACGCACGAGAATTTCACAAATTCGACGCGTGAATTCCCCCCTGCTTCTTTTCAGGCAAGCACATACGCAAGCATCATCACTGCTTCAAACTCGAGCAGCCACCTCCCCCAGAATTTTACAATTTCATCTTCCAACGCATCTCGTCTTCCCCAAAATTTTTCAATTCCCTGATACACGCTGTGACACGTGCACGTGCACATCTCGGCTTGTCGCTTCTGACCATCACTCTGGCCATCTATGAGTCATCAACGTCACCATGAACTGCCCCAAACACTCAAAAACATGAATTGAATTATGCATGTTCATACGAACAGTGACCCAGTCACGACCACGAAAAAATTGCCACGTCCCCACGACCTCGTCCACCAGAGACTCTGAATTTTTGGCCATCACCTCGTCGACATACACTCTACCACCTCTCAAGATCGCGTAACACTCGATCGCACAGACAGGGTGAACGAATCGAAATTCCCTCCTTCGATAAAACTAGGTTTAGAATTTTCAGAAGTTCGCCGATGCCACCTCGTTGAACTATCGCCCTTCCTGTCATTTTTGCCGATCACTTTGAACCTTCACCCAACTCCAGCAAAAATCCCGACCATCCCAATGCTCGTGGCCATCAAAATTTGCCCAGTATTCCAAAAACGGTGCAACCCCAATATTTACTTCATTTTGAATCTAAAAATTATGATTTCGATCTTAAAAATCATGTTTTAGATTAGAGTTTCATTTTATATCCCTGAATTTCTAAATTAAAATGTTTGAAATTTTCACTTGTTCAAAGCTTTGCTCAGTAACTTGGTTTTCAGATATGTTACCATGCTGTTTCAACTTGAATAGATTTCTAAATTAAAGCCAATGATAAAAAAATCAAATCATATTTAAATCTTGAACCCAATTTCTGCTTAGATCGAAAGATTGGGGTTGATTTGCATACCTGGTCTAAAAGAAAAAAAATAAAAAAATAAAAACAGTAACAAGATTCAGGCATACCAAAGTGACTTTTAGATAGTGAAAGTTACTCACCTGTGGGATGAAGGCAGAGGACGAGCTTTCAAACTGGAGCTTGTATTTTTGCTTACTGAGATCTTCTCTGGTTTTCATTAATTAATGTTTAAACTGAGTTGAGCCTTATTTGCTTGGAGTTCCAGGTTGCTTTGTTTCACCTTAAAACTAAATCTTGAATCTTTGCATTGCTGAGTTGATTTGTATTGTTATGTTTTGTTTTAGTTTTGTTTACTTCATTCATTTTTTTTCTTTTTGCATATGGGGCTGATATATGGAAGCAATTACAGGGTGATAAAACTTATACAGTGTGATATCTTTGTATAATAGGCATGGCTTGGTATGCTTGCATTTATGGCCATTGTACTTGAGTGTATACATTTTCTTCTTATTTTACTTTGTTTATTACTTTACCTTTACTTTGCTGACCATACTTTGTACATATTACTTTTTCTATTCTCTTGTTCCTTGCTTATTTTGTATGTACTTACTTTATTTATATTTGTTTTATAAGCTTGTACAGTTTGTTTATGTTTTACAAACTCTATAGGCTGCATATGTATGTCTTTATTTGTTTGTTATTTGCTTTTACAGGTTGCTTTTGTTTGGTTTGAACGAACAAGTGTATATGGATGGGTATGTACCTATATGAATGTATAAATAAAGGAACAGGTTTGTACAGAGAGGTATTTCTTTTGTTTATACTTTATTTTGTTTATACTTGCCTTGCCTTACCCAGGTTGATGCTGCATTACTTGCTTTAACATGCTTTTGTACTTTATTATTCCTATTTGTTTGCATTTCGACTCATAGGCTACATGAAATATTTATTTGCCTTGTATTGTTCAAGTGTGCATACATAGATTTATATTTTATACTTTTCTTGTAGTTCATTTTACTTATGTATTGAATTCTAATTTAACTTTAACATTTATTTCTAGCCATAAATTTATTTGAAACATTTATTGCTAATACTTATTTTACTTTGTTTATATATCTTACTTTGTTTTGTTTCTTATTTATGCATTTGTTTATTTAGTTAGCTTTGTATTCTATTTGATTTCTTTCTTTTGCAAGCTACATACTTGTATGTATTTTTGTTTTGGAATACTTCATTTATATGTTTACTTGTTCCTTGTCTTGCTTCTTCATTTTATTTGCTCACACATTTTGTTTTAATGTTTAAATATAGCTGGTTTGTTTTGCAAGTTAATTCATATATATGTTTTGTTCCACTGCTTTGTCTTATTACTTTATAGTATGAATAACTTCTATTTTAACATGTTGTTAAAATTTATTTATGAGTTACTATATATATATATTTTTCTTAATTTGTTTTATAACTCAAATATTTATTAAACCATTCATCTAAGATTTAAATCCAAATCAAAATACACACACACACACACAAGATTTTATAATTTCAAATTGACTCATATATACCCAAATATACATACATATATATATATATATATATTCACATATATACATATATATACAATATTTAAAAATTTAAATGATTTATATAGAATATATTTGAACTCGGGGAAACTCACATCACTAAATCGATTAATTTCACCGTTTTCTTCAAAAATAGATTTTAATTATCATTTTAAATTTATATAAAAATCCGGGGTCGTTACAGACTTCCCCCCTTAAAAGGATTTCGTCCTCGAAATTCGCAGGCACGAAAACAACACAGAGATAGCTAGATAGAGAAATATCTTTTCAAATCAAGCTGGATATCAATTCTGCATTTGGCTCACCAAATCAGAATATCAACAATAGATACAAGAAATTATAATAAAATTTCAAATTTGGTTTTAAACAAAATCGTTTAATTGATTCAATTCAAATTATTCTTCATATTCTGTTAATCAATTTAACTCTATTTAAAATTTCTAATTCATTTAAAATTTCCAATTTCAATTTTCAAATTCATATTCATTAAAGTTTTAATCAAAGAAATGATAAGAAATCGATGAAGATACGAAGTAAGAATTTCCTACAACGATTCGTAGAGCATCACCACACCGAAACTTCTTCTTGCAGTTGTCACGAAGTAATCAAAAGAATTTGAAAAGATGAATCAAAAGAGATTGATAAGAAAGTTATTTCCACTATTGTAGGGTATTGACCAATATAGTCGTGTTTCCCTGTCCTCTATCTCATTCACTTCTTGCACTCATACTCACTATCAGTGGATAGTAGGAGAATTTACTGAGACATTCAAACGGATATCTTAGGGATACTCATTCTAGGGATACTTCACCCTATCTCTAATGAGCTACTTAATATGTTATACTCCTGAGCTAAAGTTTTAACCTTAGCTCTGATACCAAATGTAACGTTTCGGATTTTGCCCGCTCGAAAATCGACATCCATACTTCATATCGTATTCGAATGCCATAGATTCGACCGTTCAAATCCGATTCGCCGGAGCTTATAACAACATTAAGTAAACAACACAGCGGAATAAAAGAATAATACATTGATATACAGCTTTGATACAATATCTGATACAACAGATGATCCAATAGATATCAATATACATCAGAGATATTATACAATAAAATAGCAGCGGAAAAGAAAAATAGATAACATCTAGCAGCGAAACAAATAACTCTAAGATAGTCTTCAAGGAAGAACTCCAAGATCTGCAACTCCATTTCCAAGAATCAATCCAGCAATAGCTCGAACCCCCAATAACGATGCACCAAGCTAAGCGAGAATGGTGTGATCCAAAGACTGAACTAACTCCAGATAATCCACTATATCTAACTATCTGAAAAAAAACCCAACTCTAGACTGCTCGTGTAGAAAATAATGAGCACCCAGAGTTTAGAAAAGAAACGATAAACTCCGGATCAGTCCTGGGACTGGTGTGAGCAACAAAAACAGTTTATCTTTTAAAACATTCAACAAAAGATTTTCAAAGTCAATTCGCAATGCTTTTTTGAAAAATGAGACTACCATAAGGCCTCCTGCACACACACACAATGCAAACGCAGAATCGGAGGAGATTTCTCCTTATGATAGTCAAAGATGCTTGATACGCATTAAAAAGAAACATTTGATATTATTACTAGTGCATAGTGTAGAAGAATCATTTCAAAAGTAAAGATATAAATCTTAGCCAACATACGACCATTATCGTGTGCTTACTATAGCTACCATCTAAACAGTGGGGCGCCACCATAAGTAAATGGCAGGTTCTACAACTAAAACCATACAGGGTTTCGTATTGGGAATTGGATTTCCAACAAATGGTCAGGCCAAGGAACTTCCCATTGCCACATGAGAACGCCTCTGGAAGGACATCCCCGAGAACCAAACCGGATCTCTGCCAACACAAGGCCGGGTTACCCCTAACTGGGTAACTACTGACACGAGTACGTCATCCCCCGATCGTAAACGACCTTTCTCACGGGATCCCGATAACCAACAACCACAAAGTAATAAATTCGCAGTAACCACATAGGTTAAATATCTGGGCTCCATACCTTGCCGCATCTTTCCTGTTTTGACCATTTCCGGGGTGTGAGGCTCGACGAAGTCACGTCCACAAAAACAAACTTTATACAAAAGCCATGCTTTGGGTCAACAAATGATCATAGAAATGATCACCAGGATAGACGATCAAATAAATGATCCTATCACAAATAATCAACACAATGATCATTTCACAGCAACACTCAGCATGTCACATTACCAAATTGGGAATATATCGCTGATAACATTCAACTACATAACCTCTGAGGTCGTATGTCCCAGAGAAGGGTGTTAAGCTAAAAGAATAAATTCTCCGCCACCAACAAAAATATATTTGAAAGAAATCGGCTTTATATCTCAATTTGTGATGTCAGACATACAATCCATACAAGTCTGTTCCGGGCTCGAACAGAACCGAAGGCACTTCCAAAGAAGTCCTTGCAATCCGAGTATTCACAATCCCGATCGGATTTCCCATCACTTAGGGAATCTCTATACCAGGAGCTACCCAGTGCAGAGACAATCGATAGGTCATCCTATCACTCTCGCAAATACCCGGTCTTCAACACCAGTCTTTAAATGTTATCCATAACGTCGAATCACTTATTCGGAATGGGTTATACGACACAAAGGTCCTTTCCCGGCTAAACCGAATAGTGAGCATGGTATTTCAAAAACAAAT
This sequence comes from Allium cepa, assembly GCA_030765085.1. Classification (NCBI taxonomy): domain Eukaryota; kingdom Viridiplantae; phylum Streptophyta; class Magnoliopsida; order Asparagales; family Amaryllidaceae; genus Allium; species Allium cepa. Next base: position 663,804,614 of record CM060937.1, read on the forward strand.
GGATAATGGGATTTCAATTAAGTCACAACTTAATAATTCAAAACTTTCTTTCAAATGGTTTAAGCCGATTACCATCTCAAATCTCTTAAACAAAAAGATTCATTTTCACAACCTTTAACGGTTTAAACAGTTTTCACATTTTAATCTTTTAAATAAAAGATTCATTCATAGATTTTCCAAATCAATTTTCATTTCAATTTGATTAACTCGTTAAATCTTTAAATCAAAGATTTAACTTATAGCCTTCAAAACAATTTCATTTCAATTTGATGTAAACAAATCATCAATTTAAATCTGTTAAAAATAAACAGATTTAATTCATAGCTTTCAAAAAGAATTCATTCATAACTTAGGAAAATCATTTCTCTATTCAATCTTGAAATTCTCCTAATTAACTGGAATCTCAGTTCTTATCTAAAAGTGTTTATCATTTGAAAACAACAGTTTTCATTTTTGAAACCTGATTCATTTATACGAGCTGAAATCCTTGGGTTAAATTCAAATTCCCAAAACCATACCTTTAAAATGGTTTAAATTCATACGAACATGTTTATAATATCTTTAACCATAATTTCCAATCATCGAATTCAATTCCAAATATCGAATTCAAATTCAAATTGAATTATTTAAATTGGAGATTTTACCGAGTTATTCAAAATAGCTTTTATCTGTGAAAACCTTTTTCAAAAGCTTTACCGTTTAACCCAAATCCATTTTCAAAATCAATTTGAAATTAAAACTTTAATTTCAAAAATATTACATTTAAATTATCTGTGACTTAATCGATTTCCTCGTGAAATCCATATTGGTGTGTGTATAAGTGTGGTCAAGGGGTTATACACAGTAGTGCAACATCATTCAATTATCACAGATTAAAACATAGGAATATAGTCGATAAGCGGTATTAACTATCACGCTTATCGTTCATATACAGATCACAGATATATATCACAGATAAGTAAATTACAGATCACAACATAACTCAGGATAATCATAAAGCATCATATATCAGGGATATCAACAATTCAACATCCAATAAAATCCAAACATCCATAAGTAGGATCAATTTAATCATCTGATAAATTTAAATCAGATTAAATTTCTATGAATAATTCTTTTCACATTTATTATCAAATAAATTTCAAGTAAATGATTCTCATTAACTATTCATAATTATTTAATTACTATTCTTAAGTAATTAAACTCAATTTAATTATTGTTAATTAACATTTAATTAACCTTAAAAATCTTATATTTAATCACTGATTATTTAATTAATTAAATTCTAAACTGTAACTTAATAAATCTTAATTACTTGATTAAATAACCTCAAGCATTTGTTTAAAAGACAACTCTTTATTAAACTAATGAATCTTATTTACAAATTAATTTACCTTAATTAATTTAACTCAAATCTTAATTTCTTGATTAAATAAATTAATCAATCATTCACCTGAACTAATTTAATGAATGCATATCATTTTATCTTTACTAATTCAAATTTAAAACATTTTCTAACTAATGTTTTAATTATCATCACAAAGCAAATTTAAACAATTTCATTTATTAAAACTTCTTTGATTTCTGAATTAGGATTCAGATTATCTTTAATTCAGATTTAAATTTAAATTTAAACTTTTAGTTTCAACTTGCTTAAACTTTTCATTTAAAATTTCAACTCCATTTCAAATTTCTTTAATATATTTTGAATTGCTTTTAAGTTATTAAAACAATTTAAATTTAAAACTTATTTATGTTCAAACTAAACTCTACATTCAACTTGAATTTATATTGACATTTTAATTTGAACTCAGCTTTTAAAAATCTTGGTTTAAAATTTAAATTTGGTTTTAAAATTCTCAAACCAAAACAGTTTTAGGTTAAAAACTGTAACAACTTTGACTCGAGCCCCCTTCTATTTGCTTCGAGCAAAAATTCCAAACGCACGAGAATTTCACAAATTCGACGCGTGAATTCCCCCCTGCTTCTTTTCAGGCAAGCACATATGCAAGCATCATCACTGCTTCAAACTCGAGCAACCACCTCCCCCAGAATTTCACAATTTCATCTTCCAACGCGTCTCGTCTTCCCTAAAATTTTTCAATTCCCTGATACACGCTGTGACACGTGCACGTGCACATCTCGGCTTGTCGCTTCTGACCGTCACTCTGGCCATCTATGAGTCATCAACGTCACCATGAACTACCCCAAACACTCAAAAACATGAATTGAATTATGCATGTTCATACGAACAGTGACCCAGTCACGACCACGAAAAAATTGTCACGTCCCCACGACCTCGTCCACCAGAGACTCTGAATTTTTGGCCATCACCTCGTCGACATACACTCTACCACCCCTCAAGATCGCGTAACACTCGATCGCACAGACAGGGTGAACGAATCGAAATTCCCTCCTTCGATAAAACTAGGTTTAGAATTTTCAGAAGTTCGCTGATGCCACCTCGTTGAACTATTGCCCTTCCTGTCATTTTTGCCGATCACTTTGAACCTTCACCCAACTCCAGCAAAAATCCCGACCATCCCAATGCTCGTGGCCATCAAAATTTGCCCAGTATTCCAAAAACGGTGCAACCCCAATATTTACTTCATTTTGAATCTAAAAATTATGATTTCGATCTTAAAAATCATGTTTTAGATTAGAGTTTCATTTTATATCCCTGAATTTCTAAATTAAAATGTTCGAATTCTTCACTTGTTCAAAGCTTTGCTCAGTAACTTGGTTTTCAGATATGTTACCATGCTGTTTCAACTTGAATAGATTTCTAAATTAAAGCTAATGATAAAAAAATCAAATCATATTTAAATCTTGAACCCAATTTCTGCTTAGATCGAAAGATTGGGGTTGATTTGCATACCTGGTCTAAAAGAAAAAAAATAAAAACAGTAACATGATTCAGGCATACCAAAGTGACTTTTATACAGTGAAAGTTACTCACCTGTGGGATGAAGGCAGAGGACGAGCTTTCAAACTGGAGCTTGTATTTTTGCTTACTGAGATCTTCTCTGGTTTTCATTAATTAATGTTTAAACTGAGTTGAGCCTTATTTGCTTGGAGTTCCAGGTTGCTTTGTTTCACCTTAAAACTAAATCTTGAATCTTTTCATTGCTGAGTTGATTTGTATTGTTATGTTTTGTTTTAGTTTTGTTTACTTCATTCCTTTTTTTTTCTTTTTGCATATGGGGCTGATATATGGAAGCAAGTTACAGGGTGATAAAACTTATACAGTGTGATATCTTTGTATAATAGGCATGGCTTGGTATGCTTGCATTTATGGCCATTGTACTTGAGTGTATACATTTTCTTCTTATTTTACTTTGTTTATTACTTTACCTTTACTTTGCTGACCATACTTTGTACATATTACTTTTTCTATTCTCTTGTTCCTTGCTTATTTTGTATGTACTTACTTTATTTATATTTGTTTTATAAGCTTGTACAGTTTGTTTATGTTTTACAAACTCTATAGGCTGCATATGTATGTCTTTATTTGTTTGTTATTTGCTTTTACAGGTTGCTTTTGTTTGGTTTGAACGAACAAGTGTATATGGATGGGTATGTACCTATATGAATGTATAAATAAAGGAACAGGTTTGTACAGAGAGGTATTTCTTTTGTTTATACTTTATTTTGTTTATACTTGCCTTGCCTTACCTAGGTTGATGCTGCATTACTTGCTTTAACATGCTTTTGTACTTTATTATTCCTATTTGTTTGCATTTCGACTCATAGGCTACATGAAATATTTATTTGCCTTGTATTGTTTAAGTGTGCATACATAGATTTATATTTTATACTTTGCTTGTACTTCATTTTACTTATGTATTGAATTCTAATTTAACTTTAACATTTATTTCTAACCATAAATTTATTTGAAACATTTATTGCTAATACTTATTTTACTTTGTTTATATATCTTACTTTGTTTTGTTTCTTATTTATGCATTTGTTTATTTAGTTAGCTTTGTATTCTATTTGATTTCTTTCATTTGCAAGCTACATACTTGTATGTATTTTTGTTTTGGAATACTTCATTTATATGTTTACTTGTTTCTTGTCTTGCTTCTTCATTTTATTTGCTCACACATTTTGTTTTAATGTTTAAATATAGCTGGTTTGTTTTGCAAGTTAATTCATATATATGTTTTGTTCCACTGCTTTGTCTTATTACTTTATAGTATGAATAACTTCTATTTTAACATGTTGTTAAAATTTATTTATGAGTTACTATATATATATATTTTTGTTCATTTGTTTTATAACTCAAATATTTATTAAACCATTCATCTAAGATTTAAATCCAAATCAATATATATATATATATATATATATACACACAAGATTTTATAATTTCAAATTGACTCATATATACCCAAATATACATATATATATATATATATTCACATATATACATATATATATACAATATTTAAAAATTTAAATGATTTATATAGAATATATTTGAACTCGGGGAAACTCACATCACTAAATCGATTAATTTCACCGTTTTCTTCAAAAATAGATTTTAATTATCATTTTAAATTTATATAAAAATCCGGGGTCGTTACATTAGTAACCTTATAATGAGTGTTAAAGTCTTATTATTAATTAAGCACTAGTCAACACTTTTGTTTTAAAAGATAATTATTAAATACTAATATGGTTTTGTTTAATAACTTTTATTTAAGTATGTTTTGCCTAGATTAAACTTGAAAATTTATTTTAAAATTTACAAGTATTATTTTGAGATAAATATTAAATAAAGTTTTTGAGAAGTAATGGTATACTCACGTGGCGTAAATCGGAGGCAGTGAGTGCCTATTGTTAAGTTTTGGATTTCTCTGGGATAATGACGTAACCATTGAGCTGTGATCCATGGTTTGATACCGTGGTGGTACTTTCGATATTATTTTAAAAGGGTTTTCAAATATTTTTGAAAAAAGATAATATGTGAATACGCTGAATTCGATAAGATAAGTATATATTTTTGGATAAAGAGATTTAATTTATTTAGAATTTAAATTAAATAAGACTTGGTGTTTTTCAGTGAAAAGAAGTATTAGTTTGAATTGATTGTTAATTTGATAGTTAAATAACCGACTATCAAATTTGGACCTAAATATAACTTTGGAAATATGTAGAAGAAGCATGGGAATTATATGGTATAGTTACCGTTCGATGTGCTATACTGTACGTGTAAACTCGTTTCGTTCTTCTTGGACGTTTATAAGGAAACCCGTCCACTAACGGTTAGGAGGTGATCTTCGATCTTATTTTCATCTGTTTATTTCCTAGAGAACCGGGGTTAAGTTTAACGGGAAATAGCAAACGTTGTTTTCGAAGAGACTGGGATCGGATTTGTTATCCGAAAAACCACTTCGATCCAACGAGTACATTTTCAAAATGAAGATAAGAGCATGGAATCGAAGATGGAGTAGTGAATTGCAAGGGCTAATCACTACTAATCCTGAGGGTGATTCCAAAATGGATGTAGTAGGAATAGTGCCTTCAGTTCCGTTCTGACCGGGAACGGAATTGTATGGATGAATATTGTCAATACATTATCTTTGGAGGACAATGAGCATTCTAAGTGAAAATTCCTTAAAAGGTAATCATAACCTCTGGCCTCGTCAACGGGGAATGACTAAAAAGAAGGGAAGATGCAGCAAGGTTAAGTGGGTAGCACACAATTAGGGTATGTTTATTACCTTTTTAGATACCCTCGGATATTATTGCTACGATTATGAAAGGAGCTCAGAAAAGGGTGGGAACACTCAGGGTTATAGCATATTCGGTCTATCCAGGTCAGGGATAGTCCAGTCCTGTGTAACATGGGATCCCGGAGTGGTCCTTGGTATGTTATTCTAGACGTGTACTAAGACAGGCGATACCCCAGTGCCTAGTCATTCGGATGGAATCCATTCTCCAATAAGCGTCGTATGGTATTAGTTGTGCTCAGTTATGCTGAAACGTGAGATGCAAGCATTTCAGCTATTTGAATAAGTATTTGTACTTAGACACTATTATAATATCAAAGGATTTTGATATGAAATGTTTTGTTATCATAAGGTAGAAACCTGTCGTGTTTATGTGTGGCATGGGGTTACGAGGTGCCTTTGTTTTTCAAAGGATTTTGATATTGTTAATTATTCAAATTGAGTATGTTTTCTAACGCTGATTATTCAGACTGACTCGGGTGTTATTTATTATAATGCTCGGGTCAGACCGTGTATTTCAGGTTCAGGTTAGGATGCTATGGAGCTTAGGAGACGAGCTGGAGACCGAGACGTATTCTCGTACTTGTTTATTTCTGCTGTAATGTTTTGATCGAAATTACTAGCAATTGTGAGGGCAGGTTATTATAACTACCCAGGCTGGTAATTATTGATACTCTGATGTGAGATATGTATATTACAGCTTTTATTTGGGTAAAGAGCTATTGATATTATATGTTATTCTATCTGCTGTGAGATTCTGTTATTGTTTAGTTTCTTCTTTCTTCTACCTTCTTTTTTCTCCCTCTACAATCTGTCTTTTCGGCACTCGATCATTCAACATGTTATACGATGATGGTATTTATGTCGATTTTCGGGGGTCAAAAGGGCGGGTCGTCACAGTTGGTATCGGAGCTTAGGTTGGCAATATACCTAGGCTTCGGTGGGGTTACTCATTAGAACTAGAGTCAGTAGTACTCTAGAAAGAGTTTGAGTGTATTAATAGATATGAACACGTATTTGTTAGTGAGTATAACATGTTTTTATATTTTGTTGACTTATCGGTTGGGTGTTTTTGAATTTTGGTCGGTACGGGAAATACAACCGCATCGATAGGGGTTTCTAAACTCTTAAACAAGGTAAACCAACATAGTATTGTTTTAAAAGTGGTTAAATGAAATAATTTTACTTAAAATTATATTTTGATATAAAGGAAATAATATTCTAGAATTGCTATAGTGTATATATTTGGAATGTTGGTTCTTAATATTATAATAAAATAAGATGTTAAAACTTGAAATGGTTTTATATATATAACCAAATAGAAATTGTATAAGAATGATTTATACAAAGGAGTACAACTAAAATTTGATTTAAACCAGAATTTGACTTTTAAATCCTGGAAATTTTGGAAAATGTTTTAAATTGGGTCTTAACAAAATGTTTGGAAATTTTTAAATCTTGGAAATTTTGGAAATGTTTTCCAAAGTGGTTTAAAAAGAATAATGGGGTATTATTTTGAGACATTTTTGAAAAGAAATTGTTTTAAAATGAATTTTTGGAAGTAAGAAAGCATTGAACTTAGTTCAGTCGCTGGAAAATAATTTTGGTGATGATGGCCACATCATCAATATTCATTTTCGAGTTTCTAAGTGATGGATTGCTACCGTGGTGATTGGTTATGAATATTTTCTTTGGACTTGTTTGATAAACGAGTTTTATTTAGAAATTCCAAAAGGAAATTGTTTTGGGCATACCAAAATTGTTTTGAAAATCCGAAAGTAAGACTTGATATACCAAAGTGATAAATGTATATTTATGATTTCGAAATGATTTGAAATAAAACGAGTGATTAAATTCTGGGATTTCCATTTAAACGATTTGTAAGATCAGAGGAAATCAACTATTGAACCGGTAACTTGAAGTTGATATAGATAAGAAAGGAAAACGAACTGGAATTAAAATTTAACTTGAGTAAATTGAAGTGAATAAGATGGGTTGGAATTTAACTTAAGGTAAGTTAAATAAAATTGAAATTGGATTTGAATTGGATATTAAGTTGAAATGTAGAACAATTGTATAATTATAAGTTTTAATTATTGAATAGGATGAATACACTTAAGCTATTAAGTGATGTGTATAGTCCAGAGTTATGGTTATAGAATGTAAATGAACTCAAGTAAGTAAAATGGGATTTTAGGTAAATAAGTAACTTATGAATGAGAAATAAAATAGTAACCAAAATGAAAATGGTTTGGTATTATAGTAAAGAAATGGAAATTTAGAATAAAATTTTGAATTTTTAAATGGAGGGTAAATTGGAATTTAGTAAATTGAATATAATATGAATGGTGAAGTGTTAATATAACTATATGTTATAAATATTGAATGTGGGTAGACTTAAGGAGAAATTCAGGGAATTGTGAATGTATAACTTAATAAATTGGGAAGTGAAAAAGTATAACCAAGTTGAAAGGTTAAGTATTGATACCAAGAAATGAATTCAATTTAAGAGTAAATGAATTGAATATGATTATGGAATATGGATTGGATAAGTTTGAGTTTGAACTTAAGTTTTAGAGCTGAATATAACTTAAGCAGCGATATGGAAAGGCATACAAATGAAATTAGCTTAAAATGAAATGTCGTTCACTATAAATGAATTGGATAATACTATGTGAATTAAATGAAAGTGAATGGAAGAGAGGTAATATAAATTAAGTAAATAGAAAATGCAAGTGCATGAACCTAAACTAAATTATTCGAGAATCGATTATATGAAATAATCCTCCAAGTGATATAGTATGAAATTGGATATACTAAGTAAATGGAAGTGAATAAATTGAATGAATCAATTTAAAAGAAAATTAGGATTTGGTTGCCATGGAAATTTAACTTAAGTGATTACTTGTGAAATGATTCATAAATAAAATTAACATGGATTGGAATGTTGTTAATGTAAAATAAAGCAAAACAAGGGTTGGTGAGTAGCATAAATGGGAATCAAACGAAAATTAGATAAATTGATTTAGAGTCACTTTAAAAAGGAATAAATCGAATTTAACAAAATGGATTTGCATATAATGAAAGTGAATATAAATGGAATCAAAACAAAATTGATTGTGAGTCAATTTGAAATTGAATAAAGGTGAATTTATGTAAGTGAAGCACAAATAAATCAATTTGGAGTGAATATGAGTTGGGTGCTGTAAATATGAATTGAATGCAATAAATTTGGTTGTAAACCATTTCGAATTGAATGAAATGATATATGGATCCATGGGAAGAAATCAAATTAGTGTTGGAACCTTATAAATTGCTTGTAATATATGTTTGGTTTATGAAGTTTACATGTTTTGGCTAGTTAAAGGAATGGAATGTTATAAAATTTCATGTAAGTGCAGGTACATGGAGCTGTTTGGATATATTTTGAGTTGCGTAAGTGCATATAGATAAGCCGCACGCTTAAAAATGATAATATGAGGTACGCCTACGCAATGAAATAAAGAAATGATAATATATTGTTATATATTTTGTTTTCCGACCGGGTGGGTCGATGTATATATATTTATCTCTCTTGTGATATTGTAAAAGGCTCTCCGTACAAAGGAGACGCTATCAAAAAAATTCGGGAATTTAGGGTGCTAGAAAATTTTTGAAAAATTTTGGAAATTTTTTTGAACTAGGAAAAGTTGGGTTTTAAATTGTAGTTGAAATAAAAGGGTTTTGAGTTAGAAATGAAAGCTAAATTATTTTGGATAAAACTAAAATGGTGCAAAGAAGTGAATGTAGGATTTTAATTAAGTGGGTTTTGGGTAAGTTAATGGGTTTGGAAGCATTTTTTCGACCTTAGAAAATTTTTATAAGGTGGGAGGACTGTAACGACCCGGAATTTTGGTCGTTTAATTTCAAACATTTAATTTATTTTAAATGTTGAATTTGAATCATTAATTGATTTTGAATATGGAAGAATTTATGAAATAGTTTAAAATTCTAAATATAGCGATTTATTCGATTTGGTAAAATAGTAAATTGATATTTGAAAATTGGATAAATAGGTGAATCTAGAAATAAATGTGTATGAAAATGATTTCTAAATATTTTTTTAATCCTATTTGGATTAGAATTATAATATGGACTTCTGAACGGGATTTAAAAGTCGATGAATTTTAAAATTGGAAATTTATATATTAATAATTTAATAGTGGAAATTAATATATGGTAATAGTGTAAAATAATGGAATTTTGATTTAATGTAAATTGGAATGATTTCTAATATGAATATAATCAATGTGATTTATAATGGAGTTGGTAAGTTTTAAAAATTGAAAATTTAAGTGATTCGTCGATTTTGAAAATCGCTCGATTTAATCGACGAGTTAAAATAGCCTTTCGGGGCATACTCTCAGAATTCGACGAAACTAGCTCCATTGTATCTGTAATAGTGTATTATTATTGAATTTCAAATTTCGTAGCGTTTGGAGTTACCGTTTGTTCGTACGGGATAGAAACACGTTGGAATAAATATCGAAAATTTAACATTTTAATTTGATTCAAAAGCTATCGTTCACATACAATCGAATTAGGCTCTGAAACACGTTCCATTGTGTTCGGAATAGGGGTAAAATATTATAAACGCCAAGCGCCACGTTTCGTTTGGAGTTCGTTTGAAAAAGCATGTAAAATTGGAAATAATAAAAATATAATATAAAATAAGCTTACGTATATATACAAATCGAATAGTAAACCCTAATTACATACAGTCGCCGCCTCCTTTGACATAAATAGCCGAAATCATCAGGATTCCTCCCTCATACCCTCTCAATCCAAAAACTTTTAAGAAAAATTTCTAATTAGAAAGTTAAAGAGTCGTTGAGCTCTACTAGATCAATGGTAGAGATCGCATTTAACGTCGTGTGGAAGGAGATATTTGGCCACATTTATCATGAGTTCATGCACGAATTGAAAGGCGACGGTGGCATTTGGCGATGCCGCTCTTGGCACGAAGGTCGAGGGGATGTAGGCGCATGTTTTGGTGGTCCCTGATCGATCTCGCGATGATCGAGGGGAGAGCGGCATGTTTGAAAAGTGGCAATGTGTAACGACCCGTAAATTTTAATAAATAAATTGGTTAATTTAATTAGATCTTTGTATTTAATTTATAAAGAAAAAAAATTATAATTTATATTGATAAAAATGTTAGAAATGAAATAACACATTGCTAACAGTAATTGAATGTAAATTAAGGAAATAGGTTTATGCAAGTTAATAATTTACGAACTTGAATGAACATGCCAATTTAATAAAATAATTTAAATGTTATGACTTAGTTATAAATGGAATATGATAAAACAAATGTAATTATTGTATGAATGTGTAAAATAAGAGGATAGGGGGAAATTGTTGTGGAGAATAACCATACAAGTATTATAAAGGATATAATGGTGACAAATAGTTGTGTTACCAGTTAATTCACCAATTACCAATAAATATAATTTATTGTACTTTAACTGATAATTAATAAATAACGGAAATGGTGAATGTAAATTTAAAATAGAAACGTAAACTAATTATAAGGTAATAATTGGTGTAATAGAAAGCATGAGACCAAGTAAGTAAATTGATTGGGAATATTAAATGTAATTGGATGTAGATTAATGGAAGAACGTTTATGCAAACTAATTAGTAAATTGGGGAGTGAATTCAAAGTTTTATTAACTGATGAAGCAATACGTAATAAATTGTAAAATGGATACAATCAAGGTTAGATTAGTGATTACAATGTTTGTTATTGTTAATAAAGTAAGAATGAGACTAAATTGGGAAAATTGGTGAAAATCACTAATGATTTACCCATTTATTTCATCTATTGAATTATATTTAAATCCATTGAAATAAAACGTAATTAAAAACTATGTTAATGGAAATTAAGAGGAAATTTGAGAATATTAATGCAATAACTACAAACCAATGTGAATTGCATCCGTTTTGATAATAATAGACTGAATAATAGAATGAAAAGTAATTAAATGAAATTTTCGAAAAATTAATTTACAATTTCTGAATTTAATGGAATTGAAGTTAATACCAAAATTTATAAACTTATCAACTCTAAATTAACATTTAAATTTGTTTAAAACCATTGTAAATGATTGAGAAATCAAAAATGATAAAAATTGTCAATTTTAGAATTTAAATTGGAAAATTGATTTAATTAATCAATTATTAATTTATTTAATTAATGTAAAAAATAGCCATTTTGGCCAATTACTCGGATTTCGATGAAATAAGTCTCACCGGATCTGTGCCGGTGAATTATTGTAGGATTTCAAGTTTCGTAGCAATCAGACTTGTCGTTTGATCGTACGGACTCGAAATGCCTTGAAATCAATGAAATTGAAATCAATTTGAAAAATATTGATTTTAGCATAACTTCTTCATACGATGGAATTTGGAATTGAAACCTTTTCCATTGCATTTAAAATATTTTAAACAGCTATTTTGATATATGGGTTGACCTAATTTCGTTCCGAAATCAGAACGGGCTTTTTGGGCCATTTTGTCGTTAGCGCGTATATCTATCTTATCCATCCATTCAAATTTCAGCTTGCCTATATATATCCTGCTATAAACCCTAGCAGCCTCTATTCCTCATTTTTATACGTTCTATTAGCTCCTCTTTCCAATGGCTGCCAACCCTAATTCCCAAGTACAATTCCAAATCAAATCCAAGGCCAAAAATTCAAACTCTCCAAACATTATCATAATTTATATCGTTTTGAAGCTCTCGACGAGTGCAAGTCAATTTTGCTATATATTTTTCGATTGGAGTTTCTATGTGGCCAGAACGAGGAGAATTTGTCTCGGCCGTTCATATGGGAGAGTGTAGTTTAACGGTGGATCTTTGTCTCTGTGGCGATCGAGTGGCACAGTAGTGGAGAGGGTGTCGAGGGGGTTCGATCTGTATGGTAGATTCGGCAGAAGGCGATCGAAATCGCCAGATTTTGACTGAGTTTGTGGCGACGACGGCCACGGCAGCGTGAACCGGAGGTGGCCGCGTTCGGCAAGGTGGGGCGGCTCGTGATGGGCTTCGCGGTAGTGTAGTGCGATCGACATAGGGGGGCTGTGGAAGTGCGAAAATTTGAAATGGATTTGACGATAGTGGCGGCCGAAACCCTAGGTCGTGCGTGCTGTGTTCGTCTGGGAAGAAAAGTCGCGTGCATGGGAGTGTTGACGTGGCTTCAATTGTTGGTAAGGGGGGTTTTCTTTTATTTTATTTTATTTCAAAATTCGAGCATTAAAACATGAATAACTTTAGCATACTTTGTCCGATTTACGTGTAGTTTCTTCTGTTAGGATCGTTTCCAAATTCCGGACAATTTGGCGCTGGTTTGGACGAATTCTGAGGCTGTTTGATTTTTGGGTTTAAATTGGATTTAAATTCAATTTAAATTCAAAAGGTGAGCGTTTTAACCCACTCACAACTTCTAAAATTTCTTATGTTTGTTAAATTAATTTATGATGTGTTTAGAAATTTATTTATGACTGTTTGGCATATTTTTATCATCATTCCAGTTAAATTTAATTTATTGAATTAAATTGTTATTCAATTTATTATTGCATTTAAACTGCCAATTAAATTTATTTATTATTGAATATAAACTGCCAATAACTACCTGTTATTAATTATATGTTCTAAATTGATGTTGTTATTTGAATTGAATGATGATTGTGATAAATGGTTGATGATTGATATTGGGTGAATGGATGTTGTATTTTATATTGTTATAAACTGCAAGTTGTTATGCATTTTATTACATTCGGGATTGCGGTTTGAAATGATATATAACTGTAATTTTATTTTAAATTACGGATTAAAATGATAAATATCTGTATCACTTGATCATAACTGTAAGTTGTTATGCATTTTATTACATTCGGGATTGCGGTTTAAAATGATATATAACTGTAATTTTATTTTAAATTACGGATTGAAATTATAAATATCCGTATCACTTGATCATAGGATAGAAAATTATATACAGGCACCGCGATCTATATATAAAAATGATTCGAAAATTTATTTCTATGGTTTTGAAAAGAAATATACAGTTTAATAAATATTAATTTTGATATTATGTAAGTATTATTCTATATATACATTTAAATTCTTGAAATTAATCTATGTATAAAATTGTTTAATAAAAATAAGTTTAATAATGGAGATTGATTGTTTTATATTATATGGTTAAGTACCTGTTTAAGATATTATATATCTAGAGTTTTAAATGACTTAAAGAAAAAAACTAAGTTGGAAGATAAATATGGAATTGGTTTGAATTGAATTATTTAATAATTATACCCGAATAAATTTGACTTGAAAATTAAATAAAATTGAGATTTTAAAGGTTATGATTCTTATAACTTAATTTGGTGTAGAATGATTTAAATAAACATCGAGTTGATTTAAATGAATATATCAAGTTAACCAAATTTAAAGAATATCCAGTTATTTGAAGTTAAAGGTTTTACTTAAATGATATTTGATTTATTAAGTAAACAATTCGAATCTAAATAATAGTAATTGAATTTGATATATATGGAATTATCAAAGAATTAGTTTTGAAATGGTGGAATATTTAAAACTTTGAATTATATGAATTGAAATGGTTTATTTAGAGGTTCAAATCGGCATTTGGAATTTATTTGTGAAATTAAAGAAGCTATTTTATTATATAAAGTGATTAAATATTTAAACCATTTAAGTATTAGAAGTTATGTTTCAAAGCTATGGGTTTCAAGGCATATAGATTTGGAAGTGCTATGATTTTGGAAAAAGGATATATTTGAAATAAAAAAAATGATATCATATTGATTTGGGTTCTAAAATAGAAATGATATCGTATTTATATGGTTTGAAATGGATAATATATTTTGGTTTTAAAGTATAAACTATTTTGAAAAGACCGCGGTGTTATAATAATGTTTGGTTGTTAAAGAGACCGGGATCGGAGGTTGTCATACTTTCTGCCAACTCCGAAAACCATTTTAACAACCGTGTACACGGTAGAGATTCCAGAATGAAGTGGTGGCGGCATTTCCTTTGAGGTAAATACGTGGAACCGACTACCATGAGTTGGCACAAGGTGGCTAAAACAGGAGCAATTGACGGGCTAATGAGGTCATTCCTTTGATCGGACACACACCTTCGATATAATATTCTGACTTTGAGATTGATTCGGTGGCCACTTTTAATTCTTTTGATTTGGGGGTGTGGCTCGAGGAGGGAGGTAGTAGCTGCTACGCGTTACCACCGGCCCGGAAGTGTAATTGGTATATCTACCCTGACATTGCCTAGTTGTGCCCTGTCACCTACCATACCGATTCTTTACTACGAGTTTCTATTTGTGTCATACCTATGGAGTATCCTCTGGTAGCTTCCCGATCAGGAGGTATTACAGTACTATATAGACTATTGGCACTATTACGTGTTACGGGGAATATTGGTCACTCCTTAACGCTATTTAAAAGTAAGTTTATTTTACAATTAGACACTATTATAATAGCGATATATTACTACATAGTAAATATTTTAACGGATCCTTAGGAGATGTAAATCCCGAGAATCTCTTGAGTTACTGCACTCATATTTATTTCTGTTAATTTAACTCACATAAGATATTTTAGTTCTGACTCGAGTGTTTTGTCTTTTCAATTCGCTCGGGTCAGCCTGAGCTGTAACGATCCGGAATTTTCGATCCCGAAAATTCCAGATAGTTAGGGAAAGAAGAAAAAGATAGAAGAAAAGAAACAGAGACAGATCACAGATTCTCACATTCGCAGCGGATCAAAATATAATATCAAATATAATAGTTTACAAAGAATACTGTATCTGTCAATTTACATTTATTTACATCAGAGCTATAATCATACACACCAACAATGGACATATACAAATCAATCATGTCTTAGATAAACAGAAATAATAGTCACAGCGGAAACACTCCATACATTCCTGCCATCCAGCTCATCTTCTGAGCTCCAGAATGTCCTTACCTGAAAATCTATAATACTCGGTCTGACCCGACATTACATCAAAGTAACACCCGGGTTAGGCTGGAAACCAGTGTGAGTGAACCCATCCAATATAAAATGCCAAAACATACAACTTATTTAAAAACACGGGGTGACTCGTATCAATTACAAATTCACAAATTGTTGTAGACATCACTTATTTCACACATCAATTTCTAAGTACCCAAAACTTAGATTAAATGGTCCAATTTACTTAAATCATTCCATTATAACTTATTGATTTCTCAAATCAATCTATAAAGAATCGAAGTGGTTTCGGGTAGTAACCAATTCCCGACTCCGGTCTCTTTGAATCCAATGTCATCTTAACCCAAATAATTCAAGTGAAATACAATTCAACTTTTAAATACAAAATGTCACTTATACATAGCAATTTATCATCGATAATTTGCTACATTATCACTATCCACCTAATCATATCATATCACAACACATTTTGTAAAGACCCGATTCTTCGACTTTCGAAGATTGACATTAATATGTCCACTGTATCAACTGCCGAACAATCGAATGCCGGAAAACCGAACCCTTAGGGTTTAAGAAGAAGAAAAAGGTAGAAGAAGAAGAAAATAGAACAGAACAATAACAGAATCTCACATATCGCAGCGGAACAACATATAATAGATAAATGAATATCTTTAACACAAAGAGATATATCTGTTATTACATTACATCACATTACATTACATTATCAGAGTTCTATGACAACAAACAACGAAAGAGAAATATTACATATATAAGTGATACGTTTCTCCATTCAGCTTGCTCCTGGTCTCCACAGCACTTCTGAATTCCAGAATGACCTGATAACCTGACTCTAGACTGCTCGTGTAGAAAATGATGGGCACCCAGAGTTTAGGAAGGGAACAATAAACTCCAGGTCAGTCATGGGACTGGTGTGAGAACTAAAATAGTTATTTATCTTTAAAACAACAACAATATAGGAAGTGACAATTTTTCGCAATGCTTTTGAAAAATGAAACTACCATAAGGCCTCCCGCCACACACACAATGCAAACGCATAATTGGAGCAGATTTCTCCTTTTGATAGTCAAAGATGCTTACTACGCAAAACAAATCATTTTTGATATTATTATTAGTGCATAGTGATGAAAACATTTTGAAAGTATAATATTAATCTTAGCCAACATACAACCATTATTGTATGCCTATTATAGCTACCATGTTCAATAGCACGTTACCGCCACATTCCATGGCAGGTAATACAACCAAAACTGTACAAGGCTCGTATTGTTTATTTGGATTTTCCAACAAATGGTCAGGCTAGGGAACTTCCTATTGCCACATGGGAATGCCTCTGGAAGGACGCCCCGAGAGTCAACTACTCTCTGCCAACACAAGGCCGGTTACCCCCTTCCCGGGAAGTAAACCTAAGATATACCATCCCCGGTCCTTTAGGACCTTTATCTGAGGATCCTCAACACCAACAACAATCACAAAGAAATGTATTTGCAGTAACCACATAGGTTAAATATCAGGACTCCATACCTGATACAACCCTTTTCCAGAAGGAATGGACGTACCCTAGGGGCGCTACCCCTGAAACCATGCCGCATCTTTCCCGTTTCGACCATTACCGGGTTGTGAGGCTCGACGAAGTCTCGTCCACAAAGCTAGGCACAAAGCCATGCTTTGATCGACAAATGATCAACAAATGATCATCACACAGCAACACTCAGCATGCCACGTTACCAAATTGGGAATATATCACTAGTAACCATCAACTACATAACCTCTAAGCTCGTACGTCTCAGAGAAGGGCGTTAAGCTAAGAGAATAAATTCTCCGCCACCAACAGAAATGTATTTGATAGAAACCAGCTTTATATCTCAAAATATAACGTCAGACATACAACCATACAAGTCTGTTCCGGGATCGAACAGAACCGAAGGCACTTCAAAAGAAGCCCTTGCAATCCGGATAATTTCTAATCACGTCTGGAATTCCCATCACAAAGGGTAATAAAATCTCTATATCGGAGATCAGCCGATGCAGAGACATTCGACGGTAATCCTTCCATTTTCAAAATATCCGGTCTTCAACACTGGTCTTGAAATGCAATCCTTTTACGTCGTATCATTATTCAGAATGGGTTATACGACCCAAAGGTCCTTTCCCGATTAACCCGAATAATGAGCGCTTATTTTTAAAATAAGTGTTGCATTCAAAATTTCAAACAAATCATAACAAATACCCATTTAAAGGTCAATATTGATAGTCGGTTATTTAACTATCAATCAATGTTCACAACAATCACCAGATTTCAAATAATTTCCCAAATTATTTATTTTCCAAAATTATCTTTACAAGATATGTTTTCAACAATTCAACAATTTGAAAACAAACTTCAAAGTTACTTTTCACCTTTCAACTTTGAAAACGAATTTCAAATCATTTTTCACTCACGGGATATATTCACAAATATTTCTTCATTTCCACTGGAAATCTGCCGAATCTCAATACTTGAAAATAACTTATAGTACTTATCCAAAAATATATTTGGAAAACACTTCAAAATAAAAAATCTACTTTTAAAACACTTATTTTCAAATATTAGTTATAAAACATTATACTAATATTATATATAACTTAAGTCCAAACTATTTTCTTTTAAAATAAAATTAGTAAATAGAGTGTAATTATTTAAATAATCAATTTCTAAAACAATTATAAATTTAATCTTTAAATAATTACTTTTATAGTTTGCTAAATAAATCTTTATTCTAGAGATTTCAAAATAACTTAAGAAAATATTTTTTCTCTCCAAAATATCCTTTTAAAACTACTTTAGAACTTTTAAATTTATACTTTAAAACTACTTACGAAATATACTCGGCTTTCCAGGGAGAATACACTTTCATTTGAAAATGGTCCATTTAAACCAATTAAATAAATCCTTACCGATTTATTCCTTTTTACATTTACGTTCCAAATCCGTAAATTCATTTCCACACTTTAAAAATAAATCAATGATTATTTTTAAACAAATTTCTCTTTCCTTTATAAATTCCAATTTAAATTCAAATTTCCAAATTTCCACTGATATACTATTTTCAAAATCGATTTCAAACATTCACTTTCAACATCAATTTCATTTCAATTGATTTCCAAAACACCAAATCAAATTCCATATTGATTATTTTTCCAAATTCATTTCACTTTCCCAAATAAATTTCCGAGTGGATTTCCAAACTTATTTCCTTTTTAAAATAAATTCCCTTTAAAGAAAATAAATTCCTTTATCTCTTTCCATCAATTTAAAAATCCAAATTTTAAATAAATTCTTCAACTTATAAACAAAACTATACGAAATCCATTTAGTAAACATTTTCACTATATTTTGGAATTAATTCGATAAGATTAAAAAAATCATCTTTATAATTTTAAATTTTTCTTTTTTCAAATTTATTCAATTCTCTAAAATAAATTCACTTAAAGTTTTCTATTTTAATTTCCAAAATCCAATTCCATTTATTTCTGGTACCCAACGATACCAAAAATTCATTCGGCTAAATTATAGCCTTCAAATAAATTCCAAACATCAATATGATCAGTCACATCAATATAATCATTCACAGATTATCACATCACAACATAAATAAATTCAATTAATGTAAGGGATCCACCCTCCAACCCGTTTCCCTACATCCAAAGATGTTAGCACAATACCAATTCCACTTCGAGGTGGAATATCGCGGTATATGGGATTTATAAAAATATCATCCACTTAATATGCGGCGCAATAGGGTCTCATCCGCTATATAATGCGGGAAATCAACTCCAAATACATATATAATACAAATTCCACCTCGAGGTGGAATATCGCGGTATATGTGTTTAATATAATAACATCCGCTTAATATATGGCGTATAGGGTCTATTTCAATACAATTGATACTAAATTATCATCCAAGCAAACAATCAACATCCAATCACACAATCAATCAAATTTTAAAGCTATATATTTAAATTTAACCAAACAACGAAAATTCTGAGTGAGAAGTTCTCACCTTTGCTTTAATTTGCAATTCATTGTCAGGACCCGATTCTTCGTCTTCCGAAAATTCGACATCGACACTCACTTTATCGACTGCCGAGAAATCGAACGACGGAAAACCGAACACTGAGGGTTTTTAAGAAAAAGAATTTAGGAAAAGAGAAGAGAAAAAGATAGAAGATAGAGGGAAAAGAAGAACAGAGGAAAATAGGAATAGAACAAAATTTTAAAATAGGACAAGAAGAGAAATAGAACAGAAAGAAAATAGAGAAAATAGAAGAAGAAGAAAAACAGAAGAAAATAGGACGGAACAGAAAACAACAGAACAACATCAGAATCTCACAATTCGCAGCGGAACAACATATAATAATAAATGAATAATCTTTAAACAAAGAACTATATCAGTTATTACATTACATCACATTTCATTACATCATACCATCAGAGTGTACAACAACAACAAATAGTGCAGCGGAAAAAGAAATACTATATAGTAGTAATACGCCATGCCATCTAGCTTGCCTCCAGCAACTCCAGAATATCCAGAATATCCTGATAAACCTTAACTCTTGACTGCCTGTGTGGAAATTGGTGGGCACCCAGAGTTTAGGAAGGAAAACAATAAACTCCAAGTCAGTCATGTGACTGGTGTGAGAACTCAAAACAGTTTATTTATCTTTGAAATCAAAATAGAGGAATATTTTTAATCAATTCGCAATGCTTTTAAAAATGAGACTACCATAAGGCCTCCCGCACACACACACATGCAAACGCAGAATCGGAGGAGATTTCTCCTTATGATAGTCAAAGATGCTTGATACGCATTTAAAATAACATTTGATATTATTACTAGTGCATAGTGTAGGGGAAAATTCATTTCGAAAGTAGAATATAAATCTTAGCCAACATAGACATTTCGAACTATGCCTACTATAGCTACCATCCAAACAGTGGTGACCACCATAAGTGAATGATAGGTTCTACAACTAATACCGTACAAGTTTCGTATTGGGAATTGGATTTCCAACAAATGGTCAGGCCAAGGAACTTCCCATTGCCACATGAGAATGCCTCTGGAAAGACATCCCCGAGAACCAAACCGGAACTCTGCCAACACAAGGCCGGGTTACCCCTAACTGGGTAACTACTGACACGAGCACGCCATTCCCCGATCGTAAACGACCTTTCTCACGGGATCCCGAAAACCAACAACCACAAAGTAATAAATTCGTAGTAACCACATAGGTTAAATATCTGGGCTCCATACCATGATACCACCTCTATCCAGAAGGAAATGTACATACCCTAAAGGGTGCTACCCCTCATAACCTTGCCGCATCTTTCCTGTTTTGACCATTTCCGGGGTGTGAGGTTCGACGAAGTCACGTCCACAAAAACATACTTTATACAAAAGCCATGCTTTGGGTCAACAATTGATCAACACAATGATCACTAAGATAGACGATCAAATAAACGATCCTATCACAATAATCAACACAATGATCATTTCAGCATCACTCAGCATATCACATTACCAAATTGGGAATATATCGCTGATAACTTCAACTATATAACCTCTGAGCTCGTACGTCTCAGAGAAGGGTGTTAAGCTAAAAGAATAAATTCTTCGCCACCAACAGAAATATCTTTGAATGAAATCTGCTTTATATCTCAACTTGTAATGTCAAACATACAATCCATACAAGTCTGTTCCGGGATCGAACAAAACCGAAGGAACTTACAAAGAAGTCCTTGCAATCCGGATATTCACAATCCTGATCGGATTTCCCATCACTTAGGGAGTCTCTATACCGTTGCAACTCAGTGCAGAGACAATCGACAGGTCATCCTATCGCTCTCGCAAATACCGGGTCTTCAACACCGATCTTCAATGCAATTCACAACGACGTATCACATATTCGGAATGGGTTATACGACCCCATGGTCCTTTCCCGGTTAACCCGAATAGTGAGCGCTTATTTAAAAATAAGTGTAGCATTCACATTCAAACAAATCACATCAATTACCCAATCAAAGGGAAATATTGATAGTCGGTTATTGAACTATCACTGGATATGCACACATCACCAGTTTCCAAATAATTTTCCAAATTATTTATTTTCCAAAATATCTTCACTAGATATATAATTTCAATACTTCAAAAATAAATCAATATTTATTTTTAAACCAATTTCACTTCCTTTATAAATTCCTTAATGAATTTATATTTCAAAATATCCATGCATATCATTTCAATTATCCATTTCAATTTATCTTCAAAAAGATAAATTTTAATTATTCACTTCATATTGGAAAACATTTCCATACTTATTAAATAAGTAATTCACAAATCTTTTTATTTCCTACACTTGGAAAATATTCAATATACTTAACTCGAATTAAGTATATATTTCATTCTTTAAGGAAATCATTCTCTTAAACATATTTATTTGGGCCAAAACGAATGTTGCGTAAAACATCGTTACGACAACCCAAATTCACTAGTATAGGGATTCGAAATTAAAATAGATATATAAATCCCAATACTATGCAAAACATTTCCTTTCGGAAATCATTTACTATAACAACAGTGTTATAGTCCACTATTTCCTTTTATTTCTCGAAAACGTCTATTTCAACAATGAATGTTGAAATCTATGGTTTCGAATCTCAACACAATTAAAACTTCGTTAGATCGTTTTAATTTAATTTAAACATCTCATTCAAAACATTTCCTTTAACATATTATTCACTATTTAAAAATGTGAATATACTTCATTAACAATTTCATCCTTTTATTCATTTTAATTCAAAGGATTATTCACTATTCAAAAATGTGAATATAACTCCATTTATAGGTTTCAACAATTTACTTATCAAAATAAGTCATTTGCGAATTTATAAAACAACGTTTATAAATTCCATTTTTATTTATTTATAAAAATTTCCTTTTTATAAATTCTTTTATTAACCTATTCCAGTTTATAACTAAATTATGAACTAAACATTCATATTATAAGTTAAATACTTATAAAACGATTATTTTACCAAATCGTTCTTTTAAAGACTTTCCAATTTATAAATCTTATAACTTATAAGATTCATTCATTTATCCAAAATCATTATTTTAATAACTTAATAAATTTTATAAACCTACTGCTTATAAAATTTCATTTATAACTTCACCGTATAAAATTCTATAAATTCCATTCAATTATGAAATTCATTTACACTTCATTCAAACACTTATAAAAACTCGTTTTATAATGTCCATATTTCAATTTATAAATATCCATTTATAAATCTCTTAATATAAATCAATTTATATTATTCTTTTTAAACGTCTTTAAATTCCTTTAAAAACTTCTTCCTTTTGATTCACAAAATAGTTAAATTTTATAAATCCTATATTTCAACTTTTCATAATAAATTTAAAAATTCCGATTTAACTATTTTATAAAATCATTAGCATCATATTCTCAAAAATCAGTTTTTAACTATATTTCTCAAAAATCATAATTTTTTATAATATTAAAAAATTATACGTTTATTTATTTTAAAATGAATCAATTCCAAAAATATTTTATAACGTATACTTTCAAAAATCACTTTGAAATCATTTTAGAATTCCAAAATCTGGGTCCAATGATGCTACACACCAAATAGTCAATCACGACTACAACGATATCATATATCAATATGAAAATCCATCAAATATCAAAATATCTGAAATTAAATAAAAACTGTTGAGGAATCCAGTTGGATCCCTCCAACCTGTTTTCCAGCATCCAAAAACTTAGCACAATACCAATTTCGCTCCAGTACGAAATTATCGCGGTATATGTTCTTATTAAATATTATCCGCTTAATAACGGCGTAATAGGGTCTCATCCGCTAAACAAATAAATGCGGAAAATCAACAACTGCAATATATACATATGCCAATATATATATATTGATATTATATATAATACCAATTTCACTGTTTATGAAATATTCGCGGTATATGTTTTTAATAAATAACATCCGCTTACTAGCGGCGTATAATGTCTATTTTAATAATCAATAGATATCAATCAACATTCAAACATGCATTCAAATATTTTAAATCTAACTATTTAAAATAAAATCGAAACTGGTTCGATTGAGTGAGAAATTCTCACCTTGGTTTTAATTTCCGTTTTAGCGATTTATTTCGAATAAAATTAAACGGACGTTTAATTTTACCCAAAATTCTCACTAACTCCAAATGACTCCAAACCAACTCCATCGCGTAGTGCTCGTCCATACGATTCCAACGCAACTGGTTTCGCGCGTTTTCGACCTCGTATGAAAAAGTTATGAATTTATGAAGTTTGTACACGATTTTATAACTAAATTTCAACATAAATTTTAAAAATTAGCAAACCCACTCATCACAGCCCTTAGATCCAACTCCATGAAATCCTAGCCGTGCATATGCTTCTCCCCCCCCCTCTCCCATTTGCACGCAACCTCTACAGGTAATGGACGCACACTTGAACCCATCCTCTTTGCATTAGGGTTTGAAATTCGAGCTTCTTCACTCGATTAAAACACGATCAAGACGCGCCAAATCGAAGGCCATCACCCCCCTCATGTTCGGCCTGAAGCTTAGAGAGCTCGGCCACCTGATGAGCCTCGAAAGGCGTGCCAAACCTGCGTGCGTCGGCCCCATTTGTCTCCCCCCTCGAGTCTCTAAAAACGATCACACCCGTATGGATCTGAAGAACACACTCCCCTCTACAACTTCTTAGTTGGTGATTTCGCGTGAATGTTTGTAGATTGAGAGATTATAGAAGAAGAAAACTGTCACTTTCTGGCCATTGATATGTTAGGGCCGGCTGCAGTATATAGTTAGGGTTTTATTTCTTTTTTTTTTATTTTTTTATTTTGAAGGGGTAGTCTATTTATAGAATTTCGTTCGACACTATTCATCCGGAAATTCCGAACTCCGATTTACGCGCCGTAACCAGCGTTTCTAGGGTTTACCCCGCGTTCCGGACACAATGGAACAGGTTTCGGAAGCTAATTCGGAAGTATGTGCGAGTTATGGCTATAAACGCTCAATTTGAATTAAACCGATTTAAGTCGATTTCTAGGCGTTTTAATTTGTACAGGACAAACGGTAAATCCAATTGACTTGAAATTTGAAACCTTACAATAATATCACATTATGGATTCGATGAAACTAGTTTCGTCGAAATCCGAGACTTTTTGAAAAATGGCTATTTTTACTCGTCAAATTAAAATTAAAAATAAATCAATGCGTTTCGAGCTGCCACGATCAAACGATAGCTCCGATTGACACGAAATTTGAAATCCGGTAATAACTAACTATTACGGATCCAATGGAACTGTTTTCGTTCAATTCTGAGACTGTTCAAAAATTGACTATTTTCACTAGTCGATTTAAATATTAAAATATTCAATTTTCACAAATTAACTTCTAATTCGATTTTAAAAGTTCTAAAATATCATTCTAACTTCCATATGACAAAATAAAATTTTACAAATCATTTTCAATCATATTTAACCCAATTTTCAATTATTTCTATAATTTAACGTATTAAATTATCGATTTAATAATCCAATTAAATCCAATAATTCAAATAAAAATTTATTCGACTTATAATTTCACTTATTAATATTTAAAATTAATTAAATATTCAAATTTTAATTTCTAAAAATTCTGGGTCGTTACAATCTTCCCCACTTAAAAGAATTTCGTCCTCGAAATTATTAAGTAAGAAAGGTTACAGAATTTATTAACTTTCCCAAAAATTTATAATTAAACTTCTTACAATAACTTACTAAGTTTTCAAATCATACTTAGTTATCTTTTCAAAAACAACTACTATTGTTTAACTTTCAATTTCAAAACAAAGTTAAGTTTTCAAAATTTTCCAAATTTCTCAAATTTTTTCTAACGCCTTAAATTTTCGGAAAAATTCGCCATAGTCTCCTTTGCGCGGCTCGATCCGAAAAAAAATGACAGTATATATATCACAAATATACATCTCATCAAGTAATGAGGCATCCCGAAGGGAAAAAAGTGTAAAAGTACTGTATTTAATCCGAGATATGTACCTTATATTTTATTAGCAAGCATATACGGCTAATATAGCGCGAAAGCGAGCTCCAAATGTGAAGCAAACGCGATCCGCACCTACTAATCACTCAACAAACAACATGAGAATCATGCATATAGACAATAGTATCAATATACAACATATATCAACATAATAACTATATATGCCACATAGCAAATGCAACATATTCAAACATCAACCAACTATTATTCAACTAACATCTAAATATTCATTCATATTCTCATTTATATACAATGAAATGGTTTTCAATATCAAATCACATTTGATTCATTAACAGTGGATGTTCTTATTAACATTCATTCTCAATTAGTTTATATTCACTAATTCATATTCAAGTTGGTTCACTTCCAATTCAAATTCAATCTACTTTAGTTTCCAATTTCATTAACACTAAATGAATTTTATACAATCAACTAACAATCATATAACAATCAATGAATATTAATTACAACCAAATTCCTTTGCTTACAATTGGTTTAATTTAATTGATTTTCATTCAATTATTCAACTTTCTAATAACATTAGATTTTAATGAATTACACTTATATTCATTATTTCATATCAACTTAATTCACATTTAATTGATTAATATTCAATCTATTCATTCAATTTAATTACAAAAGTTGAATTTCATTTGAATAACTCAAGTTTATATTTATCACTTAACTCTATTAATTTAGTTTGATACTAATATCAACTTCATTCCATATCACTTAAGCTATACTTCCATTTAACTTTTAAATTCATCTTCACTTACAACTCATATTCATAATTATATTCTTTAGTTTCACTTCTCATATATATAAGTTTATTCACAATTGTAAATCACTTTAATTATAATTCAATTCTTATAATTTATTTCCTTATACAATTATTCTTTATTTAGATTATTCAAACAACTTAACAATCAACTTATATACACTTAAATAATTCTGAAAAATTATTCCTTTATATATAAAATATATAATCAAGGCAAAATTATTTCATTTACCAAATTCAAAACAATACTATGTCGAATTGTTCTATTTAAGTGTTTAGAGATTCCTATCAACAACGTTAATTACTCGTATTAACCAGAATCTATATACCACTCAACAAACCAATCATCACGATATAAAACAATTTCATATTCACTAACAAATACGCTCTCATAGCTATTATTACACTCAAATTCATTCTAGAGTACTGCTGACTCTATCTCTAATGAATAATACCCAACAGAACCATGGTTGTCGCTTAACCATAAGCTCTGATACCACATTGTCAGGACCCGATTCTTCGTCTTCCGAAAATTCGACATCGACACTCACTTTATCGACTGCCGAGAAATCGAACGACGGAAAACCGAACACTGAGGGTTTTTAAGAAAAAGAATTTAGGAAAAGAGAAGAGAAAAAGATAGAAGATAGAGGGAAAAGAAGAACAGAGGAAAATAGGAATAGAACAAAATTTTAAAATAGGACAAGAAGAGAAATAGAACAGAAAGAAAATAGAGAAAATAGAAGAAGAAGAAAAACAGAAGAAAATAGGACGGAACAGAAAACAACAGAACAACATCAGAATCTCACAATTCGCAGCGGAACAACATATAATAATAAATGAATAATCTTTAAACAAAGAACTATATCAGTTATTACATTACATCACATTTCATTACATCATACCATCAGAGTGTACAACAACAACAAATAGTGCAGCGGAAAAAGAAATACTATATAGTAGTAATACGCCATGCCATCTAGCTTGCCTCCAGCAACTCCAGAATATCCAGAATATCCTGATAAACCTTAACTCTTGACTGCCTGTGTGGAAATTGGTGGGCACCCAGAGTTTAGGAAGGAAAACAATAAACTCCAAGTCAGTCATGTGACTGGTGTGAGAACTCAAAACAGTTTATTTATCTTTGAAATCAAAATAGAGGAATATTTTTAATCAATTCGCAATGCTTTTAAAAATGAGACTACCATAAGGCCTCCCGCACACACACATGCAAACGCAGAATCGGAGGAGATTTCTCCTTATGATAGTCAAAGATGCTTGATACGCATTTAAAATAACATTTGATATTATTACTAGTGCATAGTGTAGGGGAAAATTCATTTCGAAAGTAGAATATAAATCTTAGCCAACATAGACATTTCGAACTATGCCTACTATAGCTACCATCCAAACAGTGGTGACCACCATAAGTGAATGATAGTTTCTACAACTAATACCGTACAAGTTTCGTATTGGGAATTGGATTTCCAACAAATGGTCAGGCCAAGGAACTTCCCATTGCCACATGAGAATGCCTCTGGAAAGACATCCCCGAGAACCAAACCGGAACTCTGCCAACACAAGGCCGGGTTACCCCTAACTGGGTAACTACTGACACGAGCACGCCATTCCCCGATCGTAAACGACCTTTCTCACGGGATCCCGAAAACCAACAACCACAAAGTAATAAATTCGTAGTAACCACATAGGTTAAATATCTGGGCTCCATACCATGATACCACCTCTATCCAGAAGGAAATGTACATACCCTAAAGGGTGCTACCCCTCATAACCTTGCCGCATCTTTCCTGTTTTGACCATTTCCGGGGTGTGAGGTTCGACGAAGTCACGTCCACAAAAACATACTTTATACAAAAGCCATGCTTTGGGTCAACAAATGATCAACACAATGATCACTAAGATAGACGATCAAATAAACGATCCTATCACAATAATCAACACAATGATCATTTCAGCATCACTCAGCATATCACATTACCAAATTGGGAATATATCGCTGATAACTTCAACTATATAACCTCTGAGCTCGTACGTCTCAGAGAAGGGTGTTAAGCTAAAAGAATAAATTCTTCGCCACCAACAGAAATATCTTTGAATGAAATCTGCTTTATATCTCAACTTGTAATGTCAGGCATACAATCCATACAAGTCTGTTCTGGGATCGAACAAAACCGAAGGCACTTACAAAGAAGTCCTTGCAATCCGGATATTCACAATCCTGATCGGATTTCCCATCACTTAGGGAGTCTCTATACCGTTGCAACTCAGTGCAGAGACAATTGACAGGTCATCCTATCGCTCTCGCAAATACCGGGTCTTCAACACCGATCTTCAATGCAATTCACAACGACGTATCACATATTCGGAATGGGTTATACGACCCCATGGTCCTTTCCCGGTTAACCCGAATAGTGAGCGCTTATTTAAAAATAAGTGTAGCATTCACATTCAAACAAATCACATCAATTACCCAATCAAAGGGAAATATTGATAGTCGGTTATTGAACTATCACTGGATATGCACACATCACCAGTTTCCAAATAATTTTCCAAATTATTTATTTTCCAAAATATCTTCACTAGATATATAATTTCAATACTTCAAAAATAAATCAATATTTATTTTTAAACCAATTTCACTTCCTTTATAAATTCCTTAATGAATTTATATTTCAAAATATCCATGCATATCATTTCAATTATCCATTTCAATTTATCTTCAAAAAGATAAATTTTAATTATTCACTTCATATTGGAAAACATTTCCATACTTATTAAATAAGTAATTCACAAATCTTTTTATTTCCTACACTTGGAAAATATTCGATATACTTAAATCGAATTAAGTATATATTTCATTCTTTAAGGAAATCATTCTCTTAAACATATTTATTTGGGCCAAAACGAATGTTGTGTAAAACATCGTTACGACAACCCAAATTCACTAGTATAGGGATTCGAAATTAAAATAGATATATAAATCCCAATACTATGCAAAACATTTCCTTTCGGAAATCATTTACTATAACAACAGTGTTATAGTCCACTATTTCCTTTTATTTCTCGAAAACGTCTATTTCAACAATGAATGTTGAAATCTATGGTTTCGAATCTCAACACAATTAAAACTTCGTTAGATCGTTTTAATTTAATTTAAACATCTCATTCAAAACATTT
Source organism: Allium cepa (assembly GCA_030765085.1). Taxonomy (NCBI): domain Eukaryota; kingdom Viridiplantae; phylum Streptophyta; class Magnoliopsida; order Asparagales; family Amaryllidaceae; genus Allium; species Allium cepa. The sequence continues at coordinate 663,834,550 of CM060937.1, forward strand.
CCTTTAACATATTATTCACTATTTAAAAATGTGAATATACTTCATTAACAATTTCATCCTTTTATTCATTTTAATTCAAAGGATTATTCACTATTCAAAAATGTGAATATAACTCCGTTTATAGGTTTCAACAATTTACTTATCAAAATAAGTCATTTGCGAATTTATAAAACAATGTTTATAAATTCCATTTTTATTTATTTATAAAAATTTCCTTTTTATAAATTCTTTTATTAACCTATTCCAGTTTATAACTAAATTATGAACTAAACATTCATATTATAAGTTAAATACTTATAAAACGATTATTTTACCAAATCGTTCTTTTAAAGACTTTCCAATTTATAAATCTTATAACTTATAAGATTCATTCATTTATCCAAAATCATTATTTTAATAACTTAATAAATTTTATAAACCTACTGCTTATAAAATTTCATTTATAACTTCACCGTATAAAATTCTATAAATTCCATTCAATTATGAAATTCATTTACACTTCATTCAAACACTTATAAAAACTCGTTTTATAATGTCCATATTTCAATTTATAAATATCCATTTATAAATCTCTTAATATAAATCAATTTATATTATTCTTTTTAAACGTCTTTAAATTCCTTTAAAAACTTCTTCCTTTTGATTCACAAAATAGTTAAATTTTATAAATCCTATATTTCAACTTTTCATAATAAATTTAAAAATTCCGATTTAACTATTTTATAAAATCATTAGCATCATATTCTCAAAAATCAGTTTTTAACTATATTTCTCAAAAATCATAATTTTTTATAATATTAAAAAATTATACGTTTATTTATTTTAAAATGAATCAATTCCAAAAATATTTTATAACGTATACTTTCAAAAATCACTTTGAAATCATTTTAGAATTCCAAAATCTGGGTCCAATGATGCTACACACCAAATAGTCAATCACGACTACAACGATATCATATATCAATATGAAAATCCATCAAATATCAAAATATCTGAAATTAAATAAAAACTGTTGAGGAATCCAGTTGGATCCCTCCAACCTGTTTTCCAGCATCCAAAAACTTAGCACAATACCAATTTCGCTCCAGTACGAAATTATCGCGGTATATGTTCTTATTAAATATTATCCGCTTAATAACGGCGTAATAGGGTCTCATCCGCTAAACAAATAAATGCGGAAAATCAACAACTGCAATATATACATATGCCAATATATATATATTGATATTATATATAATACCAATTTCACTGTTTATGAAATATTCGCGGTATATGTTTTTAATAAATAACATCCGCTTACTAGCGGCGTATAATGTCTATTTTAACAATCAATAGATATCAATCAACATTCAAACATGCATTCAAATATTTTAAATCTAACTATTTAAAATAAAATCGAAACTGGTTCGATTGAGTGAGAAATTCTCACCTTGGTTTTAATTTCCGTTTTAGCGATTTATTTCGAATAAAATTAAACGGACGTTTAATTTTACCCAAAATTCTCACTAACTCCAAATGACTCCAAACCAACTCCATCGCGTAGTGCTCGTCCATACGATTCCAACGCAACTGGTTTCGCGCGTTTTCGACCTCGTATGAAAAAGTTATGAATTTATGAAGTTTGTACACGATTTTATAACTAAATTTCAACATAAATTTTAAAAATTAGCAAACCCACTCATCACAGCCCTTAGATCCAACTCCATGAAATCCTAGCCGTGCATATGCTTCTCCCCCCCTCTCCCATTTGCATGCAACCTCTACAGGTAATGGACGCACACTTGAACCCATCCTCTTTGCATTAGGGTTTGAAATTCGAGCTTCTTCACTCGATTAAAACACGATCAAGACGCGCCAAATAGAAGGCCATCACCCCCCTCATGTTCGGCCTGAAGCTTAGAGAGCTCGGCCACCTGATGAGCCTCGAAAGGCGTGCCAAACCTGCGTGCGTCGGCCCCATTTGTCTCCCCCCTCGAGTCTCTAAAAACGATCACACCCGTATGGATCTGAAGAACACACTCCCCTCTACAACTTCTTAGTTGGTGATTTCGCGTGAATGTTTGTAGATTGAGAGATTATAGAAGAAGAAAACTGTCACTTTCTGGCCATTGATATGTTAGGGCCGGCTGCAGTATATAGTTAGGGTTTTATTTCTTTTTTTTTTATTTTTTTATTTTGAAGGGGTAGTCTATTTATAGAATTTCGTTCGACACTATTCATCCGGAAATTCCGAACTCCGATTTACGCGCCGTAACTAGCGTTTCTAGGGTTTACCCCGCGTTCCGGACACAATGGAACAGGTTTCGGAAGCTAATTCGGAAGTATGTGCGAGTTATGGCTATAAACGCTCAATTTGAATTAAACCGATTTAAGTCGATTTCTAGGCGTTTTAATTTGTACAGGACAAACGGTAAATCCAATTGACTTGAAATTTGAAACCTTACAATAATATCACATTATGGATCCGATGAAACTGGTTTCGTCGAAATCCGAGACTTTTTGAAAAATGGCTATTTTTACTCGTCAAATTAAAATTAAAAATAAATCGATGCGTTTCGAGCTGCCACGATCAAACGATAGCTCCGATTGACACGAAATTTGAAATCCGGTAATAACTAACTATTACGGATCCAATGGAACTGTTTTCGTTCAATTCTGAGACTGTTCAAAAATTGACTATTTTCACTAGTCGATTTAAATATTAAAATATTCAATTTTCACAAATTAACTTTTAATTCGATTTTAAAAGTTCTAAAATATCATTCTAACTTCCATATGACAAAATAAAATTTTACAAATCATTTTCAATCATATTTAACCCAATTTTCAATTATTTCTATAATTTAACGTATTAAATTATCGATTTAATAATCCAATTAAATCCAATAATTCAAATAAAAATTTATTCGACTTATAATTTCACTTATTAATATTTAAAATTAATTAAATATTCAAATTTTAATTTCTAAAAATTCTGGGTCGTTACAATCCATTTCCATTCCAGTTTGTTTTTCACGATCTTTTGACCTTGTATAAACAATTGTATCATTTATTAATATTCGAATCAATCGAATAATTAAATTTCTATTTGATAATTTTTAATTCACCAGTGATTCTATTTTAAACTAAAACTTTTAATTTTAAACCAATTCTTTTAAATTTTCAAACTCTTACCTATATATAGATAAATCGAAAATCTGTATATAATTTCCACTGAATGACAAAATAGGAATTTTATCTGGATTCAAAATCTAACTTGTTATATGAACTCCACGATATTTACATTTTTCTATATTCCCCAAATTATTTATGTATATGTATATTTATTAAATCCTAATAAAATTTCTTTCCATCTAAAAACAGAACTGTTTTTACATTCTACTGTAAAATATATATATATAGATATTATCTGTAATAATCAAAATAGCAATTCCTTTGACTGTATAGAATTTTTCTGTATGCATATAGAACGAACCAACTCATAAATTCAAATTTAAAAATTGAATAGCATAAAAACGATAATACCTTACTGCTACGAATTTTACTCCTCCCCTTGAGTCGCAAGCTGCCAAGGTCGCTAGGTCAACGCGGCACCGATCACCGCCGCAGCCAAACCTTTACGTACGCGAACCCATGCCAAGACGATCTCGAATCGACCCTCCTCCTCAGTCGCCTACGTCGCCATGGCCTCGAGCCCAATTCGAGACATCGCGCTGCCACCATGCCCAGCCTCGGCCTCGTGCTCGCGACCCCGACTCCCTGCGAGGCTCCAGTCTTCGATCGCGATGCGATCCCCAGGCCGCCGCTCCACTTCTCGACTTCCATGCCTTGCGCTTGAACTCGAACAATTTGTTTTGTACAACATGGATTTCTTTTCGCGATTGAATAGAAGGAGGAACCCTCGGCTTTGAATTGAAAAGGGCAAGAAGGAAAAGAAAATGGCTCGTGATTTAACTTTCGTTCGAACGAAACTTGGGACAGGCCATTTATTTCGAAATCTATTTATTCCAATTTGAGGGAGGTAGTCACCATTTATTTTCTGATGAACGACTTTCGATTTCGCGCTTGTAAGAAGTAAAGGGATCTGCCATTATTTGGACTTCTGAGTTGAACGAAGAAAAAAGATTTCATTTTTTTTCTTTTCTCGTATTGACCGTGATTAAAACGAAGTGAAGGAAATGATGATGGCGTGTGAAGCTTGCTCAGGTACAGTAACTTGAGGTGGAATAAAAACAGCTGATGTTGAAATGAACTTGACCAGTGAAATGACATACGATATTTAAATTAAAACGATATTTATTTTTATTTTTTATTTTAAGCGTTTTTATCTCGTATGCTCACATGATAGGTCCAAACGCAACGAAATTTGAGATCTAGTAATAATACAATATTATGGATCCAATGGAACTGGTTTCGTCGAATTCCGAGGCTGTGCCTCGGAAGGCTATTTTTAAATATCGATTTAAACAATACAAATTCCAAAACCGAACAAATCACCTTCAAATTCGATTCTGAAGCTTTTATTATCTTCAGTGTTATCAATATAAATTTCCTAACCCATGAAAATATTTTTAATAGGTCCAAAAATTTATATTTTCAGCAATTTGTTCAATTTCCAATTAATAAACTGAATTATTTAAATTGCTAAATAAACAGATATATTTGAAATTCAAGTTGAATTATCATTCAAATATTTAAAATCAATTAAATATTCTATTTCAAATGTTCAAAAATTCTGGGTCGTTACACATTTCATATCAGAGATATCAACCAATTCAAGGCATTTTCATCCTTAAATCATTCACAAAAATTTATCCTTAATTAATTCCTCAATTTAATTATCTTATAATCACTTCATTGATTAGTTATCCCTTAATTAATCATACTCATTATTTAACTAATCCTTGATTGGTTTCCTTAATCAATCAATCCATAATTAATTACACTAAGTAATTAATCCTTAATTACTTCCATTAAGAAATTTCCCTTTTATTACTTTCATCAAGTAATTATCTCATGGTTTAATTATCCTCAATTACTTAACCTTTAATTATCAGTTAAATTATCCTTTAATTACAAAATAAATTAATTAATCCTTAACAAATAAATTCTTTAAATTACTTACATTAAGCAATTATCGTTTATTAAATCACATTTAGTAATTGTCCATTAATTTACCTACCTTAATTTTAATGATATCTAGTGATTATCATTAATTGATTGCATTAAGTAATTAACCTTTAATAAATTTATCCTCTTCTAATTAGTTGTCGTAATTAATAAATCAATCCCCTAAATTGATTACAAACTAATTAACTAATTATCTTAATAATTAAATTAAGTAGTTATTCTCTTAACTGAATGCACTAATCAATTTACCATTCTTATTAAATAATTTATACTTATTCAATTACATCATTTAAATCATCTTTAAAAAAATATAGGGATTAACCTATTATGTAATCACTTAAATAAACAATTTCAAAAAACATTTGATATTCGTAAAACTTGTTTTAAACTGCTAATGCTTGTATAGATCTTGGTTTACAATTTTCTTTGCAACTTCACATATTTGATAAACTTTATAACTTGATTGACTAACAACAATCAACTTGAGATCACACCAGCTTTTCCTGGGTCCTACCCATAATTTACCCTAATTCACACGCGTAACTCACTACTTCGAGATAAAAACCAAACCTACTCGAACCAGACCCAAGGACAACATCGTCTTCCCAAAACAACATCAATCCAGACACGCTTGCGCACTGGTGCCCGTGCAGCAACCCATGGCGGCGCTTCAGCCATCCATCCCACCTTCGGTAAGTCACCGTTGATCACCTTGATCCACCCAGCTACCCAGATCCCCCTCAACTACCCAGACATTGAAAATCAATAGATCCGGTTATCACTGGGGAAAAACCCCGTCACAAAACCTCCCTGCTCCACCCCTCTTTCGACCACCGGAGAACCCACAACTTCGTCCCGACCTTCCCCTCACTCACCTCTTACTTTTCCCCAACCTCCGTTAGTCGCCAGATCGTCTACGACATCGCGAATTGCCCATCCTTAACTTCGACCAATAGAGCTCCTAAAACCCTACTTTCACGTCAACCCGCCTCCACGACCTTCGATAAATACTCTAAGTATTTTTCCATCAATCGCCAACCTCCTCGCCACCTTCAATAGAGACCCCGACCACCCAAGCCCTCTGATCAGCGAGAAAGCCTTAAAAATCCAATCTCCAGGCCCGATTCGTCGACTTCCGAAAATCGACATTAATACGTCCACTGTATCAAATGCCGCCAAATCGAAGGCCGAAAAATCGAACCATGAGGGTCTAAGAAAGAAGAAAGAGGTAAAAGGAGAGAGAAAAAGAGAGAAGAAGAAAGAAAAGAACAACAATAGAACAACAGAAAGAACAATAAAACAATATCAGAATCTCGCAATCGCAGCGGAACAATCATATAATAGATAAATGAATATTCATTAAAACAAAGAACTGTATATTTTATACATCACATCACATCATATTACATTCATCATATTAACAGAGTTTACAACAACAAACAGCGGAAAAGAAATACTATATACAATAGATAATATGCTACGCCATCCAGCTCGCCTCCAGGTATCTGTAGCAACACCCGAATCCAGGATGACCTGATAACCAAACTCTAGACTGCCCGTGTGGAAATTGGTGGGCACCCAGAGTTTAGGAAGGGAATAATAAACTCCAGGTCAGTCATGTGACTGGTGTGAGAACTAAAAACAGTTATTTATCTTTTAAACAAAGAATAGGAGAAATTTTAAAAGAAAATTCGCAATGCTTTTTGAAAATGAAACTACCATAAGACCTCCCACCACACACACAATGCAAACGCAGACTTGGAGGAGATTTCTTCTTATGTTAGTCAAAGATGCTTACTACGCAAAATCAAATCATTTTTGATATTATTATTAGTGCATAGTGTAGAAAAAAATTTCGAAAGTAGAATATAAATCTTAGCCAGCATAGGTACCATTATATTATGCCCGCTATAGCTACCATATTAAATGGCAGGTTCTACAACTAAAACCGTACAAGGCTCGTATTGTTTCTTTGGATTTCCAACAAATGGTCAAGCCAAGGAACTTCCCATTGCCACATGGAAACGCCTCTGGAATGACGTCCCGAGAACCTAACCGGATCTCTTCCAACACAAGGCCGGGTTACCCCTAACTGGGTAACAACTGACACGAATATGTCATTCCCCGATCGTAACCGATCTATATCCGAGGATCCCCGATTTCCAACAACCACAAAGTAATAAATTTGCAGTAACCACATAGGTTAAGTATCCGGGCTCCATACCATGATACCACCTCTATCCAGAGGGAATGACATACACTAAAGGGGCGCTACCCCCTAATAACCTTGCTGCATCTTTCCTGTTTTGACCATTTCCGGGGTGTGAGGCTCGATGAAGTCTCGTCCACAAAGCCACGCTTTACAAAAGAAGTGCTTCGGGTCAACAAATGATCAAAGCAATGATCATCAAGATAAACGATCAAACAAATGATCCTATCACAAATGATCATTCAACGATCATTTCACAGCAACACTTAGTATATCACACTACCAAATTGGGAGTATATCACTAGTGACCTTCAACTATATAACCTCTGAGCTCGTACGTCTCAGAGAAGGGTGTTAAGCTAAGAGAATAAATTCTCCGCCACCAACAGAAATATATTTGAAAGAAATCAGCTTTATATCTCAACTTGTAATATCAGATATACAATCCATACAAGTCTGTCACGGGATCGAACAGAACCGAAGGCACTTCCAAAGAAGCCCTTGCAATCCGGATATTCACTAATCACGTCCGGACAACCCGTCACTAAGGGTGATAAAACCTCTGTACCGGAGATCAGCCGATGCAGAGTAACTCGATGGTAATCCTTCCGTTTTCACAATTATCCGGTCTTCAACACCGGTCTTCAAATGCAATTTATAACGACGTATCACTATTCGGAATGGGTTATACGACCCCATGGTCCTTTCCCGGTTAACCCGAATAGTGATCGCTTATTTTAAAATAAGTATGGCATTCAATTCAAGCAATCACAACAAATACTCATTCAAGGGTAAATATTGATAGTAGGTTATTTAACTATCAATAGAGATGAGCAACATCATCAGATTCCAAATAATTTCCCAAATTATTTATTTCTACAAAAAATATCTTTACAGGATATAAAATTTTCCACACTTCAAAAATAAACAACGTTTATTTTGAAACCAATTTTCCCTTTCCATTTATAAATTCCATAGTGAATTTTATATTTCAAAATATCTACTGATATACTGTTTTCAATAGATTTCAAATATTCAATACCAATTTATCTTCAAAAAGATAAATTCTTAAAAACATTCCATTTCATATTGGAAAAGCAACTCCATACTTATTTAAAAATAAGTGATTCACAAATATTATTTATTTTCACAATTTGAAAATATTCGATATACTTAAACCATAGTTAAGTATATTTTTCATTCCTTAAGGAAAAACGTTCTTTTATTCACATTTACTTGGGTCAAAACGAATGTTGCGTAAAACATCGTTACGACAACCCAAAATCACTAGTATAGGGATTCGAAATTAAAATAGATATATAAATCCCAATACTATATAAAACATTTCCTTTCGGAAATCATTTACTATAACAACAGTGTTATAGTCCACCATGTCCATCTATTTCTCGAAAACGTCTATTTCAACAATGAATGTTGAAATCTACGTAATCATTTCCTTCTATTTGTCGAAAACGTCTATTTCAACAATGAATGTTGAAATCTATGTATTCGATACTCAATGCATTTTAAAACATCTTTAAATCATTTTAAATTCTATTTAAAACATTCCTTTCCTAGAATATATCCATTTTCTTTAATAATATATTTACTGTTCACAATCGTGAATATATTTCCTTTAATAAATTTCAATATTAAATTTATCAAATTCAATTGATTTCGAATTTATAAACAATGTCTATAAATTCTATTCCTATTTATAAACTTCAATTTACCAATCTCTTTTATTAAATCCAATTCAATTTATATAACCCAATTATAAACCAAAATCTATATTATAAGTTGAATACTAATAATATTATTTATTTACCAAATCATTCCTTTGAACTTCACAATTTTTTTTTAAATCTTATTACTTATAAGATTTCTTTATATATTTTCTTTCAATTTCAACTTGTAAAAATTTCTTTTATTAACTATTTCTATCAGTATCCCATTTAAATGCCCAAAAGCCAGTTTATAAGTTAATTTCCTATAAAACTTTTATTTTCAACATCTATTCATTTAATAACTTTCCCAACTTATAAATCTATAAATTTTAATGAAATTCATTTTATACATCAACTCAACACTTTATAAACCCGTTTCAGAATTCCAATAAATTTAATTCACAAATATCCATTTATAAAATCTTTTATATAAACCGATAATAAATTTATCCAAAATCCCAATTTAACAATTTTATAAAAATCAATGTATTTTAAAAATTACCTTTCTGTCATATTTCATAAAAATGTTAATTTTTATAACATAAAAATTTATAAGTTTATTTATTTTAAAATGAATCAATACAAAAATTTAATAAAACATATTCTTTGAAAAATCACTTTAAAAACCCTTTTAAATTCAAAATTGTATTTTTTTTTAACTTTAAAAATGGATCCGATGATGCCACAACATCCAAATAACAGATCAATGCATCCAAACATCATATATCAATATGATAAACAATCAAATATCACAATATCTGGAATAAATAAATATTTGTGAGGAATCTAGTTGGATCCCTCCAACCTGTTTTCCCTGCATCCACAGATGTTAGCACAATACCCATTGCACTTCGAGGTGGAATATTGCGGTATATGGGATTTTATAAAATATTATCCGCTTACTAATGGCGCAATAGGGTCTCATCCGCTATACAAGGTGGAAAATCAATCAACTGCAATATATACATATGCCAATATATATATATTGCTATATATATATATATATATACATATATATATATGTAACGAACCAGAAATTTTGTTAATTAAAATTTGAATATTTAATTAATTTTAAATATTAATAAGTGAAATTTATAAGTCGAATAAATTTATTTTCGAATAATTGGATTTAATTGAATAATTAAATCGATAATTTAATATGTTAAATTATGGAAATAATTGAAAATCGAGTTAAATATGATTGAAAATGATTTGTAAAATTTTATTTTATCATATTGGAGTTAGAATGATATTTTAGAACTTTTAAAATCGAATTAAAAGTTAATTTGTGAAAATTGAATATTTTAATATTTAATCGACTAGTGAAAATAGTCAATTTTTGAACAGTCTCAGAATTGGACGAAACCAGTTCCATTGGATCCGTAATAGTTAGTTATTACTGGATTTCAATTTTCGTGTCAATCGGAGTTATCGTTTGAGCGTGGCAGCTCGAAACGCATCGAATTGTTTTTAATATTAATTTGGCGAGTTAGAATAGCCATTTTTCAAAAAGTCTCGGATTTCGACGAAACCAGTTTCATCGGATCCGTAATGTGATATTATTGTAAGGTTTAAAATGTCAAGTCAATTGGATTTGCCGTTTGTCCGGTACAAATTAAAACGCCTAGAAAATCGTTTAAATCGGTTTAATTTGAATTGAACGTTTATTGCCATAACTCGCACAGATGTCCGAATTAGCTTCCGAAACCTATTCCATTGTGTCCGGAACGCGGGATAAACCCTAGGAACGTCAGTTTCGGCGCGTAAATCGGAGTTCGGAATTCCCGGATGAATAGTGTTCGTTCGTTCTTCTATAAATAGCACCCTTCTCTTTAGAAAAAATAATAATAATTAGGGTTTTGAGACAAAGCACGGCCGCCAGCAAGCAATGAATGGCCGAAAATGTCCTAACTTCCTCCTTCAATTCCTCAAAATCTATTGATTATTTCGAAAAGCTTTCAACTACAAGATCGTAGAGGGCTTTGAGCTCTACGATGTGAACGGCTGAGGTCGTCATCGGAGTGACGATGGGAGAGTTATACGGCCGCGTTCATGGGGAAGTCATGCTCGGTTTTCGAGCTGTGGACGTGACCGAGCTTCGTGCTCTTCTTGGTGGTGGTAGCTTGCGTGTGGGGCTTTGAAGTGGAGGTGCTTGATCGGCGTGAAGATGGAAGGAGGAGGCTCGAAAATTCATGGAAGAGGCGACGTTTATGGGTTCGGTCGCGATTGTTATCTGGAGGGAAGAAGGAAGCAAAATCACGCGGCCCAGATTTTTCTCAGGGGATTCACGGCTTAGATTTGTTTAGGTTAAATTTTAAAAAGAAAATTGTTTATTTAGTTATTATATAAAAATCGTGTAACTTTAAAATAGTGTATCTTTTTACTACGAGATCGGAAAAACGCGAAACCAGTTGCTTTGGAATCGTATGGACGAGCACTACGCGATGGAGTTGGATTGGAGTCGTTTGGAGTTAGTGAGAATTTCGGGTAAAATTAAACGCGCGTTTAATTTTATTCGAAATAAATCGCTAAAACGAAATTGAAATCAAGGTGAGAACTTCTCACTCAATCGAATCGGTTTCGATTTTATTTTAAATAGTTATATTTAAAATATTTGAATGCATGTTAGAATGATAATTGTATCTATTGATTGTTAAAATAGACATTATGCGCCGTTAGTAAGCGGATGTTATTTATTAAAAACATATACCGCGAATATTTCATAAACAGTGAAATTGGTATTATATATAATATCAATATATATATATTGGCATATGTATATATTGCAGTTGTTGATTCCCCGCATTTTTAGCGGATGAGACCCTATTGCGCCGTTATTAAGCGGATAATATTATTAAATCCCATATACCGCGATAATTTCGTACTGGAACGAAATTGGTATTGTGCTAATGTTTGTGGATGCAGGAAAACAGGTTGGAGGGATCCAACTGGATTCCTCAACAGTTTTTATTTGATTTCAGATATTTTGATATTTGATGGATTATCATATACGATATATGATATCGTTGTAGTCGTGATTGACTATTTGGTGTGTAGCATCATTGGACCAAATTTGGAATTTTAAAATGATTTTAAAAGTGATTTTTTTTGAAAATATACTATATTTTTAGAATTGATCCATTTTAAATAATTAAACGCTTTAATTTTTAAAGTTATAAAAATTATGATTTTGAGAAATATAGTTGAAAGCTGATTTTTGAGAAATATGGATTAATGATTTTATAACATAGTTTAAATTGGGATTTTGGAATATATTATAAAAGTTTAAATATAGGATTTATGAAGTTTGATTATTTTATAAGTCAAAAGGATGAAATTATAAAGGGATTTAAAGACGTTTTAAAAGAATAATATAAATTGATTTATATTAAGAGATTTATAAATGGATATTTATAAATTGAAATATTGACATTATAAAACGAGTTTTTATAAGTGTTTGAATGAAGTAAAAATGGATTGCATATGTGAATGGAATTTATAAAATTATAAATGGTGAAGTTATAAATGAAATTTATAAATAGTTAGATTTATAGATTTTGTGAAGTTATTGAAGAATATACTTGGATAAATAAATGAAGCTTATAAGTTATATGATTTATAATTTGGGAAGTCTTTAAAAGAACGATTTTGTAAAATAATCGTTTTATAAGCATTTGACTTATAATATGAATTTTTAGTATATCATTGAGATATGAAATTGAATAGGTTAATAAATGGAATTTATAAACATTGTTTTATAAATTCGCAAACGACTTATTTTGATAAGTAAATTGTTATAACTTATTAATGGAGTTATATTCACGTTTTTGACTGTGAATAATCCTTTGAAATAAAATGAATAAAAGGATGAAATTTGTTAACGTAGTATATTCACGTTTTTGAATAGTGAATAATATGTTAAAGAAAATGTTTAGAATGTGATATTTTAAACAGAATTAAAACGACCTAACGATGTTTTAAATATGTTGAGATTCGAAACCATAGATTTCAACATTCATTGTTGAAATAGACGTTTTCGAGAAATAGAAGGAAATGGTGGACTATAACACTGTTGTTATAGTAAATGATTTCCGAAAGGAAATGGTTTGAATAGTATTGGGATTTATATATCTATTTAATTTCGAATCCCTATACTAGTGATTTTGGGTTGTCGTAACGATGTTTTACGCAACATTCGTTTTGGCCCAAATAAATATGTTTAAGAGAATGATTTCCTTAAAGAATGAAATATATACTTAATTCGATTTAAGTATATTGAATATTTTCCAAGGTTGAAAATAAAAAGATTTGTGAATTACTTATGAATAAATAAGTATGGAAATGTTTTCCAATATGAAGTGAATATTTAGAATTTATCTTTTTGGAAGATAAATTGAAAATGAATAATTGAAATCGTATATTCATGAATATTTTGGAATATAAAATTCAATATAGAATTTATAAATGAAAAGTGGAATTTGTTTAAAAATAAATATTGATTTATTTTAGAAGTGTTGAAATTATATATCTTGTAAAGATATTTTGGAAAATAAATAATTTGGAAAATTATTTGGAATCTGGTGATGTGTGCATATCAATTGATAGTTCAATAACCGACTATCAATATTTCCCTTTGAATGGGTATTTGATGTGATTTGTTTGAATTTGAATGCCACACTTATTTTTGAATAAGCGCTCACTATTCGGGTTAACCGGGAAAGGACCATGGGGTCGTATAACCCATTCCGAATATGTGATACGTCGTTGTGAATTGCATTTGAAGATCGGTGTTGAAGACCGGATATTTGCGAGAGCGATAGGATGACCTATCGATTGACTCTGCACCGAGTTGCTCCAGTATAGAGTTCTCCATATGTGATGGGGAATCCGATCAGGATTGTGGATATCCGGATTGCAAGGACTTCTTTGTAAGTGCCTTTGATTTTGTTCGAGCCCGGAACAGACTTGTATGGATTGTGTGTCTGACATTACAAGTTGAGATATAAAGCCGATTTCTTTCAAATATATTTCTGTTGGTGGCGGAGAATTTATTCTCTTAGCTTAACACCCTTCTCTGAGACGTACGAGCTCAGAGGTTATGTAGTTGAAGGTTATCAGCGATATATTCCCAATTTGGTAATGTGACATGCTGAGTGTTGCTGTGAAATGATCATTGTGTTGATTATTTGTGATAGGATCATTTATTTGATCGTCTATCTTGGTGATCATTTCTATGATCATTTGTTGACCCAAAGCATGGCTTTTGTATAAAGTATGTTTTTGTGGACGTGACTTCGTCGAGCCTCACATTCCGGAAATGGTCAAAACAGGAAAGATGCAGCAAGGTTATGAGGGGTAGCGCCCTTTAGGATATGTGCATTTCCTTCTGGAAAAGGGTGGTATCATGGTATGGAGCCCAGATACTTACTCATGTTGAAACACTTTATTATTATGATTGTGTGAATTGATTAGAGAGCTCTCGGATAAAGGTCCCAAAGGACCGGGGGATGGCATATTCGGTCAGTTGTTACTCAGTTAGGGGTAACCCGGCCTTGTGTTGGTAGAGATCCGGTTTGGTTCTCGGGGATGTCCATCCAGAGGCATTCTCATGTGGCAATGGGAAGTTCCTTGGCCTGACCATTTGTTGGAAATCCAAAGAAACAATACGAAACTTGTACGGTTTTAGTTGTATAACCTGCCATGGAATGTGGCGGTAACCTGCTATTGAACATGGTAGCTATAGTAGGCATAAGTGCGGAATGTCTATGCTGGCTAAGATTTATATCTTTATTTTCGAAATGAATTTTTCCTACACTATGCACTAGTAATAATATCAAATGTTATTTTAAATGCGTATCAAGCATCTTTGGCTATCATAAGAAGAAATCTCCTCCGATTCTGCGTTTGCATGTGTGTGTGTGCGGGAGGCCTTATGGTAGTCTCATTTTTAAAAGCATTGCGATTGAATTTAAAAATATTCCTCTATTTTGATTTTTAAAGATAAATAAACTGTTTTGAGTTCTCACACCAGTCACATGACTGACTCGGAGTTTATTATTTTCCTTCCTAAACTCTGGGTGCCCACCAATTTCCACACGAGCAGTCAAGAGTAAGGTTGATCAGGATATTCTGGATATTCAAGAGTTGCTGGAGGCAAGCTGGATGGCTTGGCGTATTACTAGTATATAGTATTTCTTTTCCGCTGTTTGATGTTGTATGTTGTTATACACTCTGATGATATGATGTAATGAAATGTAAATGTAATGTAATAACTGATATAGTTCTTTGTTTAAAGATTATTCATTTATTATTATATGTTGTTCCGCTGCGATTGTGAGATTCTGATGTTGTTCTGTTGTTTACTTTCTTTTCCGTTCTATTTTCTATCTTCTTCTACTTCTTTTCTTTTTTAAAACCCTAACTATTCGGGTTTTTTTGGCAACGAAAAATCGATGACGTTACATTTGGTATCAGAGCTTATGGTTAAGCGACAACCATGGTTCTGTTGGGTATTACTCATTAGAGATAGAGTCGGTAGTACTCTAGAATGAGTTGAGTGTAATAATAGCTATGAGGGCGTATTTGTTAGTGAATATAAAATTGTTTTATATTGTGATGATTGGTTTGTTGAGTGGTATATAGATTCTGGTTAATACGAGTAATTAACGTTGTTGATAGGGATCTCTAAACACTTGAATAGAATAATTCGACATAATATTGTTTTAAATTGGGTAAATGAAATAATTTTACCTTGATTATATTTTATATATAAAGGAATAATTTTTCAGAATTATTAAAGTGTATATAAGTTGATTGTTTAGTTGTTTGAATAATCTAAATAAAAGAATAATTGTATAAGCAAATGAATAATAAGAATTTAATTATAATTAAAGTAATTTACAATTGAGAAATAAACTTATATATATAAGAAGTGAAACTATATGAATATATTTATGAATATGAGTTGTAAGTAAAAAAAAATGAATTTAAAGTTAAAATGGAAGTATAACTTAAGAGATGTTGAATGAAGTTGATATTGCTATCGAAGAAAATTAATGAAGTTAAGTGATAAATGTGAACTTGAGTTATGCAAATGAAATTCAACTGTTGTAAATGAACTGAATGAATGGATTGAATGAAAATCAATTTAATTAAACCAATTGTAATCAAAGGAATTTGGTTGTAATTAATATATATACATTGGTTGTTATATGGTTGTTAGTTGATTGTATATAATTCATTAAGAGTTAATGAAATTGGAAGCTAAAGTAATTGAAATTCAATTGGAAGTTAAGTAAATCTTAAATAGAATTGAATTTGATTTGGAAGTGAACCAACTTGAATATGAATTAGTGAATATAAACTAATTGAGAATGAATGTTAGCAAGAACAACCACTGTTAATGAATCAAATGTGATTAAATTGAAAACCATTTCATTGAATATTAATGAGAATGTAAATGAACATTTGTTGGTTATGAATGATAATTGGTTGATGGTTGAATAAATATTACTTTTCCAACATTTGCTATGTTGGCATATATAGTTATTATGTTGCTATATGTTGTATATCGATACTATTGTCTATATGCATGTTCTCATGTTGTTTGTTGAGTGTTTAGTAGGTGCGGATCGCGTTTGCTTCGCATTTGGAGCTCGCTTTCGCGCTATATTAGCCGTATATGCTTGCTAATAAAATATAAGGTACATATCTCGGATTAAATATCGTACTTTTATATTTTTTCCCTGCGGGATGCCTCATTACTTGATGAGATGTATATTTGTGATATATATACTGTCATTTTTTTTCGGATCGAGCCGCGCAAAGGAGACTATGGCGAATTTTTCCGAAAATTTAAGGCGTTAGAAAAATTTGAGAAAATTTGGAAAAAAAAATGTGAAAACTTTAACTTTGATTTTTGAATTGATAGTTAAACAATAGTAGTTGTTTTTGAAAGATAACTAGGTATGATTTGAAAACTTAGTAAAGATTTGTAAGAAGTTTAACTACGAATTTTGGGAAAATTAATAGATTCTGTAACCTTTCTTACTTGTAATTTCGAGGACGAAATTCTTTTAAGGGGGGAAGATTGTAACGACCCAGAAATTTTGTTAATTAAAATTTGAATATTTAATTAATTTTAAATATTAATAAGTGAAATTTATAAGTCGAATAAATTTATTTTCGAATAATTGGATTTAATTGAATAATTAAATCGATAATTTAATATGTTAAATTATGGAAATAACTGAAAATCGAGTTAAATATGATTGAAAATGATTTGTAAAATTTTATTTTATCATATTGGAGTTAGAATGATATTTTATAACTTTTAAAATCGAATTAAAAGTTAATTTGTGAAAATTGAATATTTTAATATTTAATCGACTAGTGAAAATAGTCAATTTTTGAACAGTCTCAGAATTGGACGAAACCAGTTCCATTGGATTCGTAATAGTTAGTTATTACCGGATTTCAATTTTCGTGTCAATCGGAGTTATCGTTTGAGCGTGGCAGCTCGAAACGCATCGAATTGTTTTTAATATTAATTTGGCGAGTTAGAATAGCCATTTTTCAAAAAGTCTCGAATTTCGACGAAACCAGTTTCATCGGATCCGTAATGTGATATTATTGTAAGATTTAAAATGTCAAGTCAATTGGATTTACCGTTTGTCCGGTACAAATTAAAACGCCTAGAAAATCGTTTAAATCGGTTTAATTTGAATTGAACGTTTATTGCCATAACTCGCACAGATGTCCGAATTAGCTTCCGAAACCTGTTCCATTGTGTCCGGAACGCGGGATAAACCCTAGAAACGTCAGTTTCGGCGCGTAAATCGGAGTTCGGAATTCCCGGATGAATAGTGTTCGTTCGTTCTTCTATAAATAGCACCCTTCTCTTTAGAAAAAAAATAATAATTAGGGTTTTGAGACAAAGCACGGCCGCCAGCAAGCAATGAATGGACGAAAATGTCCTAACTTCCTCCTTCAATTCCTCAAAATCTATTGATTATTTCGAAAAGCTTTCAACTACAAGATCGTAGAGGGCTTTGAGCTCTACGATGTGAACGGCTGAGATCGTCATCGGAGTGACGATGGGAGAGTTATACGGCCGCGTTCATGGGGAAGTCATGCTCGGTTTTCGAGCTGTGGACGTGACCGAGCTTCGTGCTCTTCTTGGTGGTGGTAGCTTGCGTGTGGGGCTTTGAAGTGGAGGTGCTTGATCGGCGTGAAGATGGAAGGAGGAGGCTCGAAAATTCATGGAAGAGGCGACGTTTATGGGTTCGGTCGCGATTGTTATCTGGAGGGAAGAAGGAAGCAAAATCACGCGGCCCAGATTTTTCTCAGGGGATTCACGGCTTAGATTTGTTTATGTTAAATTTTAAAAAGAAATTTTTTTATTTAGTTATTATATAAAAATCGAGTAACTTTAAAATAGTGTATCTTTTTACTGCGAGATCGGAAAAACGCGAAACCAGTTGCTTTGGAATCGTATGGACGAGCACTACGCGATGGAGTTGGATTGGAGTCGTTTGGTGTTAGTGAGAATGTCGGGTAAAATTAAACGCGCGTTTAATTTTATTCGAAATAAATCGCTAAAACGAAATTGAAATCAAGGTGAGAACTTCTCACTCAATCGAATCGGTTTCGATTTTATTTTAAATAGTTATATTTAAAATATCTGAATGCATGTTTGAATGATAATTGTATCTATTGATTGTTAAAATAGACATTATGCGCCGTTAGTAAGCGGATGTTATTTATTAAAAACATATACCGCGAATATTTCATAAACAGTGAAATTGGTATTATATATAATATCAATATATATATATATTGGCATATGTATATATTGTAGTTGTTGATTCCCCGCATTTTTAGCGGATGAGACCCTATTGCGCCGTTATTAAGCGGATAATATTATTAAATCCCATATACCGCGATAATTTCGTACTGGAACGAAATTGGTATTGTGCTAATGTTTGTGGATGCAGGAAAACAGGTTGGAGGGATCCAACTAGATTCCTCAACAGTTTTTATTTGATTTCAGATATTTTGATATTTGATGGATTATCATATACGATATATGATATCGTTGTAGTCGTGATTGACTATTTGGTGTGTAGCATCATTGGACCAAATTTGGAATTTTAAAATGATTTTAAAAGTGATTTTTTTTGAAAATATACTATATTTTTAGAATTGATCCATTTTAAATAATTAAACGCTTTAATTTTTAAAGTTATAAAAATTATGATTTTGAGAAATATAGTTGAAAGACGATTTTTGAGAAATATGGATTAATGATTTTATAACATAGTTTAAATCGGGATTTTTGAATATATTATAAAAGTTTAAATATAGGATTTATGAAGTTTGATTATTTTATAAGTCAAAAGGATGAAATTATAAAGGGATTTAAAGACGTTTTAAAAGAATAATATAAATTGATTTATATTAAGAGATTTATAAATGGATATTTATAAATTGAAATATTGACATTATAAAACGAGTTTTTATAAGTGTTTGAATGAAGTAAAAATGGATTGCATATGTGAATGGAATTTATAAAATTACAAATGGTGAAGTTATAAATGAAATTTATAAATAGTAAGATTTATAGATTTTGTGAAGTTATTAAAGAATATACTTGGATAAATAAATGAGTCTTATAAGTTATAAGATTTATAATTTGGGAAGTCTTTAAAAGAACGATTTTGTAAAATAATCGTTTTATAAGCATTTGACTTATAATATGAATTTTTAGTACATCATTGAGATATGAAATTGAATAGGTTAATAAATGGAATTTATAAACATTGTTTTATAAATTCGCAAACGACTTATTTTGATAAGTAAATTGTTATAACTTATTAATGGAGTTATATTCACGTTTTTTACTGTGAATAATCCTTTGAAATAAAATGAATAAAAGGATGAAATTTGTTAACGTAGTATATTCACGTTTTTGAATAGTGAATAATATGTTAAAGAAAATGTTTAGAATGTGATATTTTAAACAGAATTAAAACGACCTAACGATGTTTTAAATATGTTGAGATTCGAAACCATAGATTTCAACATTCATTGTTGAAATAGACGTTTTCGAGAAATAGAAGGAAATGGTGGACTATAACACTGTTGTTATAGTAAATGATTTCCGAAAGGAAATGGTTTGAATAGTATTGGGATTTATATATCTATTTAATTTCGAATCCCTATACTAGTGATTTTGGGTTGTCGTAACGATGTTTTACGCAACATTCGTTTTGGCCCAAATAAATATGTTTAAGAGAATGATTTCCTTAAAGAATGAAATATATACTTAATTCGATTTAAGTATATTGAATATTTTCCAAGGTTGAAAATAAAAAGATTTGTGAATTACTTATGAATAAATAAGTATGGAAATGTTTTCCAATATGAAGTGAATATTTAGAATTTATCTTTTTGGAAGATAAATTGAAAATGAATAATTGAAATCGTATATTCATGAATATTTTGGAATATAAAATTCAATATAGAATTTATAAATGAAAAGTGGAATTTGTTTAAAAATAAATATTGATTTATTTTAGAAGTGTTGAAATTATATATCTTGTAAAGATATTCCGGATTGCAAGGACTTCTTTGTAAGTGCCTTTGATTTTGTTCGAGCCCGGAACAGACTTGTATGGATTGTGTGTCTGACATTACAAGTTGAGATATAAAGCCGATTTCTTTCAAATATATTTCTGTTGGTGGCGGAGAATTTATTCTCTTAGCTTAACACCCTTCTCTGAGACGTACGAGCTCAGAGGTTATGTAGTTGAAGGTTATCAGCGATATATTCCTAATTTGGTAATGTGACATGCTGAGTGTTGCTGTGAAATGATCATTGTGTTGATTATTTGTGATAGGATCATTTATTTGATCGTCTATCTTGGTGATCATTTCTATGATCATTTATTGACCCAAAGCATGGCTTTTGTATAAAGTATGTTTTTGTGGACGTGACTTCGTCGAGCCTCACATCCCGGAAATGGTCAAAACAGGAAAGATGCAGCAAGGTTATGAGGGGTAGCGCCCTTTAGGATATGTGCATTTCCTTCTGGAAAAGGGTGGTATCATAGTATGGAGCCCAGATACTTACTCATGTTGAAACACTTTATTATTATGATTGTGTGAATTGATTAGAGAGCTCTCGGATAAAGGTCCCAAAGGACCGGGGGATGGCATATTCGGTCAGTTGTTACTCAGTTAGGGGTAACCCGGCCTTGTGTTGGTAGAGATCCGGTTTGGTTCTCGGGGATGTCCATCCAGAGGCATTCTCATGTGGCAATGGGAAGTTCCTTGGCCTGACCATTTGTTGGAAATCCAAAGAAACAATACGAAACATGTACGGTTTTAGTTGTATAACCTGCCATGGAATGTGGCGGTAACCTGTTATTGAACATGGTAGCTATAGTAGGCATAAGTGCGGAATGTCTATGTTGGCTAAGATTTATATCTTTATTTTCGAAATGAATTTTTCCTACACTATGCACTAGTAATAATATCAAATGTTATTTTAAATGCGTATCAAGCATCTTTGGCTATCATAAGGAGAAGTCTCCTCCGATTCTGCGTTTGCATGTGTGTGTGTGCGGGAGGCTTTATGGTAGTCTCATTTTTAAAAGCATTGCGAATTGAATTTAAAAATATTCCTCTATTTTGATTTTTAAAGATAAATAAACTGTTTTGAGTTCTCACACCAGTCACATGACTGACTCGGAGTTTATTGTTTTCCTTCCTAAACTCTGGGTGCCCACCAATTTCCACACGGGCAGTCAAGAGTAAGGTTTATCAGGATATTCTGGATATTCAGGAGTTGCTGGAGGCAAGCTGGATGGCTTGGCGTATTACTAGTATATAGTATTTCTTTTTCGCTGTTTGATGTTGTATGTTGTTATACACTCTGATGATATGATGTAATGAAATGTAAATGTAATGTAATAACTGATATAGTTCTTTGTTTAAAGATTATTCATTTATTATTATATGTTGTTCCGCTGCGATTGTGAGATTCTGATGTTGTTCTGTTGTTTACTTTCTTTTCCGTTCTATTTTCTATCTTCTTCTACTTCTTTTCTTTTTTAAAACCCTAACTATTCGGTTTTTTCGGCAACGAAAAATCGATGACGTTACAATATATATATCCTACTATATCTAATATCACAATCAGGCAAACAATCAATCAATCAGCAAATTTTAAATATAACTATTTAAAATTTAACATACCCTTTTGAGTGAGAAGTTCTCACCTTCGCTTTTATTTTGCAATCCATTTCCATTCCAGACTTGTTTTCTTGATTTATACCTTGTATAAGTATTATACGAATTAATTAATATTCGAACAAATTAAATAACAAATTTCCGTTTTTTTTATTGTTTAATAAACTAATGGTTTCATTTAAAACAATTTTCCTTTTAGTACATTTATTTTAACTAATTATTTTACTGCAAATAAATATCTTTAAATCAGTTCCTTTTAATATCTAAAGTAATTTGGATAAGCTAGTTACACATTTTTTTCTTTTTCTACCAAATCCATCATTTTTAATTTCAAACTAATGACTTAATAAATTAGTTAAACATAAAATTTCCTTTAATAATTTATCTTCAGCAACTAAAGCAATAAATAAACTTTATTAACGAGTTAATCACCTTACTGTTACCGATTTAATTTTTTCTCTGTTTTACTGTAAATAAAATCTAACAACTGTAGTTTCTAAAACTATATAAAAAAAGTTCTTCCTGTAAAAATATGTTTATATATAAATTCAAATTGAAGAATAAATCGCTTTCAATACCTCACTGGTAATCGACGAACCCAGACTCCATCCAACATCGCGATCACTGTTGCGATGCTCGAGTTCGAGCTTCACCTTGCCGGCATCATCCTCACGACACGCCTGCCGCCATCGCTGCCTCACCATCAAGCTCGACACTCCATCGCGTGGCCCACTGCCCATCCCCAAGGTCGAGCACGTGATCCACATCGGAGCCGCTGCTACATACACCTACGCTCGACATCGAGCCTCTCACATCCACGTCGCCTCGACTGGATGCAAATCGTGCGCTGACTGTTGTCGCGACGAACCCCTTCGTTCGTGCTTCCAGATCTTCTGCTCGACGCCGTGCCTCCCTTGCTCCTTCTTGCCGCCGCCACCGAGATGTCGATGACCCAACTCGATTGCGATTTAATATGTCGATTTAGGGGAAGAGGAAATTGGAGATGAGGGAAATCAATTTCGTTTTTAATTTCCTGTATGCGGCCATTGTTTTTATTTGAACGAGAATTGATAAAAGGCTCGGCTGAAATTCGATTTTTCTTTGCTTGAGGAACGAATGAATTGGAAAATAGAAGCGGCCATGATTATCTTCGTTTGAATCTGAGAATAATAGGTTGTGTGATTAACAGAGGGAACAAGAAAAGAAAGGAGTGTACGAGTGGAGACAGCATGCGTGATTCTCGGCATGAATTTAGGAACGAAGGTGGCTGCGTTGACAAAAATTTAAAATTTAAATTTAAATTGAACTCGATTAATCTCAACGCATTTTCTCACCGTGTGTTCACACAACAACTCCGAAAAATACGAAATTTGAAATCCGATAACAATTCAATATTACGGACCCAATGGAACTAGTTTCGTCGAATTCTGAAACTGTGCCTCGGAAAGCTATTTTTAAATATCGATTCAAACGATGTAATTTCAAAACTGAACAAAGTAGTTTCAAATTAAATTCTGAAGCTTCTATTATCTTCAGTATTATCAATATAGATTTTACAAGCTGTTGAAAATATTTTTCTTCAGCTTAAGATTGAAGATTCAAATCTTATTCAACTTTCAATAGATTAAATTTTATAATTTAATCACCAATTTCAAAGTTATATTGAAATTTCAAGCTAAACCATCATTCAAATATTTAAAATCAATTAAATATTTTCAATTTAAATTGTCAAAATTCTGGGTCGTTACAATCTTCCCCCCTTAAAAGAATTTCGTCCCGAAATTGCAAGTTAAGGAGAATGATCCTAAACCGTTTATTATTTTTCACAATTCAAATAGTTTTATCAACTTTCTAACACAAATCTTTTTATTAAAGATTCATTATCATTTCAACTAGCTTTCAAACTTCAATTATAAATTTCAAAGAACATTGTTTACCTCACAATTCAAATTTAAATTCAAATTCAAATTTTAAACTTTCAAAATTTCTCAAAATTTTCTAACACCCTAAATTTTCGAAAAATTTCGCCAGCGTCTCCTTTGCGCGGCTCGATCGGTACGACTACAAAATGGCACTACGGCCCCTCAGAATCAAAAAGAAAAGAGAAAGCCAAGTGGCTGGAGAAGGAAATCATTAAATCTCATACTGAAATTCAAATACGTACCTTTTTGTCGAGCAATTCAATTCAATTTTTTATCTTTGAAATCAAAATCCCAATTCCTTTATAACACCTGCATAACCTGCTAGTAGTAGTATACATAATATCCAACTACAATATTCAAACCATTTTGCCAATTCTATTGCAAAATTTTCAATATGTACTACTTATACCATCTTTAATTTACTATCGAAGTTATACATTCAATCTCATTCACTTCAATTTCAATTTAATTCCACTCAATTCCATATTCATATTCATCTCGAATTTACTTAAGCTATTTTACTTCAAACTCAAGTTCATTTCCTTGTAAACAATTTCCATAATTATTTATCTCGGATTCCTTTTATTTACAAATGTGGCTTCATTTGTTCAAACACAAATTTAATTTCAATTCAATTCTATGTGAAGTCAATTCATTTAAACCATATTGAATTTGTCATTCTTTTGATTAGTTTCACTTACTAATTTGACAAATTTCCCACTTCACTTGGTTTAACTTAATTCAAATTCAATTTCAATGTTTAACTTGAATTCATTTAATTACAAATTCAAAATGAATTTCAACATTCAATTTCATTTTCTTGCACTTGCAATTGCCTACTTCTTTATTCATTCACAATTTATTTTCCAACTTAATAATTTCATTCCAAGCAACTTAGTTTATTAGGCTTCTAGAATTCACCTTTATTCGCATTTATTCACTTATACATACTTTAATTTAACTTCAATCCTTTAAATTAAATTTATTCTATCAAATTTTAAGTTGTATAAGTTATCAATCCCATAAATATTTTTATATAGTATTCCAGAGTCTTTTTAACCTTTCAAAATCATTTTTTATTGAAATCAATTCCAATTATCTTTTGAATTTCAAACCCAAACTTAGATTTTCCAAACAACTTCTATTTTAAACAATTCGGCAGCAATCCCTCTTTTGGAAACCCGAAAATGAACACCGATGTTGTCGCGATCACCATCGGAATTATTTTCCAGCGACCGAAAAGAGTCTAGAGCTTTTCATTCTTTCAAAAGATTTTTCAGAACTTTTGAAACTCATTTTCAAATCAAAAAGGAATTAAATTTCTAAAATTTCCACATTCTTTCAAAAACATTTCCAAAGCTTCCCTGGAATTCTATTTCCAATTATAAGTCACATTTATAATTTACATTCTCAAATTTCATTTGTATATGGATTTCATTTTCTTATCTTTGAAGTTATGATTTCAATTTCTTATTCAATTTCAATGGTAATAGTTTAATACTACCAATTCTTAACATCCAAGCAACCATATACCATAATAATTCATAAAGATAATTTCCTTTATCTACGAAAATAGTTTTGGGCAAAATTATTTCATTTACCCTATTTTTAAAATAATACCGTGTCGGTTTATCTTGTTTAAGAGTTTAGAAACTCCTATCAATACAGTTAGCTAGACTGCACCGACCAGAATCTATAAACAATCAACTGGTAAGTCAACACAATACAAAACAATTTTATATTCACTAACAAATACGCGCTCATATCTATTATTACGCTCAAACTCATTCTAGAGTACTACTGATCCATCTCTAATGAGTAACACCCAACAGAGCCATGGTTGTCGCTTAACCATATGCTCTGATACCAAAATGTCAAGGCCCAATTCGTCGACTTTCGAAAATCGACATTAATACGTCCACTGTATCAAATGCCGCCAAATCGAAGGCCGCCAAATCGAACCATGAGGGTCTAAGAAAGAAGGAAGAGGTAGAAGGAGAGAGAAAAAGAGAGAAGAAGAAAGAAAAGAACAACAATAGAACAACAGAAAGAACAATAAAACAATATCAGAATCTCGCAATCGCAGCGGAACAATCATATAATAGATAAATGAATATTCATTAAAACAAAGAACTGTATATTTTATACATTACATCACATCATATTACATTCATCATATTAACAGAGTTTATAACAACAAACAGCGGAAAAGAAATACTATATACAATAGATAATATGCTACGCCATCCAGCTCGCCTCCAGGTATCTGTAGCAACACCCGAATCCAGGATGACCTGATAACCAAACTCTAGACTGCCCGTGTGGAAATTGGTGGGCACCCAGAGTTTAGGAAGGGAACAATAAACTCCAGGTCAGTCATGTGACTGGTGTGAGAACTAAAAACAGTTATTTATCTTTTAAACAAAGAATAGGAGAAATTTTAAAAGAAAATTCGCAATGCTTTTTGAAAATGAAACTACCATAAGACCTCCCACCACACACACAATGCAAACGCAGACTTGGAGGAGATTTCTTCTTATGTTAGTCAAAGATGCTTACTACGCAAAATCAAATCATTTTTGATATTATTATTAGTGCATAGTGTAGAAAACAATTTCGAAAGTAGAATATAAATCTTAGCCAGCATAGGTACCATTATATTATGCCCGCTATAGCTACCATATTAAATGGCAGGTTCTACAACTAAAACCGTACAAGGCTCGTATTGTTTCTTTGGATTTCCAACAAATGGTCAGGCCAAGGAACTTCCCATTGCCACATGGAAACGCCTCTGGAATGACGTCCCGAGAACCTAACCGGATCTCTGCCAACACAAGGCCGGGTTACTCCTAACTGGGTAACAACTGACACGAATATGTCATTCCCCGATCATAACCGATCTATATCCGAGGATCCCCGATTTCCAACAACCACAAAGTAATAAATTTGCAGTAACCACATAGGTTAAGTATCTGGGCTCCATACCATGATACCACCTCTATCCAGAAGGAATGACATACACTAAAGGGGCGCTACCCCCTAAAAACCTTGCTGCATCTTTCCTGTTTTGACCATTTTTGGGGTGTGAGGCTCGATGAAGTCTCGTCCACAAAGCCACGCTTTACAAAAGCAGTGCTTTGGGTCAACAAATGATCAAAGCAATGATCATCAAGATAAACGATCAAACAAATGATCCTATCACAAATGATCATTCAACGATCATTTCACAGCAACACTTAGTATATCACACTACCAAATTGGGAGTATATCACTAATGACCTTCAACTATATAACCTCTGAGCTCGTACGTCTCAGAGAAGGGTGTTAAGCTAAGAGAATAAGTTCTACGCCACTAACAGAAATATATTTGAAAGAAATCAGCTTTATATCTCAACTTGTAATGTCAGATATATAATCCATACAAGTCTGTCACGGGATCGAACAGAACCGAAGGCACTTCCAAAGAAGCACTTGCAATCCGGATATTCACTAATCACGTCCGGACAACCCGTCACTAAGGGTGATAAAACCTCTGTACCAGAGATCAGCCGATGCAGAGTAACTCGACGGTAATCCTTTCGTTTTCACAATTATCCGGTTTTCAACACCGGTCTTCAAATGCAATTTATAACGACGTATCACTATTCGGAATGGGTTATACGACCCCATGGTCCTTTCCTGGTTAACCCGAATAGTGAGCGCTTATTTTAAAATAAGTGTGGCATTCAATTCAAGCAATCATAACAAATACTCATTCAAGGGTAAATATTGATAGTTGGTTATTTAACTATCAATAGAGATGAGCAACATCATCAGATTCCAAATATTTTCCCAAATTATTTATTTCTACAAAAAATATCTTTACAGGATATAAAATTTTCCACACTTCAAAAATAAACAACGTTTATTTTGAAACCAATTTTCCCTTTCCATTTATAAATTCCATAGTGAATTTTATATTTCAAAATATCTACTGATCTACAGTTTTCAATAGATTTCAAATATTCAATTCCAATTTATCTTCAAAAAGATAAATTCTTAAAAACATTCCATTTCATATAGGAAAAGCAATTCCATACTTATTTAAAAATAAGTGATTCACAAATATTATTTATTTTCACAATTTGAAAATATTCGAAATACTTAAACCATAGTTAAGTATATTTTTCATTCCTTAAGGAAAAACGTTCTTTTATTCACATTTACTTGGGTCAAAACGAATGTTGCGTAAAACATCATTACGACAACCCAAAATCACTAGTATAGGGATTCGAAATTAAAATAGATATATAAATCCCAATACTATATAAAACATTTCCTTTCGGAAATTATTTACTATAACAACAGTGCTATAGTCCACCATTTCCTTCTATTTCTCGAAAACGTCTATTTCAACAATGAATGTTGAAATCTTCGTAATCATTTCCTTCTATTTCTCGAAAACGTCTATTTCAACAATGAATGTTGAAATCTATGTATTCAATACTCAATGCATTTTAAAACATCTTTAAATCATTTTAAATTCTATTTAAAACATTCCTTTCCTAGAATATATCCATTTTCTTTAATAATATATTTACTGTTCAAAATCGTGAATATATTTCCTTTAATAAATTTCAATATTAAATTTATCAAATTCAATTGATTTCGAATTTATAAACAATGTCTATAAATTCTATTCCTATTTATAAACTTCAATTTACCAATCTCTTTTATTAAATCCAATTCAATTTATATAACCCAATTATAAACCAAAATCTATATTATAAGTTGAATACTTATAATATTATTTATTTACCAAATCGTTCCTTTGAACTTCACAATTTTTTTTAAATCTTATTACTTATAAGATTTCTTTATATATTTTCTTTCAATTTCAACTTGTAAAAATTTCTTTTATTAACTGTTTCTATCAGTATCCCATTTAAATGCCCAAAAGCCAGTTTATAAGTTAATTTCCTATAAAACTTTTATTTTCAACATCTATTCATTTAATAACTTTCCCAACTTATAAATCTATAAATTTTAATGAAATTCATTTTATACATCAACTCAACACTTTATAAACCCGTTTCAGAATTCCAATAAATTTAATTCACAAATATCCATTTATAAACTCTTTTATATAAACCGATAATAAATTTATCCAAAATCCCAATTTAACAATTTTATAAAAATCTATGTATTTTAAAAATTACCTTTCTGTCATATTTCATAAAAATGTTAATTTTTATAACATAAAAATTTATAAGTTTATTTATTTTAAAATGAATCAATACAAAAATTTAATAAAACATATTCTTTGAAAAATCACTTTAAAAACCCTTTTAAATTCAAAATCGTATTTTTTTAACTTTAAAAATGGATCCGATGATGCCACAACATCCAAATAACAGATCAATGCATCCAAACATCATATATCAATATGATAAACAATCAAATATCTGGAATATCTGGAATAAATAAATATTTGTGAGGAATCTAGTTGGATCCCTCCAACCTG
The DNA here is from genome assembly GCA_030765085.1 of Allium cepa. Taxonomy (NCBI): domain Eukaryota; kingdom Viridiplantae; phylum Streptophyta; class Magnoliopsida; order Asparagales; family Amaryllidaceae; genus Allium; species Allium cepa. Next base: position 663,864,295 of record CM060937.1, read on the forward strand.
TTTTCCCTGCATCCACAGATGTTAGCACAATACCCATTCCACTTCGAGGTGGAATATCGCGGTATATGGGATTTTATAAAATATTATCCGCTTACTAACGGCGCAATAGGGTCTCATCCGCTATACAAGGCGGGAAATCAATCAACTGCAATATATACATATGCCAATATATATATATATATTGCTATATATATATATATATATATGTATGTATGTATGTATCCTACTACATCTAATATCACAATCAGGCAAACAATCAATCAATCAGCAAATTTTAAATATAACTATTTAAAATTTAACAAACTCTTTTGAGTGAGAAGTTCTCACCTTCGCTTTTATTTTGCAATCCATTTCCATTCCAGACTTGTTTTCTTGATTTATACCTTGTATAAATATTATACGAATTAATTAATATTCGAACAAATTAAATAACAAATTTCCGTTTTTTTATTGTTTAATAAACTAATGGTTTCATTTAAACCAATTTTCCTTTTAGTACATTTATATTAACTAATTATTTTACTGCAAATAAATATCTTTAAATCAGTTCCTTTTAATATCTAAAGTAATTTGGATAAGCTAGTTACACATTTTTTTCTTTTTCTACCAAATCCATCATTTTTAATTTCAAACTAATGACTTAATAAATTAGTTAAAAATAAAATTTCCTTTAATAATTTATCTTCAGCAACTAAAGCAATAGATAAACTTTATTAACGAGTTAATCACCTTACTGTTACCGATTTATTTTTGTCTCTGTTTTACTGTAAATAAAATCTAACAACTGTAGTTTCTAAAACTATATAAAAAAAATTCTTCCTGTAAAAATATGTTTATATATAAATTCAAATTGAAGAATAAATCGCTTTCAATACCTCACTGGAAATCGACGAATCCAGACTCCATCCAACATCGCGACCACTGTTGCGATGCTCGTGTACGAGCTTCACCTTGCCGGCATCATCCTCACGACACGCCTGCCGCCATCGCTGCCTCACCATCAAGCTCGACACTCCATCGCGTGGCCCACTGCCCATCCCCAAGGTCGAGCACGTGATCCACATCGGAGCCGCTGCTACATACACCTACGCTCGACATCGAGCTTCTCACATCCATGTCACCTCGACTGGATGCAAATCGTGCGCTGACTGTTGTCGCGACGAACACCTTCGTTCGTGCTTCCAGATCTTCTGCTCGACGCCGTGCCTCCCTTGCTCCTTCTTGCCGCCGCCACCGAGATGTCGATGACCCAACTCGATTGCGATTTAATATGTCGATTTGGGGGAAGAGGAAATAGGAGAGGAGGGAAATCAATTTCGTTTTTAATTTCATGTATGCGGCCATTGTTTTTATTTGAACGAGAATTGATAAAAGGCTCGGCTGAAATTCGATTTTTCTTTGCTTGAGGAACGAATGAATTGGAAAATAGAAGCGGCCATGATTATCTTCGTTTGAATCTGAGAATAATGGGTTGCGTGATTAACAGAGGGAACAAGAAAAGAAAGGAGTGTACGAGTGGAGACAGCATGCATGATTTTCGGCGTGAATTTAGGAACGAAGGTGGCTGCGTTGACAAAAATTTAAAATTCAAATTTAAATTGAACTCGATTAATCTCAACGCGTTTTCTCACCGTGTGTTCACACAACAACTCCGAAAAATACGAAATTTGAAATCCGATAACAATTCAATATTACGGACCCAATGGAACTAGTTTCGTCGAATTCTGAGACTGTGCCTCGGAAAGCTATTTTTAAATATCGATTCAAACGATGTAATTTCAAAACTGAACAAAGCAGTTTCAAATTAAATTCTGAAGCTTCTATTATCTTCAGTATTATCAATATAGATTTTACAAGCTGTTGAAAATATTTTTCTTCAGCTTAAGATTGAAGATTCAAATTCTTATTCAACTTTCAATAGATTAAATTTTATAATTTAATCACCAATTTGAAAGTTATATTGAAATTTCAAGCTAAACCATCATTCAAATATTTAAAATCAATTAAATATTTTCAAATTAAATTGTCAAAATTCTGGGTCGTTACACCCTGATCAACTACGAATATCTCCCTCGAAACCAAACTAGAAATCATGATTTAACCCTTAAAAATCGTAGTTTCCAATGATGATTCAGATTATAAACATAAATCAGAGAATCCAAAGGTTTGAGTTTATCATATTTTACATATTTCACTGCATTTTCTTACTTTCCAGAAATACACAAACTAATTTTACTTAAATATGTTTTTAAAACTTAGATCTTACAATTTAAAGTAGCTTTTGTTTGAACAACAAATTCTAAAAGGTATTAGAGGATGAAGTCATGATTTTTGAAAAGTTTGAAACCTGAAAAATAAAACAAGAACAGAGCAAACTTCTTGTTTCAGACGTGCACTAATATGTCATGTATATATATACAGAGGTCACATGTAAATATACATTGCAAAGCATAAACTCATACCATATATTTTAAGAAATTTCTCATGTAACAGATTCAAACAGGTGCAGTTTGTTTACTCACCTGGAAATTGATTAAACAGAGAATAGATTCAGGTTTTTGAGAAAAACACAGTCTCGACCTTGCTCTTCTTCTTTTTTTCTTTTTGGAATCTCCTTGCTTGTTTTGATAAGTTGCTGAGTTAATTTCTTAGGTTTGCTATTCTCTTTTTTTTTATGATGAACGAATGGACTTAAGGAGGTGATATATATAACACAAGATTGTACAGGCTTGAGTCTTATACTGATACAAGATTTTTATTTGTACTGTGCAGATTTTTGTTAAATGTTTAATCAGAGATTTTTTTTTGGAGGCTGATATGATTTATGGTGTGCAAGCATTAATTTACATTGGCTTGTTTCACAAGCTTATACTTATCTATATTTTTTTATATATATACTTTGTACACTTATATACATTTTATTGTGAGTACATTCATGTACAAGTTTGTCTTATTTCACAAGCTTATATCTATCATCATTCATTTTTTTCTTTATCTCAAGTATAAACTTGATTTCATTTTATTGTGCACAACATGGTTCATTTTATATTTTATATGACTATAAATTTTAAGATATCTATTTCTATTATAAATACTTATTCTATTTCTTTTTAAACTATTCAACATTTAATTTCCTATTTATTATTTGTTATACTTAATTTTATTTCTTTGTTAAAGTTTAACTATTAAAATTTAATTTACTTATTTATTATTATTTATACTTGTGTAAATTTCATAGTTTCTCTTATGTTATATATTTCTATTTATTTTATAACCGTATTTTGTTTTATACTTATGTTTTAAATGTTTGCAAGATATATTTTATTATAACTATATAATTCTTTTATACTTATGTTTACATATATAAGATTTAGTTCATTATCAACCATTATTATCAAAGTTACATTATATATATATATATATATATATATATATATATATATATATATATATATATATAATAGATCAAAAATTTAAATAGTAGAGCTTTATTTCAATTTAAGGTGAATAAGCTAAATTTTAGTTTAAATATTTTAGGAAGACTTTATTTGTTTGACTAATTAATACTAATATTACAATGATTTAATTCCATTAATTACAATTAACACCCGTTGAAAATCTGGGTCGTCAGGATTTCGAAGACTTTAGCTCTAGAGGTCTCGAAGACGAAGATTTATATTATTATTATTTATTATATTCCACTACATTCATACTGTTCCGCTGCATCGTTATTGGTCTGTGTAAACTCTGATATGTATTATATAAGTATAATCAAATGTTTTGTATAGCAACTTTCATGAATTGTTATTTGATTATTATATTTTGTCATTCCGCTATGAGATTCTATTTTGTTTTATTTCTTTCTCTGCTGTTCTTATTTACCTCATAACAATCCGCCCTTTTGTATGGTTTAAGTCCGACGTGTGTGGTTTATCATCGATTTAAAGCGTACAAAAAGGCGGGATGTTACATCTGGTATCAGAGCTTTGGTTTAGTGAAAACCTTAGCTTTGTGGGGACTGACTCTTTATTAATAGGGTACCTAAGATGAGTCGCTGAGAGTATATATATGAGAAAGCGTATTTGTTAGTGTTATAAAAGGTTTTAATATTGTGTTAATTTGTTCCGTTTTGTATTTATAAATTCTGGTTGGTGCATGGGACGCTATGACACCAATAGGCATTTCTAAACACTTAATAGGACAGACCGACGCAATATTTGTTTTGAATATAGGTGAATGAAATAATTTTGTAACGACCCGCAATTTTGGCAATATATTTTAGTAAACATTTAATCTAATTAAATAAAATACAAGCTTTTCATTTTATAAGCTAATAAGATCTTTGAATATTTATCAGTATATATGTGTCTGTGAAGGAGATTTTGATTTGAAAATCTAAAATAAATTCTTTCAAAACTATTTAAAATAAATTTTGTCTTATTCAATAAAATCAAAGGTTCTATATTGATAATATTTGATCTAACATATGAATATATAAATGTTGTCTTTAATAGTAATGTTTAAAAAAAATAGGCAATCTTATCAATATTAAAAACATGAATATTAAACTTAAGTATGAAACCATATATATGGTTATAAACATAAATATAAGAAAACTATAATGTAAATATAAGAGATAAATAGAAATATAAAATATATAAATTCAAGTATATGTCATAAATCAATACATATGCCAAAACAAATATTTATAATAACTTTGCATAAACATATAAGAGTAAGTTAAGAAAGATGTGTTGTGTAATATTTGCAATGCAAAGGAAGATAAGTTACGTATACATATATGCTCACAAAACACAGCAGGTTGCATTTTAAAAAAAAAAATAAGCTAAGTAAGAAATGAACAAAGGAAAAAAACACACGCATATGCTCAGCAAACTCTAAAACCAGGTTGTACAAACTAGTATAATAAAATGTACATAAGTACAAGATGATAAATTGTAAAAGACAAATGGAATTAATGTGGCACAACAAAAGCTGTTATCAGCCTACAATCTGGAAATAAAGTCTCTGGCAAAGTTTAAATTATATTTCCAGTACACATATTAAAAATTCTTGCATCAAATCTTACAGCCTGCATATGGTTTCTATATATATCATAGTATACTTGTTTGTTTACAAACTTAAGAAGCTAACCTGAAAGAAAGAAAAAAAAGATTCAAACTGCAAACTATAACCCGAACTAAAAATAAACTTTATTCAATCGTATCATCATCAAGCTGGAAGTCTGGGAAGCAAAATATCAAGTCTACGGTCATTTGGAAACTATTTTGCTCTGTTTAATCCAAATTAAGGTGAGTAAACTTAATATCAAATTTATGTTAGAATATGATCAGTGGATGATTTATGTCAATATGGTTTGGATTCCTTCTTTATCGCTGTGAATATAATTTTTTTTTGACAATACAGAGACAGATTTCTTCTTTGTTCATGGTTTAGGATGAAACCAACATTTAAAAATTTGATTCCTCTATTTCTATTCACTTTCAAGCTTTGATGTTTAAAGTAAAAAGCTGTATTTAGGTAAGGACTTTGATCTAAAAATAATTCCATGAAGTAAAAACGTATACAGGAAGGAAGATTCAATTTTTACAGAGGATACTTAAAATTTTGAAATTTTCGAATTTAATAAAACACTGATTCAAGTATGTAGTTCGAAACCTTACACAAAACGATGATTTTTTAAGGCGAATTTGGTGATTTTTAATGGTGAGTTTCGTCAGCAGTTTGGAGACGTACGTGTGAGGCATTTTGATCGAATTCAGATCGATGGAACTGGGGTGGTCGGGGCTATGCGAAGTGGTGGAGGTGTCTACTGGGGCAGAGGGAAAAATAGTTGGAGGCGGCCACTGTAACGAATGCGATTTTTCGACGCTCGAAAACCAACATCTATATGTCCACTGTATCAACTGCCTCCTAATCTAAGGCCGAAAAACTGAATCGTTAGGGTTTAAGAAGGAGGAAAAGGTTGAAGAAGACAGAAAGAAGGAAAGAAAGAAGAAGAAACAACAGAACAATAGAAAACAATAACAGAATCTCACAATCGTAGCGGAACAACATATAATTAGATAAATGAATATCATTAAAAAAAGAACTGTATATTTTACACATTACATCATCATTACATTACATTATCAGAGTGTACAACAACAATAGACAACAGAGTCAATACATCAATGGACAGTTATATAAACTTGTCCTCATACAGAACACACAGCGGAATAGATAATATCATATACAAGTGGTACGTCTCGATATGCAGCTCGCCTCTAAGCTCCATAGCGCTACAAAATCCAGAATAACCTGATAACCAAACTCTAGACTGCCCGTGTATAAATTGGTAGGCACCCAGAGTTTAGGAAGGGAACAATAAACTCCAGGTCAGTCATGGGACTGGTGTGAGAACTAAAAACAGTTTATCTTTAAAACAAACGACAGGAAAATTTCAAAATAGATTTGAAATGCTTTTTGGAAAATGAAACTACCATAAGGCCTCCTGCACAAACACACAATGCAAACGAAGAGTCGGAGGAGATTTCTCCTTATGACAGTCAAAGATGCTTACTATGAAAAATCAAATCATTTTTGATATTATTATTAGTGCATAGTGGAAAACATTTCGAAAGTATAATATTAATCTTAGCCAGCATAGGCATTTCACACTGTGCCTACTATAGCTACCATCTAAACAGTAGTGACCACCATAAGTAAATGGAAGGTTCAACAACTAATAACGTAAAAGATGCGTATTGGAGTTTGGATTTCCAACAAATGGTCAGGCCAAGGAACTTCCCATTACCACATGGAAACGCCTCTAGAAAGACGCCTCGAGAAATAACCTAACATTACGGTTAGATCTCTGCCAACACAAGGCCGGGTTACCCCTAACTGGGTAACTACTGACACGAATATGTCATCCCCTAATCGTAACCGATCTATATCCGAGGATCCTCGATTCCAACAACCACATAATAATAATAATGCAGCAACTACATAGGTTAAGTATTTAGGCTCCATTCCATGATACCACCTCTATCCAGAAGGAATGGCATACATTAAAGGGGCGCTACCCTCTAATAACCTTGCTGCATCCTTCCTGTTTTGACCATTTCTGGGGTGTGAGGTCCGATGAAGTCTCGTCCACAAAGCTAGGCACGAAGCCATGCTTTGATCAATAGATGATCAATAAATGATCAGCACACATCAACACTCAGCATGCCACGTTTCCAAATTGGGAATACATCACTAGTAATTATCAACTACATAACCTCTGGGCTCGTACGTCTCAAAGAAGGGTATTAAGCTAAGAGAATAAATTCTCCGCCACCAACAGAAATGCGTTTGATAGAAACCAGCTTTACATCTCAAATTTGTAACGTCAGACACACAATCCATACAAGTCTGTTCCGGGCTCGAACAGAACCGAAGGCACTTACAAAGAAGTCCTAGCTTTCCGGATAATTTCTAAACACGTCCGGACTTTCCGTCACTAAGGGTGATAAAACCTCTATATTGGAGATCAGCCGATGCAGAGTGACTAAATAGTAATCCTTCCTTCTCAAAAAAATATCCGGTCTTCAACACCGGTCATCAAATGCTATCCATTATGTCGTATCACTATTCGGAGCGGGTAATACGAATAACGAGCGCAATAATTTGAAAATAAGTGTAGCATTCAATTTCAACCAATTCAGAACAAATACCTTTTTAAAGGTCAATATTGATAGTCGGTTATTTAACTATCAATAAGTCTGCACAGCATCATCAGATTCCAAATAATTTTCCAAATTATTTATTTTCCAAAATATCTTCATAAGATATATTTTCCCACACTTTAACCATTTGAAAAACCAATTTCAAATCAATTTCTACATTTCAATCCTTATGAAAACGAATTTCAAATCACTTCCCCCGTTTTAATCCTTTGAAAGCAAATTTCAAATTACTTTTCACTTTTCAAAAATAAATCAGTGTTTATTTCTAAACCAATTTCCCTTTTCCTTATAAATTCCATAGTGAATTTACATTTCCAAAATATCTATGAATATACGATTTTTAAATCGATTTCAAATATTCATTTTCAATTTATCTTTAAAAGATAAAATCTCAAAACACTTCATTTTATATTGGAAAACATTCCCATACTTATTTAAAAATAAGTAATTCACGAATCTAGTTATTTTCAACACTTGGAAAATATTCGATATACTTAAACAAAATTAAGTATATATTTCATCCTTTAAGGAAAACATCCTTTTTCACACATTTATTTGAGTCAAGACGAATGTTACATAAACATCGTTACGACAACTCAAAATAGTATAGGGATTCAAAATTTAGATAGACATATAAATCCCAATACTATACAAAACATTTCTTTTCGGAAATCATTTACTATAACAACAGTGTTATAGTCCACCATTTCCTTCTATTTCTCGAAAACATCTATTTCAACAATGAATGTTGAAATCTATGTATTCGATATTTAATACATTTTAAAACATCTTTAAAACAATTAACTTCGTTTTATAATATCATTACCCCAAAACATATCCATTTTATTCAATAATATATTCACTGTCAAAAATCGTGAATATACTTCATTATCCAAATTCAACATTTCTATATATTTCATTTAAAAGATTATCCATTGTCCATTATTGTGGATATACTTCCTTTAACAAACTATAAAGATTTACTTATCAAAATAAGTCGTTTTCGGATTTATAAAACAACGTTTATAAATTCACATTTCTATTTATAAATACTCCGATTTATAAATCTCCTTAATTAACAAATTCCATTTATAACTCAATTTTATACCCAAAAATCTAATTTATAAGTTAATTACTTATAAATCCTTTATTTTACAAAAATCTATTCATTTTAAAATTTCACAATTTATAAATCTATAAATTTCATTTAGTTATGAAATCCTTTTATACTCCTTTTTAACACTTATAAATACTTGTTTTATAATTCTAATATTTTCAATTTATAAACATCAATTTTATAAATCTTTTACGTAAATCGTTTATAATTATTCAACAATCCCAATTTAAACCTTTTTACAAATAAATCAATTACTTATTTCAAAATTCACATTTCGGTTATATTTCACAAAAATCATAATTTTTATAGTATTAAAATTTCAACATTTATTTATTTGAAATAAATCAATTCAAAATTTAAATATTATGTATATTTTCAAAAATCACTTTTAAAATCAAAAATCGATATTTTTAAACTTCAAAAAAGGATCCGATGATGCAACGGCACCAAATAATCAATCACGACAATCAAACATCATATATCGATATGACAATAGAATATATAACAATATTTGTAAATAAATCAACACAGTTGAGGAATCCAATTGTATCCCTCCAACCTGTTTCCCGGCATCCACAGATGTTAGCACAATACCAACTCCATTCCAGTACGGAATATCGCGATATATGGGTTCATAAAATATTATTCATTATTATACGGCGCAATAGGATCTCATCCACTATATAATGCGGGAAATCAACTCCAAGTACAATAATAATACCAATTTCACTTTGCAGTGAAATATTCATGGTATATGTTTTTAATAAATAACCTCCGCTTAATAACGGCGTATAATGTCTATTTCAATCAACAACAGATAATATTTATCATCCATGCATACAATCAGCAATTTTAAATCTAACTATTTAAAATTTACATCGAACAATATCGATTGAGTGAGAAGTTCTCACCTTGAATTTCCGACAGCAATTTGTAGCGTTTTATTTCGAATAAAATTAAACGGACGTTTAATTTTACCCGAAATTTTCACTGACTCCAATCGACTCCAATCTAGTTCTATAGCGTAGTGCTCGTCCATACGAACCCAACACAAAAAGTTTCGTAATTTTTCGATCTCGTATGAAAAAGATATAATAGTTTAAAGTTTACACAGATTTTAATACAAATTAATTTACATTTCTTTTAGTTTTTAAACCTTCATCCATTCTGGACCGTTGATCTCTCAAGCTACAGATCTGGGCCACGTTTTTTTCTCCTTCTTCCCCGTTGCGTTCGAACGCAGTAAACCCAACCGGCCGCCTATCGACCTTAATTCACGCGACCTCCACGTCGACTTTTAGCTCGATCAACTATCACCATTCCAACCCCCCACGTCGCCCCTACCCATGGCCAGAAGGATGGCGAGCTCGGTCATCCCCTTTCATCTGAAAACACAGAAGAACGGCTGAACTTCATCGTCGAGCTGCCGCTAATCCAATCCCCCAACCTCGATCATAATCGGTCGATTGATAGATCTCAACAAGATCTATGATTCAGCGGTTGTGAATTTTCGCTAAATCATGATGGATTTCGAGAAAATTGGGGTAGAACGAAAGTGTATATTGGCCGTTGAATAAATGAGGTTGGCGGCCTAAACACTTAGGGCTAGGGTTTGTTTATTTTGCAAAAATGAAAATAATGAAGTGCTTATATAGAAATTCTGACGAACACTATTCATCTGGCTTTTCCGAACTCCGAATCTCGCGTGATGACCGACGTTTCTAGGGTTTACCCCGCGTTCTGGACACAATGAAACAGGTATCGGAAGATAATTCGATCGTATGCGCGAGTTACGGCAATAAACGATCGATTTAAAATTAAATCGGTTAATCAATTTTCTAAGCGTTTTAGCTTGCCCCGGACAAACGGTAAATCCGATTGACACGAAATTTGAAATCTTACAATAATATGACATTACGGATCCGATAAAACTGGTTTTGTCAAAATCCGAGACTGTTTGAAAAATGACTATTTTAACTCGCTAAATTAATATTAAAACAATTTCGATGCGTTTCGAGCTGCCACGGTCAAACAAAAACTCCGATTGCTACGAAAATTGATATCCGATAATAACAAACTATTACGGATCCAATGGAACTAGTTTCATCTAATTCTGAGACTGTTCGAAAAATGGCTAATTTCACTAGTCGATTAAATATTAAAATATTCAATTTTCACAGTTTAACTCTAAATTCAATTTTAAAAGTTCTATAACATTGTTATAACTCCAATATGATTAAATAAAATTTTACAAATCATTTTCAATCATATTAAACTCGATTTTCAATTATTTATGGAATTTCAATTATCAAATTATCGATTTAATTGTCAAATTAAATCCAGATATTCGAAAAATAAATTATTCGACTTATAAATTTCACTTGTTAATATTTAAAATCAATTAAATATTCGAATTTCAAATATCAAAAATTCTGGGTCGTTACAGCCACGATGTCGGAGGTAGCAGCGGTGTTGATTTTCCTCTGGTAAACCTAATTTCTTGGCGTTCGAACTTGTGCTCACCACGCCTCCCCTAGTGCGTCGAGCTGCATGAAATTCAGGGAAGGGGTAGCGTAGGGAATGGTCAAGGTAAGGCCGAAGTTGGGGATTTTCTGGTGGTCTGGTTCGCTTGGTCGAGGCGGATTAGATGATGAGGGGAGTTTGAGTTTTTCGATCTGGAAGCTCGATTACACCAGGGATTTGATCGTGCCAATTTGAGTTTTGAGATCGGATATTGTGTCAATTCGTGACTCGTTAGGGGTGGCGAGGTTCGCCAGATTGCCGGCGCGGCGATGTGTAGGTGTACGACTTGGTGTTGTGTCAGGAATTTTGTTGTTGACCTTCTCGAGTGTTGCTCGAGAATGATGAAGGTCTGCTTCGAGTAGACCTAAGTATGTGAGTGTTTTCCCATTGTTTAGTTTAACTTTGCTAGAAAAAAGAAGAGGAGAAGAAGGTTGCGAGAAGATCAGGGGAGAGTCTCGGGAAATACGTGAGGTACTCGAAGTACTACTCGAGTTTTATAGGGGAAGGCTCGGGTTTTTCAAACTGCAGTTTTTTTTATTTAAAACAAAGTTAAGTTAACAAATTTTCTTCAAGCTTTGAACACTGTAAACTTAATAGTGTTTGATAGTTTAAGTTAAAACTTAGATACAAGTCTAATTATTTTAACTAATACTTTTAAATGTTTTATGCTCTTAGTTATTATTCTAATTAAGAAATTAAAATAAGATAAATATAAACTTATTTATACATAAGTTTGTAATTAGTAATAAATTGTTTTCAAAAGTTAAAGAAGATCCCTTTAAAATGTTTATTAATTTGAATAATTAATATTAATTGATTTTCTTTTGGAAGTAATTAAGAAATTACATTTTAATTGTAATGAGTGATGGATTATAAGAAATAAATGAATTTGAAATTAACTACTTAAGTTAGTTAATGGATGATTAATAGTTAATTAATTAAGTAATTTAATTATGAATTAATAAATGATTAACTAAGTAATTAGTAAATAATGATGGATAATTCAGTATTATAAATTAATAATTAAGGTTATTAATTAATGATTAAGGATAATTAATTAAGTAATTAAGGCTTAATAATTGATTACGAAATAATTTATTTATTTAGTAATTTGAAATGGAATAAGAAATTGATTGATAATTAACGATGATTAACTAAACAAGGTTAAGAAATTCTCAAGCAGTTAATTTTAAATTTAATTAATTATAATAAGAGTTAAGATGCTTGCTTATGAATGTTCTGTATGTAGAATATCTGATTTTGATATTTATTTGGTGATATTCTGTGATGTACTATGATATGCTTGGATATTTATATGATGATAGTGTATGACTTATCTGTGATATACTATGTGAATTCAAGTGTTGAATTTAAACTGTTTAAACTATTTAAAAAACTTGACCATTAAAACACGTTTGGATTTCGATGAAACCGGGATCGGAATAATCAATTTGGATTCTCCAAAAACCACATCGATCCAAATTAATCGATAGGTTGTAACTTATCAAATGAAGATCGAGATGGAGTTTTTAGAATGCAAGGGTTATTGTCGTTAACTCTGAGGGTGATCCCAAAAACAAGTGTAACAAGATAATACCTTCGGTTTCGTTCGAACCTGGAACGAACTTATATGGATTGAATGCTTTAAAAACATCGTCAGGCGGACGATGAGCATTCTAAGTGATGAGTTCTATAAAGGTAATCGTGTTCTCAAGCCTCATCAATCAGGAATGGCTAAAACAGGGGAGGTGCAGCAAGGCTTCGTGGGTAGCACCCACTTGAGAGTAGGATATACCCCTGTCTAAATGTCCCTTTTTATTTCGGCTTAGTGGGCAGTTGTAGGCCACAACTGCGGTGTTATCTTATTTGGAACTGTTTAGTAAGGAATGGTTCTGGCTTTGTGTGGAATCCAATCTATCTCCAATAAGCGTCGTACGTTTTAATTGTGCCGAACTATGTTGAAATGTAAGATGTAAGCATTTCAGCTATTTTGTAGTTTTACTTGAAAACCCTAGACACTATTATAATATCACTGAATTTCCTATAAAAATGTTTTGGTTAGCGTAAGGTAAAAACTTACCCGTATTTATTGTGGGAAGTCTTACGTGATACCTTTGTTTTCGAATGATTTTCAAGTAAAACAATTTTATCCCATTTACTTACACTAGACCCATGTCTGACCCGCAGTTTATTTCTGTTTTTTTCTTAAACTCTTGGGTACTCGAATTTTCATGAGTAGCCAAATAATCAGGTTTGGATACTGATATCTGGAAGAGCTTGGAGCAGGAGTCCAGGCGTAACTATATATTTTGACCGCTGCAGTAGTTATAGTATGTAGTGTATTTTAGATATGAAGTGACAGATGTGTTTGTATGACTGTCTTATTATATGATGATGTATGACTCTGATATATAACTATGTAACTGTTATGTGATGTATTGTATTTTGTTCCATTCCGCTGTGAGATTCTGATGTTGTGTTGTTCTTTCTTTTCTATTTTCTACCTATTTCTTTCTTATCGATGATACGTCTTTCTGGGTTTAGAAAGGCGGGTAGTCACAGTTGGCATCAGAGTGCTAGGTTGAGTGAATACCTAGGCTTTGGAGTAGTTTTTATCTTAAGAGCACGTACTTGAATTTTTATGTATTTATATATCTATCTAAATTTATTTGGTTACCTGTTCAGGTTACCAATATGAGTGCTAGGAGAAGAGGCAGAGGTAGAGGCAGTTCATCTACCGAAAATGGAAGAAGTCAGATTGCTAATGAGGCTATGGAACCAGTACCGCCTCGAGACAGTTTTGCCACTCTATGCAAAGACTTCACTAATCTGGGAGGCAAACCTTTTAAAGGGCCGAAGACTATTATTGAAGTACAAGCTTGGTTACGCTCGTGCGAGCGCATTTTTAAGAGTATGGGTATGACCGATGAGCAGAAAAGGGTTATGGCTTCATGGCAGTTGCAGGAAGGAGCCGCAGCATGGCGGGATTCTGTGATAGCTAATGTCTCAGAGGATGATATGTCTTGGAATAATTTTAAGGAGCTGTTTGAGGAGAAATTCATTCCTACAGCAGGAAGAACTCGTCTATACCAGGATTTTCTGAATTTGAAGCAGGGAAGTATGTCTATAGCGGAGTATGAAACCAAATTTAATGAGTTATCTTGCTACGGACCGGGACTCATTGATACTTCACTCAAGAAAAATGAGATGTTTGTGCAAGGTTTAAAGCCAGAATACCACGAGAAAATTACCGCACATTTGAAAGGATCTTTTTTTGAGCTTATTGATATGGCTTTGAGGTACGAGAATCTGATAAATAAGAAACCAGTAGCTCCTGTGGCAACATCTGGAGGAAATTATGAAAATCCCAATAAAAGGAAGTTAAATCCACTATGGAGGAAGCAAGGAAAGGGAAAGAAACTTGGAGGAAGTAACAGCGGACACTGGAATGCTATATCTATCAGCAAGAAGGTCACTTGGCAAATGTGTGTCCCAGGAAAGGATCTCAGCAACAACATGGTTCAGGGTCAGCGATGGTTCAGAAGTCGCTTTGTTTCAACTGCCGCCAACCTGGACATATGGTTAGAGACTGTCCATTGCTCCATAAAGCTCCACAGAACAAAGTTTTTGCTTTGGAAGGTGCGCCATCAAATTCTTCAAAGGGCAAAGGAGTACTGGAGGGTACCTTACTTTTAAATGGCATATACATTAAAGTTCTTTTTGATTCGGGTGCTTCTTTGAGTTTCATTTCTTTGGATATGGTAGATAAGTTCCATCTCACCCCTACAATGGTAGATCAGCCTATTTGTGTGTCTAACCCGATTGGCGGGGTAACTAAGTTGGGTCAGATTTGTAAGGATCTGAGAATTTCATATCTATCCCATAGCTTCTCCTGTGATCCTTTTGTTCTGGATTTTAAAGGATTTGATCTTATTCTGGGCATGGATTGGCTGGATAGGTACAAATCCATCCTAAATTATGATGAGAGAACAGTTTCGTTAGAAACTGATCTTGGAAGAATTGCTAAAGTGTCCTATGATAATTCTGAGATTCGCTTGAGTAGTCTTTTGCATTGTAATGAGACTCCTCAAGAGGAATTTGAAGATATTGATGTGGTTGAGGAGTTCCCTGATGTATTTGAAGAAGTTAAGTGTGTACTGCCACATCATGAAATAGAATTTCGGATTGATCTTATTCCGGGAGCAATAGCAGTTGTTCATCCCAGTCGGAGAATGGCACCATAGGATAGGGAAGAACTGGTGAAGCAAACCGAAGATTTCTTGGAGAAAGGTCTAATCAGGCCTAGTTTTTTTAATTGGGATCCTGCAGTTGTCTTTGTCACTAAATCAGATGGTTCACTTAGATTCTGTGTTGATTACAAAGAATTGAATAAAGTGACTATCCGCAATAAATATCCATTGCCTCGTATTGATGATCTCTTCGATCAGTTACATGGGGCATCAGTTTTCTCCCAGCTGGATTTGGCATCTTGTTTTCATCAGTTGAGGGTAGCTAAGGACAGTATCCCCTTGACTGCATTCAGAGGGCCTAACTGTTTCTACGAGTGGTTGGTTATGCCGTTTGGATTAACCAACGCTCCAACTTACTTTGTAGAATTGATGAATCGAGTCTTTAGGGACTTGTTGAATAAGTTTGTTATGGTATTCATCAACGATATTCTCGTCTATTCCAAATCTGAAGAAGAGAATAAGGAACATTTGATAATTGTTTTGGAAACCTTGAAGAGACATGTTCTGAAAGCCAAATTCTCAAAGTGTCATTTCTGGAAGTCTGAAGTTAATTTTTTGGTTCTTATCGTTTCTGGTGATGGTATTTCTGTAGACCCTGCTAAAGTAACTACTATTGTGGAATGGAAGAAGCCGAGGGCACCAACCGAAGTTCGAAGTTTTCTAGGATTAGCTGGCTACTATAGAAAGTTTATCAAAGACTATTCAAAGATTTCTGCGCATCTGACTAAGCTAACAAGGAAGGGAGCTAAATTCAAATGGACACCTCAGTGTGAAGAAGCTTTTCAAGAATTGAAGACGAAGCTAACCAGTGCACCAGTACTCGCTATTCCGGATGGCAAAAGCAGATTTGAAGTATATACAGATGCATGTATAATTAGACTAGGAGCAGTTCTGATGTAAAACGGAAAAGTGATTGCGTATGCGAGTCGGCAATTGAAGACTCATGAAAAGAATTACGCTATGCATGATTTAGAATTATTGGCCATTGTTTTTGCTCTGAAGATCTGGCGGCACTATCTTCTGGGAGAGAAATTTGAGTTGTTCACGGACCATAAGTCATTGAAGTATTTATTCTCTCAAAAGGATCTTAATCTGAGGCAACGGCGATGGGTTTAATTTTTAGCCTCCTATGACTTGGACATTCTGTACACTCCGGGCAAAGGGAATGTGGTAGCATATGCTTTAAGCCGGAATGCAGTTATATCTATTTTGGAAGTTGTTCCGTCACTACAAGAAAGGATCATAAGGAAACAACTAGAGGATAAATTCCTTAAAGAGATATTTTATAGAGCTAAGGAAGGACGATACTCAAACTTTGAAGTTGACGACCAGGGAGTTTTGAAAGTTAATGATTGCCTCTGTGTGCCAGATATAGATGGATTGAAGCAAGAGGTTCTGTCTGAATGTCATCGTTCTAGATTGAGTATTCAATCGGAATTTCTAAAAAGTATAAGGATATAAAGCAATTTTTCTGGTGGCCAAAGATGAAGAAGGATGTTGCCTTATTTGTGAATAGTTGTGCTAATTGTCAGCAAGTTAAAGGAGATCAACAGAAGACAGCAGGTTTATTACAGCCTTTGGAAATTCCAGAATGGAAATGGGAGATGATCTCGATGGACTTCATCGACGGTTTTCCCAGACCCAGGAGAGGTAATGAAGGAATATGGGTTATTGTTGATCGTTTACCTAAGAGCGCCCATTTCATTCCAGTGAAGGCGACTCGCACTGCTGCATCATTGGCTGAAATTTTCTTGAAGGAGATAGTCAAGTTACATGGAGTCCCTGTCAGTATTGTAAGTGACCGTACCCTATTTTCATTAGTAAGTTCTGGGAAGCTTTGCAGTTGGCTATGGGCACGATTCTGAGATTGAGTACAACATTTCATCCTCAGACAGATGGACAGACAGAGAGGGTGAACCGAGTTCTAGAGGATATGCTGCGAGCCTGTGTTATAGATTTTGGTGGATCATGGGAAGACCATCTTCATTTAGTGGAATTTTCTTATAATAACAATCATCAAGCAAGTATTAAGATGGCTCCTTACGAAGCTCTATATGGAAGGCCGTGTAGATCCCCATCATGCTGGATCGAGTGGAGAGATCGTATTGTGCTTGGACCAGATCTGATTCGAGAAGCTTCCGCCAAGGTTGAGTTAATTAAGAAATGGATGAAAGCTGCTCAGGATCGACAGAAGAAATATGCAGACAGAAGACAGAGACCTTTGGAATTTGAGACTGGAGATTTAGTTTTCGTCAAAGTTTCTCCAATCAAAGGAGCAATGAGATTTGGAAAGTCAGGAAAGCTTGCACCGAGATACATCACCATTCCTAGTACTAGAAAGAATTGGTGCTGTAGCTTATCGAGTTGAATTGCCAGAGCAGATGTCTGGAATTCATAATGTATATCATGTATCGCATCTTAAGAATTTTATTCATGATCCATCCCTGATTGTTGAACCAGTTGTTCAGGAAGAGTTGGAAGTCGAGCCAAATTTGACTGTAGTCAGGAATCCAGTTCAGATTGTGGACCAGGACGAGAAGCAACTCTGGAACAAATCAGTGAGGCTTGTTAAAGTCCTGTGGAGCAAGTATCCCCGAGACTGCACTTGGGAAACCTTGGATAGCTTTAGGAAAGCTTATCCGGATTTGTATCCGGATAACTAGTGATGTTTGTTTGGATTTTTTGTTTGGTTGGTAGTTATGTATGAATGGTATGTATGTTTGAATGATTAATATAAAAAGCTTTGAATTATCTGTTGTTTTAAATTTCGGGGACGAAATTCTTTTAAGGGGGGAGGAATGTAACGACCCGGAATTTTGGCAATATGTTTTAGTAAATATTTAATCTAATTAAATAAAATACAAGCTTTTCATTTTATAAGCTGATAAGATCTTTGAATATTTATCAGTATATATGTGTCTGTGAAGGAGATTTTGATTTGAAAATCTAAAATAAATTCTTTCAAAACAATTTAAAATAAATTCTGTCTTATTCAATAAAATCAAAGGTTCTATATTGATAATATTTGATCTAACATATGAATATATAAATGTAGTCTTTAGTAGTAATGTTTAAAAAAAATAGGCAACCTTAACAATATTAAAAACATGAATATTAAACTTAAGTATAAAACCATATATATGGTTATAAACATAAACATAAGAAAACTATAATGTAAATATAAGAGATAAATAGAAATATAAAATATATAAATTCAAGTATATGTCATAAATCGATACATAAGTCAAAACAAATATTTATAATAACTTTGCATAAACATACAAGGGCAAGTTAAGAAAGATGTAACGACCCAGAATTTTTGTCATTTGAAGGATTGAGGTTAAAGGAACAATTTTCAAATTTAAAAGGATTTTAAAATGATTTTTGAAAGATACGTTTTATTAAATTTTGAAATTGATTCATTTTAAATAAATAAACGTTATAATTTTAATGTTATAAAAATTATGATTTTTACGAAATATAGTTGAAATGTGATTTTTGAAATTTGGAGTTAATGATTTTATATAATATTTTAAATAGAATTAAAAATTTTAAAGATGTTTTAAAATGATGTTAAAATGGGTTTTATAAAATAATAGAACCTGCGATTTGTGAAGTTATAAAATGAATGAATTTGTAAATAGAGAATTTTAAGTAATGTGCTTATAATTTGGATTTTGGCGTGTAAATGGGATATGGATAGAGTTTGTTAATAAAATGGTTTTATAAGTTGAAGTTGTTATAAAATATAAATGAAATTTATAAACATTGTTTTCTAAATCCGAAAACGGCTTATTTTGATAAGTTAATTATTATAGCTTATTAAAGGAGATATATTCACGATTTTGGATGGTGAATAATATATTAAAGAAACATTTGAAAGTGATATTTTAAATAGAGTTAAAACGATTTAAAGATGTCTCAAAATGTATTAAGTATTGAAATCATAGATTTCAACATTCATTGTTGAAATAGACGTTTTCGAGAAATAAAAGGAAATTGTGGACTATAACACTGTTGTTGTAGTAAATGATTTTCGAAAGGAAATGTTTTATATTGTATTGGGATTTATATATCTATCTTAATTTCGAATCCTTATACTAGTGATTTTGGGTCGTCGTAACGATGTTTTACGCAACATTCATTTTGACTCAAATAAATGTGTTTAAGATTTTAAGTTAAATTGAACGTTTTCGATTTAATTTAAAATTGGAGCGTTTGGCGAATTAAACTCAAGGTGAGTTAACCTCACTCAATTTTGGACTGCTGGCTTTAATTTTAAATAGTTAAAATTAATTGATGATTGATTGGTTAAGTTGATACATTTTATCAGTTGAATGTGATATTATATATAGTAGTATATATATTGGAGTGATTGATATTCCCACATATATATAGCGGATGAGTCCCTATGCGCCCCACATTATAGCGAATGATCCTATATACCGCGATATTCTGCCTCGAAGCAGAATGGTATTTCTATGTTGTGCTGACATCTGTGGATGTAGGGAAATGGGTTAGAGGAATCCAACTGGATTCCTCAAAAATGTTGAATTTAATTTCATATATAGTGATATATGTTCCGTTGGAATAATCTGTGATAGATTACTGTGGGATTTATATTGATTGGATGCTATGGTTGTTTTGGACTTGATTTTTGGTATCTTAAAATGCAAATGATATATGGTTGAATTTTAAAAGAAAATAAAAAGGGATTTTTGAAGTAAAATGTTTATAAAGAATTTTGGGTTAATCAATTGGATAAAATAAATGGTTTTGAAATGTGTACTTAACTAAATCGGGATATTATGAATAGGATTTTGGAATAAAAGTATACAAAAAGGGTTTTTAAATAATAAATGTTAAGCGTTACTTGTTTAAATACAATGGGTTTAAAATCAAGATTTTTAACAGATTGGAAAAGTAGAAGTGAATTTGAAAATAAGTATAAAATTGGTTATACTGGAGTTCGAGTAAGATTTCCAAATTTACGAAGTGAAATTAGAATCAAGAATTTGGATTTGTTTATAAGGAGGATTTATAATTATCAATACGGAAGTTTTAAAAGTGTTAAAAATATTCTGGAAATTGGTTATTTAATATTTTTAAATTGTTTAAAGTATATTTAATTATTAATTAGTAACCTTAAAATAAGTGTTAAAGACTTATTATTAAATAAGCACAAGCCAGCATTTTATTTTAAAAGATAATTATTAGATACTAATATGGTTTTGTTTAATAACTTTTATTTAAGTATGTTTTGCCTAGATTAAACTTGAAAATTTATTTTAAAAACTTACAAGTATTATTTTGAGATAAATCTTAAATAAAGTTTCTGAGAAGTAATGGTATACTCGCGTGGCATAAAGCGGAGGCAGTGAGTGCCTACGGTTAAGTTTTTGATTCTCTAGGATAGAGACATAACCATTGAGCTGTGATCCATGGTTTGATACTGTAGTGGTACTTTCCATATTATTTTAAAAGGGTTTTCAAATATTTTTGAAAAAAAATAATTTGTGTGTGATGACACGGAATTTCTGGCAATATCAATTTAATAATCTAAATTGAAAATTAAATTGATTTGATAATCCTTGTTAATAAGATTTGAATTAATTTAATAATCCAATTAAAATACATATGTAATTGATAGATTTTATCTTTTAAAAGTTAATAATTGTTTTATATTTATAATGTATATATGATATGTATATGTTGTAAGTAGATTTTGTTTTAATCTAATAAATAAATATGGTTTTAAATTGATAAGATAAAAATTTAATTTTCTTAAATTAAATTATTTGGTATTAAGCTTTTTAAAAGTATATGATAAATAACCAAATGATTTTAAAAACATAAGGAAATGCTTAAATGATTTAAGATATGTTTAGCTCAAGTTTAAATTTAAATAAAAATAACAATAAAGGTTATTTTGATATAGTTTGATAAAATAAGTAATTTATTAATAAAGAAACAATTTCTTTTATAAATTATTTAGAGTTATCAAAATTGTTATTTTCAAAATATAATAATACATTGTTTTTAACAAATAGATTTTAATAAAAGTAATTGTTTTTCAAATTTTAATTGTGTAGTTATACGAATATATATAACTTGATTTGAATTTGAATTCAAAGCTTTAAAAATTTTAAAGTATAAATATTTTTAATTTGTTTTGATTTTAAGATATTTGCATAAACTTTATTTTCATAAATCAAATTGGATTAATTCATTTTGAAATTATCCACATATAAATAAATACATATTAACTAATTAATTAAACAAAGATTCACTTTTCTTCTTATATTAACATCTAGCTAAATAACTAATTAACATTAATTATAAATAATTAACATTAAGGACAAATGTAAACATTTTGCAAATTAAATGAGCATGTGTTAACTAATTAACACGCTTACTTGACAAATGTTAAGAGTTGAGACAAGTGTCCTTTTATTTTTGATTTTAATTTCTAAATAAATCAATTACACTTATAAAAACAAGTTTTCTTCATTCCCATTTCTTTCTTTTTTATCTTCATTTTTTCAAAAGCTAAGATAAAAGCTTCAGCTGAAAATTTATTCAAAGCAAAACAGTAACCACTTCCTCAAAACCAAACTCATATTCAAATTTAAGATCTGAAATTATTATTTTTCCTCAAATCAGAATCAGGTTTCAATTCAAATTATGCATGCATTTTTTTTTCTTTCAATCTGAGATCAATAATCATTTTCTTCCAAAATCGGTAATCTTTTCATATCCTCTGCAAATCATCTTCCCCTGTAAAACCTTCTCAAATCTGAAGACCTGCATTTTCTTCTATCTGGAGTTTCATATAGCATGCATATAAGTGTTCAGTATCAAGCCTTCAAGCTTTTAACTCAAGCAAACAAAGCACTCAAGTTGTAGTCAAATACAAGAAGGAACTGCATATTTCCAGAATTAAAAAGCACCAAAGTTTTTTCAAAAACTGTTCTGTCTTCCAATATAACAGGTGAGTAACATTTTAATTAATGAAGTTTAAACATTTTAGAAGTTGCTTGAGGATTTTCATGTTTCAATATGAATGATTTATGCTCTTGTGTAAGTTGTTTTTCTGTAGAAGTGTTTGAGTAACTTTTAAACTTAAAGTAAATTATGAATTGCATGTTATTGCTGTGGGAAACATTGCAAGTTTGTGTATATTTATAAGTATGTTGTATAGATATATGGTTGAATGCCTGTTGTATGATGCATGTGACATCTCTGTTTCCAGTTTAAGTACTTGTTTGAAATTAAATTCAAAACCTTTTAATTAAGTCACTGTTAAAACTTAAGTTTCAAAAGAAACTTATGTGTTCAATCAAATCTTATTTAAAAATTAAAAAAAAAATAGTTTGGAAAATACTCTGGAAGCCATAAGAACATATATGTGCAAGCATTATCAAATTTTCAAACATCTTAATTTGATGTTCTAGGTTTGGAATCTGGAATTACATTCAAAATAAAGATTTATAAAACTAAAATCCAAAGATTTAAACTAAGATTGTAAGATCAGTTCTGGTATCAACTTAAAAGGGGAATATTCAGGTTTTAGGCGATCTCGGCAGTTTGGAAGGTCAGGATTCTTATTATGGATAGAGGAGTAATCAGAGAAGTTAGAAAAAATAAGAGATGGTGATGCAAATCACCTTGGCAGCCGCGATGATGTGTTTTTACCTGGAGCCCTAGTTTTTGAAGGAGTTAGTAAATAGATGGGCACGGCTTTAAGGTTTGATCGAGTGCAACTGCGTTTTAGGATTTGAAAGCTTGGGCGTAGATGAGGCTGTGGCCGGTGGTGGAGGTTCTCTGGTGGTCGGAGCATCGTGGGGGAAGTGATGACAGGTTTTGGAAATTGTTTCTGTTGGGATTCCAGGTTTTGGAATGGAAACGTAATTTCGATTTCGTGAATTCGAAGGAGAATCTGAGTGTGGTAGTTGTTTGAGAGGTTGGACGCCGGCGTAGGGAAGCCACCAGAGGTGGCTGGTGATGGCTGGAGGCACGGTGCACGTGCACCGTGCAAAAAATCTTTGAGCCTGTTGATTTCTGGGTATAGGAGTGTTTGGACTCGAAGTGTAACTCGGGTATTTTTTTTTCTCTCGAAGAAATGGCCTGTCAGACTCGAAGCGTTTTGAGGTGGGCTCGGGTAACTGTAATATTACAGTTTCCTGTAGAAACTGTCTGCGGTTTTTAAAAATTTGAATCAAAAGTTTAAGTGAAGTTAAGTTTTTAAATCTGAGTTAGGTTTAAAGCTAGTTGTATTATAGATTCAAATGATTTTGAATCTTATAAGTTTTAAAAATTTAAAAGAGGTTTCAGTTTTTAAAAAAAAAATAGGAAATTGGCAGTTTTTTGGAAATTTTAAATTTCATTTTAAATTTGAAAGCTAATTTTAAATTAGCAGTTTAAATTCAAATCTAAGTCCAGATTTCTTAAGGATTTTTAAATCTTCAAGTTTTTAAAAATGAATTTGTACTTTTAAATAAGGAGTTTAAAATCAAGGTATAAAGCAAGAGTAAATTCAAGTTTAAATTCAAAACAATTTAAATAAAGAATGGTTTCAAGTTTATTGAATTTAAAATCTGATATTTAAATAAGTTCTAAAATTTTGTATGATTTTCAAAACAAGTTTAAATTTAAATTGTTTATTAGAAGTAAATTTGTTTTCAAACAAATATTTTAAACTTGATTTCCATTTTGAATGAAGTTATTTATAAAAGGAAGATAAATGGTTTGTTAATTTGAATTTTGAAATTTTAAATGGTAATGTACTTTGAACTAAATTTCAAACAAATTAAGTAAATTAAGACTTATCTTATATAAGTTTTAATTATAAGTAATAAATGTTATTGACATCTATTTGAGAAAGAATATAAATGGAATTTAAATGGGTTATGCTTAAATAAATATCATTTTGAATTTTAGATTCAAAATGGAAATTGGATTTAAATTTAAAAATGAAATGTTCTAAGTACACAATATTAATAAAATTATAAATAAGAAATGGATTTTCTTAGAAATTATTAGGGTGTTAAGATAATTAAATAAATAAGATAATTAAGGAATGATTATTTATTAATTTATAATTAATAATTTGAATTAATTTAAATTAGAGATTAATTAAGAAAAGTAATTAAAGAATTAATAATAGTTCATGATGGTCATTAACTAAGATCTATTTAGTAATTAATTAATATGATTAATTTTTAATAATTAATTGGATTAAATAATTAATAAATTGTGAAATTTATTTAAGTTAATTACTAAATGAAAGTAATTAAGACATTAATTATTTAATGTAATTAAGGGGGCTTATTGAGGGTGGTTTAAATTAATTAATTAAGTTTAATTTATTTTAACATTGGATTTGATAATAATTACTTGATGTAACTAATGAAGTAAAATTACTCAGTGAAGTAATTAGAGATAATTACTGGATGCAATTAATAGATAATGTTGAGATGACGAAAGTAACTTAGATTAAATTATTGTATAATTAATCAAGGGATTAATTAAAGAAATTAATTAAGGAATAATTAATTTGATAAGTAATTAAGCGTAGTTAATTACTAAATGTGATTAATCAAAGGTGATTAATAATTATGGTATAATTGAGATTAATTACCTAATGTAATTAATTTAAATAAGATAATTAATTAAATAAATATCATTAAATAATAATTAATGATATAATTAAGATTGATTAATTAAGATTAATTAATCATTAATAAGTGATTAAGGGTAATTAATTAATTTTAATTAATTAAGATTTAATGTAATTAATTACAGTTAATTAATTAATGAAGTAATTAAAGGTTAATTACTGATTATGGTTAAGAGTAATTAATTTGTGAAATTTATTAAAGGATAATTACTTGAATGAAATTAAAGGATAATTAATCAAGGTGATTAATTAAAGTGATTAATTAGAGGATAATTAATAAATTAATTGGTAATTAATTAATGATGATGTAAGAAAGGTTTATATTGATGTAAGTAATTAATTTAATTCACTTTAAATTAATTAGAGAAGATGTAATTAATTTAATTTATTTTAAATTAATTATAGATAGTATGATTATAGGTCATTGCTTATGAATGGTAGTTATTGGTTGCTTTGAATGGTTTTGAATCTCAGCTATGAGATTAATAATGTTGAGTGATATGGATGTATTGGTTGCATTGTGATGATGATATGGGTTATCTTTGATAGTGATATATGTGGATTATCTATGGTTACGATAATGATAATTGTCTGTTGTGAATCTATGAGTTATCTATCTGTGTGTATACAGATAATTAGATTGAACTGTTTTAAACTTTAAAATAACTTGGATCTAAAAGACACGCTTTGGATTTCGATGAGACCGGGATCGGGTTTCCATATTTGGATATCCGAAAACCACATCGATTCCAATTAAACGTTAGGTCGTTAATCCAAGTGGAGCGAGTCAAGACTCGAGGTGTAAGGGCTAAACGTCAGTATAACTCTGTGGGTGATTCCGTAATGAGTTTGATGGAATAGTACTTATAGATTCGAGATGGTGAATTAGAGTGCAAGGGTTATCGTCGTTAACTCTGAGGATGATTCCAAAACGAGTGTAACGAGATAATGCCTTCGGTTTCGTTCGAACCCGGAACGAACTTGTATGGACTGAATGCTTTCAGAACATCGTCAGGTGGACGATGAGCATTCTAAGATAATGTGTCCTCTAAAGGTAATCATAGCCTCAAGCCTCATCAACTGGGAATGGCTAAAACAGGGGAGGTGCAGCAAGGCTTCGTGGGCAGCTCCCACTGGAGAGCAAGATTGATCCCTGTCTAGAGGTCCCTTTTTATTTGGCTGTGTGGGCAGTTGGAATAGCGCGCCAACTGCGGGGTTGTCTTGTTCGGTACTATTCAGTAAGGAATGGGTCCGACCTTGTGTTGCAGGGGAGTGGGAGTACTCCTCGGTATGTTGATCTAGTCCACGTATTGTGACGGGCGGTTCCCTAGTATCCCTGCCGTTGTATGGAATCCAAAATCCAATAAGTGCCAACGGTTTTGATTGTATTACCCACTTTTGTGGCTAGTAGCTGGAATTTAATCATGTAACAATTTCGGCTATTTCATATTTACTTGAAAACCCTAGACCTATTATAATATCATTGGATTTCCTATCAAATGTTTTGGTTAGCGTAAGGTAAAAACTTTTCCATGTTTATGTGTGGGAAGTCTTACGTGATACCTTTCTTTCAAAGGATTTTTAAAGTTAAGCAACTTTAACTTGTTACTCACACCAGACCCATGACTGACCCGGAGTTTATTTTTGTTTTTCATAAACTCTTGGGTACTCAAATTTTTACGAGTAGCCAAGGGATTCAAGTTAGCTTTGACGAATATTGGAGGAGCAATGGAGCAGGAGGCTTCTGCATTAGATATATAGTATTCCGCTGTGTGTTCTGTGTTGTCCCTGAGTTGTATTATGTGTAAATACTAGACAGGTGTTTATAACTGTCTAGTATGTGTTGTATTATCTAAGTACTTTGATAGTGGTTGTAAACTATGTAAATATTTTATGTTATTAATATAATTTATTCGTTCCGCTGTTTAGATTCTGATGTGTTGTTTTCTTCTTCTTCTCTTTCTTTCAATTCTCTATCCCTTTCTTTCTTATTAACGATACGACTTCCTGGAGATAGGGAGTTGGGTCGTTACAGTGGTATCAGAGCTTTAGGTTGAGTGAATACCTAGGCTCTGGAGTGGTGTCTATCTTGAGAGAGCGTATTTGTAATTTTATATATATTTATATATATATATATTTATTTCTATCTATCTGTTGGATTATCTGTTCGGGTTTTCCAGTATAGGCTATAATGGTAGATAAGGTAGTAGTGTTTGTAACACGATTACTACCATTGATTGGAGTCTGATGTTTGAGGTTGGATGTATCTATCGAGACTGTAGACCTAATACCGTCTCGAGTAAGATTTGTTGTGTTGAAGTATTTCAACGATCTCTGAAGGAAACCTGTTAAGGTTCGGAGACATCTTTGAAGTACAAAATTTTGTTAGTAGAGTTTGATTTGTTCAGTTTGAGCTGGGGTAAGTTATGGTATTTTGATACATCAGGAAGTTGTAACTGCGTGATGAGAAGCAGTAACTATGGATTGTTTCCAAAGATGTTTTCTTTGGAAAAAGTTTGGGAAGTGTGACTGTCCCGAAGTTGTGGCTGGATTCGGTAGGATGTTGTGGTGTTTCTGTCTGCTTTGGAGTCTGAGTTTCTCGAAGAGCTTTGGATTAGAAAGTTTGGCATCGATGTCAGCAATGCAGCTCGGAGTGTTCTGTATGCCGACAGAGAGGTCATAGCGGAGTAGTTTTTCTGAAGATGGAGTTCAGAAGCAGCTGAGTAAATCCATTTCTTCAATGGATTGACTAGACCAGTGTAAGCTGTTCTGTTTGGTAAAGAGAGAACAGTTTTCTTTGGAAATTTATCTGGGTTGATCGCAAAAGTGACTTGCGATTGTTTGAATGTTCTTTTAGATGGTTGAAGATTGTTCTGGATATCTTCTAAGAAGACAGAGATTTGTCCGCATCTGGAAATTGAGTTCTCTTATCGACTAGTATCCCAGGAGTGGAACCGGTGGTTCTGTTTAGTTGGAGAATGATTCCCAGAGATGGAGTTTGATGTAGCAACTCGGTTTTGATGGAATTTCTGAGTTTCTCTTTATGGATCTGTAGAACTATATTTCTGGAGATGATGTCAAATTAGTGTTTGTCAGTATTGTCTTATCTACTTCGGATCAGAGTTGTGCAGCGGAAGCAGTTTGATAGTGTTTCTGATTTTCTTTTCCGGATCAGGGGAAGTTTGTAGTTTTCTGCTGGTTATGAAGTAAGATTTTGTTTTGGTTTTGGATTGATCTTGAGGAGATCAGTATGTTGGGTTGTTTTAGTTCTGATTTGTTCTAGAGGAATCAGCAAGGGTTGAGCTGATCTGTTTGGATGTTGGCAGCCTAGGATTCGTCCAAAGACTTTTGTGGATAAGGGACGAAGGAATTTGGAATTCGTAGTTGGAGACTTCGTTATTATTGGAGTTTTCTCTGATCCAAGGAGCTATAAGTTAGGGTAGGACGGAAAACTAGCTCCGAGATGTTTTGGATCTCTTCCGTGTTTTGGTTGGGTAAGTGTTTGGTTTTTAGGATTGAATGGCTAGTTTGGATAATTGGGATTCGATGAGTTTCACGTATCTCTGAGGGAGTACGTGTATGGTCTACCTCTGGTTTTAAAATCAGCAGTTATAGAAGGTTTGGTTGTTGAATCAGACTCGTCTGTAGTCTGATATGTTGACTAGTTCGGTGTATCTAGATGAATAGGAGCTCTATAGCTTAGAAATATTGATTGTTTGAATTCTGTAGAGCGAGTATCCCGGTATATATACTTGGGAAACTCGAGGAAGTTCTATCCAGAATTTTTCTGGATAGTTAGGTTTTTTTATTGGATGAATTGATTGCTATGGTTGTTAGCATATCATTGGTATATGCTTGTGTTTTAAAATTTAATCTTTAGAAAGATTACTAAATTACCTTTGTTTTAAATTTCGGGGACGAAATTCTTTTAAGGGGGGAGGAATGTGATGACCCGGAATTTTTGGCAATATCAATTTAATAATCTAAATTGAAAATTAAATTGATTTGATAATCCTTGTTAATAAGATTTGAATTAATTTAATAATCCAATTAAAATACATATGTAATTGATAGATTTTATCTTTTAAAGTTAATAATTGTTTTATATTTATAATGTATATATGATATGTATATGTTGTAAGTAGATTTTGTTTTAATCTAATAAATAAATATGGTTTTAAATTGATAAGATAAAAATTTAATTTGTTTAAATTAAATTATTTGGTATTAAGCTTTTTAAAAGTATATGATAAATAACCAAATGATTTTAAATACATAAGGAAATGTTTAAATGATTTAGGATATGTTTAGCTCAAGTTTAAATTTAAATAAAAATAACAATAAAGGTTATTTTGATATAGTTTGATAAAATAAGTAATTTATTAATAAAGAAACAATTTCTTTTATAAATTATTTAAAGTTATCAAAATTGTTATTTTCAAAATATAATAATACATTGTTTTTAACAAATAGATTTTAATAAAAGTAATTGTTTTTCAAATTTTAATTGTGTAGTTATACGAATATATATAACTTGATTTGAATTTGAATTCAAAGCTTTAAAAATTTTAAAGTATAAATATTTTTAATTTGTTTTGATTTTAAGATATTTGCATAAACTTTATTTTCATAAATCAAATTGGATTTATTCATTTTGAAATTATCCACATATAAATAAATACATATTAACTAATTAATTAAACAAAGATTCACTTTTCTTCTTATATTAACATCTAGCTAAATAACTAATTAACATTAATTATAACTAATTAACATTAAGGACAAATGTAAACATTTTGCAAATTAAATGAGCATGTGTTAACTAATTAACACGCTTACTTGACAAATGTTAAGAGTTGAGACAAGTGTCCTTTTATTTTTTATTTTAATTTCTAAATAAATCAATTACACTTATAAAAACAAGTTTTCTTCATTCCCCATTTCTTTTTTTTTATCTTCATTTTTCAAAAGCTAAGATAAAAGCTTCAGCTGAAAATTTATTCAAAGCAAAACAGTAACCACGTCCTCAAAACCAAACTCATATTCAAATTTAAGATCTGAAATTATTATTTTTCCTCAAACCAGAATCAGGTTTCAATTCAAAGTCTGCATGCATTTTTTTTCTTTCAATCTGAGATCAATAATCATTTTCTTCCAAAATCTGTAATCTTTTCATATCCTCTGCAAATCATCTTCCCCTGTAAAACCTTCTCAAATCTGAAGACCTGCATTTTCTTCTATCTGGAGTTTCATATAGCATGCATATAAGTGTTCAGTATCAAGCCTTCAAGCTTTTAACTCAAGCAAACAAAGCACTCAAGTTGTAGTTAAATACAAGAAGGAAATGCATATTTCCAGAATTAAAAAGCACCAAATTTTTTTCAAAAACTGCTCTGTCTTCCAATATAACAGGTGAGTAACATTTTAATTAATGAAGTTTAAACATTTTAGAAGTTGCTTGAGGATTTTCATGTTTCAACATGAATGATTTATGCTCTTGTGTAAGTTGTTTTTCTGTAGAAGTGTTTGAGTAACTTTTAAACTTAAAGTAAATTATGAGTTGCATGCTATTGTTGTGGGAAACATTGCAAGTTTGTGTATATTTATAAGTATGTTGTGTAGATATATGGTTGAATACCTGTTGTATGATGCATGTGACATCTCTGTTTCCAGTTTAAGTACTTGTTTGAATTTAAATTCAAAACCTTTTAATTAAGTCACTGTTAAAACTTAAGTTTCAAAAGAAACTTGTGTGTTCAATCAAATCTTATTTAAAAATTAAAAAAAAATAGTTTGGAAAATACTCTGGAAGCGATAAGAACAGATATGTGCAAGCATTATCAAATTTTCAAACATCTTAATTTGATGTTCTAGGTTTGGAATCTGGAATTACATTCAAAATAAAGATTTATAAAACTAAAATCCAAAGATTTAAACTAAGATTGTAAGATCAGTTCTGGTATCAACTTAAAAGGGGAATATTCGGGTTTTAGGCAATCTCGGCAGTTTGGAAGGTCAAGATTCTTATTATGGATAGAGGAGTAATCAGAGAAGTTAGAAAAAATAAGAGATGGTGATGTAAATCACTTTGGCAGCCGCGATGATGTGTTTTTACCTGCAGCCCTAGTTTTTGAAGGAGTTAGTAAATAAATGGGCATGACTTTAAGGTTTGATCGAGTGCAACTGCGTTTTAGGATTTGAAAGCTTGGGCGTAGATGAGGCTATGGCCGGTGGTGGAGGTTCTCTGGTGGTCGGAGCATCGTGGGGGAAGTGATGACAGGTTTTGGAAATTGTTTCTGTTGGGATTCCAGGTTTTGGAATGGAAACGTAATTTCGATTTCTTGAATTCGAAGGAGAATCTAAGTGTGGTAGTTGTTTGAGAGGTTGGACGCCGGCGTAGGGAAGCCACCAGAGGTGGCTGGTGATGGCTGGAGGCACGGTGCACGTGCACCGTGCAAAAAATCTTTGAGCCTGTTGATTTCTGGGTATAGGAGTGTTTGGACTCGAAGTGTAACTCGGGTATTTTTTTTTTCTCGAAGAAATGGCCTGTCAGACTCGAAGCGTTTTGAGGTGGGCTCGGGTAACTGTAATATTACAGTTTCCTGTAGAAACTGTCTGCGGTTTTTAAAAATTTGAATCAAAAGTTTAAGTGAAGTTAAGTTTTTAAATCTGAGTTAGGTTTAAAGCTAGTTGTATTATAGATTCAAATGATTTTGAATCTTATAAGTTTTAAAAATTTAAAAGAGGTTTTCAGTTTTTTAAAAAATAATATAGGAAATTGACAGTTTTTTGGAAATTATAAATTTCATTTTAAATTTGAAAGATAATTTTAAATTAGCAGTTTAAATTCAAATCAAAGTCCAGATTAAGGATTTTTAAATCTTCAAGTTTTGAAAAATGAATTTGTACTTTTAAATAAGGAGTTTAAAATCAAGGTATAAAGCAAGAGTAAATTCAAGTTTAAATTCAAAACAATTTAAATAAAGAATGGTTTCAAGTATATTGAATTTAAAATCTGACATTTAAATAAGTTAAAAAAATTTGAATGATTTTCAAAACAAGTTTAAATTTAAATTGTTTATTAGAAGTAAATTTGTTTTCAAACAAATATTTTAAACTTGATTTCCTTTTTGAATGAAGTTATTTATAAAAGGAAGATAAATGGTTTGTTAATTTGAATTTTGAAATTTTAAATGGTAATGTACTTTGAACTAAATTTCAAACAAATTAAGTAAATTAAGACTTATCTTATATAAGTTTTAATTATAAGTAATAAATGTTATTGACATCTATTTGAGAAAGAATATAAATGGAATTTAAATGGGTTATGCTTAAATAAATATCATTTTGAATTTTAGATTCAAAATGGAATTTGGATTTAAATTTAAAAATAAAATATTCTAAGTACACAATATTAATAAAATTATAAATAAGAAATGGATTTTCTTAGAAATTATTAGGGTGTTAAGATAATTAAATAAATAAGATAATTAAGGAATGATTATTTATTAATTTATAATTAATAATTTGAATTAATTTAAATTAGAGATTAATTAAGAAAAGTAATTAAAGAATTAATAATAGTTCATGATGGTCATTAACTAAGATCTATTTAGTAATTAATTAATATGATTAATTTTTAATAATTAATTGGATTAAATAATTAATAAATTGTGAAATTTATTTAAGTTAATTACTAAATGAAAGTAATTAAGACATT
Organism: Allium cepa; assembly: GCA_030765085.1. Lineage (NCBI taxonomy): Eukaryota > Viridiplantae > Streptophyta > Magnoliopsida > Asparagales > Amaryllidaceae > Allium > Allium cepa. The sequence continues at coordinate 663,897,317 of CM060937.1, forward strand.
AATTATTTAATGTAATTAAGGGGGCTTATTGAGGGTGGTTTAAATTAATTAATTAAGTTTAATTTATTTTAACATTGGATTTGATAATAATTACTTGATGTAATTAATGAAGTAAAATTACTCAGTGAAGTAATTAGATATAATTACTGGATGTAATTAATAGATAATGTTGAGATGAAGAAAGTAATTTAGATTAAATTATTGTATAATTGATCAAGGGATTAATTAAAGAAATTAATTAAGGAATAATTAATTTGATAAGTAATTAAGCGTAGTTAATTACTAAATGTGATTAATCAAAGGTGATTAATAATTATGGTATAATTGAGATTAATTACCTAATGTAATTAAATTGAATAAGATAATTAATTAAATAAAGATCATTAAATAATAATTAATGATATAATTAAGATTGATTAATTAAGATTAATTAATCATTAATAAGTGATTAAGGGTAATTAATTAATTTTAATTAATTAATATTTAATGTAATTAATTATAGTTAATTAATTAATGAAGTAATTAAAGGTTAATTACTGATTATGGTTAAGAGTAACTAATTTGTGAAATTTATTAAAGGATAATTACTTGAATGAAATTAAAGGATAATTAATCAAGGTGATTAATTAGAGGATAATTAATAAATTAATTGGTAATTAATTAATGATGATGTAAGCAAGGTTTATATTGATGTAAGTAATTAATTTAATTCACTTTAAATTAATTAGAGAAGATGTAATTAATTTAATTTATTTTAAATTAATTATAGATAGTATGATTATAGGTCATTTCTTATGAATGGTAGTTATTGGTTGCTTTGAATGGTTTTGAATCTCAGCTATGAGATTAATAATGTTGAGTGATATGGATGTATTGGTTGCATTGTGATGATGATATGGGTTATCTTTGATAGTGATAAATGTGGATTATCTATGGTCATGATAATGATAATTGTCTGTTGTGAATCTATGAGTTATCTATCTGTGTGTATATAGATAATTAGATTGAACTGTTTTGAACTTTAAAAAAACTTGGACCTAAAAGAAACTCTTTGGAATTCGATGAGACCGGGATCGGGTTTCCATATTTGGATATCCGAAAACCACATCGATTCCAATTAAGCGTTAGGTCGTTAATCCAAGTGGAGCGAGTCAAGACTCGAGGTGTAAGGGCTAAACGTCAGTATAACTCTGTGGGTGATTCCGTAATGAGTTTGACGGAATAGTACTTATAGATTCGAGATGGTGAATTAGAGTGCAAGGGTTATCGTCGTTAACTCTGAGGGTGATTCCAAAACGAGTGTAATGAGATAATGCCTTCGGTTTCGTTTGAACCCGGAACGAACTTGTATGGACTGAATGCTTTCAGAACATCGTCAGGTGGACGATGAGCATTCTAAGATAATGTGTCCTCTAAAGGTAATCGTAGCCTCAAGCCTCATCAACTGGGAATGGCTAAAACAGGGGAGGTGCAGCAAGGCTTCATGGGTAGCTCCCACTGGAGAGCAAGATTGATCCCTGTCTAGAGGTCCCTTTTTATTCGGCTGTGTGGGCAGTTGGAATCGCGCGCCAACTACGAGGTTGTCTTGTTCGGAACTATTCAGTAAGGAATAGGTCCGGCCTTGTGTTGCAGGGGAGTGGGAGTACTCCTCGCTACGTTGATCTAGGCCACATACTATGACGGGCGGTACCCCAGTATCCCTGCCATTGTATGGAATCCAAAATCCAATAAGTGCCAACGGTTTTGATTGTATTACCCACTTTTGTGGCTAGTAGCTGGAATTTAATCATGTAACAATTTCGGCTATTTCATATTTACTTGAAAACCCTAGACCTATTATAATATCACTGGATTTCCTATCAAATGTTTTGGTTAGCGTAAGGTAAAAACTTTTCCATGTTTATGTGTGGGAAGTCTTCCGTGATACCTTTCTTTCAAAGGATTTTTAAAGTTAAGCAACTTTAACCTGTTACTCAAACCAGACCCATATCTGACCTGGATTTTATTTTTGTTTTCATAAACTCTTGGGTACTCAAATTTTTACGGGTAGCCAAGGGATTCAGGTTAGCTTTGACGAATATTGGAGGAGCAATGGAGCAGGAGGCTTCTGCGTTAGATATATAGTATTCCGTTGTGTGTTCTGTGTTGTCTCTGAGTTGTATTATGTGTAAATACTAGACAGGTGTTTATAATTGTCTAGTATGTGTTGTATTATCTGAGTACTCTGATAGTGGTTGTAAACTATGTAAATATTTTATGTTATTAATATAATTTATTCGTTCCGCTGTTTAGATTCTGATGTGTTGTTTTCTTCTTCTTCTCTTTCTTTCAATTCTCTATCCCTTTCTTTCTTATTAACGATACGGCTTTCTGGAGATAGGGAGTTGGGTCGTTACATTGTGAATATGCTAAAATTTGATAAGATAAGTATATATTTTTGGATAAAGAGATTTAATTTATTTAGAATTTAAATTAAATAGGACTTGGTGTTTTTCTGTGAAAAGAAGTATTTGGTTGAATTGATTGTTAATTTGATAGTTAAATAACTGACTATCAAATCTGGACCTAAATATAACTTTGGAAATATGTAGAAGAAGCATGGGAATTATATGGTACAGTTACCGTTCGAGGTGCTATACTGTACTAGTAAACTCGTTTCGTTCTTCTAGGAATTTTATAAGGAAATCCGTCCACTAACGGTTAAGAGGTGATCTCCGATCTTATTTTTGTCTGTTTATTTCCTAGAGAACTGGGGTTGAGTTTACGGAGAAACAGCGAACACTTTTTTCGAAGAGACCGGGATCGGATTTTTTATCTGAAAACCACTTCGATCCAACGAGTACGTTTTCAAAATAAAGACAAGAGCTTGGAGTCGAAGATGGAGTAGTGAAGTGCAAGGGCTAATCGCTACTAATTATGAGGGTGATTCCAATATGGATGTAGTAGGAATAGTGCATTCGGCTCCGTTCGGATCGAGAACGGACTTGTATGTATGAATGCTATTGGTACATTGTCATTGGAGGACAATGAGCATTCTAAGTGAAAATTCCTCAAAAGGTAATCGCAGCCTATAGCCTCATCAATCGGGTAATGACTGAAAAGCAGGGGAGATGCAGAAAGGCTATGTGGGTAGCACTCAATTAGGGTATGTTTATCACCTTTATAGATACCCTCGGATATTATTGCTCGTATTATGGAAGGAGCTCGGAAAAGGGTGGGAACACCCGGGTTGATCCCATATTCGGTCTATCTAGGTCAGGGATAGTCCAGTCTTTTGTAGTAAGGGATCCTGGCGTGGTCCTCGGTACATTGTTCTAGACGTGTACTATGACAGGCGATACACCAGTGCTTATTCATTCAGATGGAATACATCCTCTAATAAGCGTCGTACGATTTTGATTTTGCCCAACTATGCCCAAACGTGAGATGAAAGCATTTCAACTATTTGAATAAATATTTGTACTTAGACACTATTATAGTATCATGGGATTTTGATATGAAATGTTTTGCTTATCCTAAGGTAAAAACCCGTTGTGTTTATGTGTGGCATGGTCTCACGAGATACCTTTGATTTTTAAAGTATTTTGATAACATTAATAATTCAAATTTAGTGTGTTTTCTCTTGCTGGTTTTTCAGACTGACTCGGGTATTATTTTATTATAATGCTCGGGTCAGACCGAGTATTTCAGGTACAGCTTAGGATGCCATGGAGCTCAAAAGACGAGCTGGAGACCGAGACGTATTCTCGTACTTGTTTATTTCCGCTGCAATGTTTTGATTGAAATTACCAGCAGTTGTAAGGGCAGGTTGTTATAACTACCCAGTCTGGTAATTATTGATTTTTACTCTGATGTGAGATATGTATATTACAATTTTTGATTTGTGTAAAGAGCTATTGATATTATATTTTATTATGTCTGGTGTGAGATTTTGTTATTGTTTAGTTTCTTCTTTCTTCTACCTTCTTTCTTCTACCTCAATAATCTGTCTTTCCGACACTCAATCATTCGGCATATCATACGATGAGCGTATTTATGTCAATTTTCGAGGGTCAAAAAGGGGGGGGGGTCGTCGCAGCATGAAGAAGTTATTGCAATCTGAAGAAAAAATAGCTGCTTCCACCTAGGTGGAGCTCAAATATTAGATGTAGCCTGTTGTTAACGCTAAAATTTGAACGCTAACACCCCGGTGTATGAGTTGTAGTTGTGAAAGCACCACCCGATAACTCGGGAATAGATTATAAGCAGATGATAGCGGAAAAGCAGTAAACAACAACAATTTTATAGTGGTTCGGCTTAATGGAATAGCCTACGTCCACTTTAAGTACTTTTATTGATGATCTCGTTACAAGCTGATACAATTCTTTCCAAGTACAATACACTTTGAATTACAAGTCACTTAGAACAAGTAGATTAAACTTCAATGGAGATTAGAGTCTTCAAATCCATGCTGGACGTGTGTGTTCTTTTCTCGAAGTTGTTTGTAGCGTTCTTCGTGTCTTGAGAGCTTTAAGTGTTTGATTGGTTTGGAATGCAGCGGAGTAACAGCGCTTGAAGAGAATGAGCCAAAAGTCCTTTTTTAGTTGGAGTTAGGATCATATTTATAGGCGTTTTTCAGAATAAGGTCGTAGGTCGTGACCGACCTAAGTAAGGTCGTGGGTCGTGACCGACCTAAGTAAGGTTGTAGTTGACCTGAAGAGTATTGGCCCCTCCTTCCTCACGCATGCTGATTTGCACAAGTACTAGGTCGTGAGCGACCTATCCCCCTGTGGCATTGCATAGTCTTCTATATTCTGGTGTTTAGGTCGTTAGCGACCTAACCTAAGTCGCGAGTACTTTCCTGCAGCCATAGTTAATCTTAAGTCGCTGAGTCCCTTAGGTCGCGACCTTCCTTAGGTCGCGGAGCTCCTTAGGTCGGTGGATAGTTAAGTCGCGGAGTTCCATAGGTCGAGTCCATCTTCAGGTCGCACTCACTCTTAGGTCGCGACCTCCTTTAGGTTGTAGCTTTCTGTTAGGTCGCAACAATCCTTAGGTTGCAACACTTTAGGTCGCAGCTACTCTTAGGTCGCTGGTTCCGCTAGGTCGCGGCCTTCCTTAGGTCTGAGCACATAGTTAGGTCGTTTGAGTGCAATAGGTCGCGGAATGCTATAGGTCGGCGCTTCCCTTAGGTCGCAGATACTTTTAGGTCGCTTGATGAGTTAAGTTGCCATGCCATTCCTGTAGTTAGGTCGCTCCATGCCTTTAGGTTTTAGGTCGCTAATGAAGAGGAATTAACATTTGCCCCTCGAAGTACGTGCCTAGGTCGTAGGTCGCGTGCTTCGACCTGACTTAGCTAGGTCGTGAGCGACCTAACACTTGTGCCGATACGCTTGTCTATTTGTTTTCCCATATTTGTTTCATATAAAACTGTTAGGTCGCTACTTCTTCCTCATTTCATTGCTCTAACCTCCTACTGCCATTAACAATTCTCTGAGCTTCCAAAGGCGAATTCGACCCATCCAGTCACCGATTCACTTTCATCATTACGTCTCGTAAGTAAACCTGGTCTTCATCCTATCATAATCGCCGTTAAATCATGAATTCTCACTTTCTGACCTTAGCTCAACTCCATGTATCACGCTTTATCTCGAGTGATTGTTGCGATCGATTTTTTCGGTCGTTATTTGGTTGATTTAGGAAGTCATGGCAATGCGTTGAATTCATGATGGATTGAGGATTTTTTGGTTAGTTTTTGGAATGATCTGGTGGTATGAAGAGATGGTAAATTTCATGGAGACGATGATGAATCTCTTCGGGTAGTTGATGGCGGGTTATTGGGTCTGGTGAAGCATTGCGTGGAGAGGAAGTTAGTGACCTAGCAGATCTGAACGACTCAAAATAATTCGCGATCTAATGATCCTTGCGACCTAAGGAATAGTTTCGACCTATACTAGGTCGCTGAACGACCTAATATTCATATGACCTAAGACTTTGCATGAGTTAAGAGTTACTCGAGCTAAGAACTGCGCAACCTAACTGCCTTACGACATAGGCTTTAGGTCGCGGCCGAGCTAACACTAAGACGAATTTGTAAAGCCTTATCCTTTACTTTGCACAGCGCGACCTAAGAAGGCTCCGACCTATGCTAGGTCGCTAGACGACCTAGGACTTATGAAATCTTGAGACAACTTTGATTGAACTGTTTGAACTTTGAACTATATGGACTTGAATTCTGTTGCACTTTGTTTTAGGTTATCTCTAATGCTAATAACCTGTTAAACATAACATTTGCAGAAAACTGGGACGAATATACTGCCATTGACTGCCCACATCGAATGACGGATTAGTCGATAAAGAATAATCAATTTAAATGAACTGTGTGAATGAAATGCTGTGAACCAATGAATTCAAGTGAAGTGTTAAAGCAAAACTAAAATATCCAGTTAAAGCTGATTCGTTCGCATTAACACTACACTTGAGATCTATATTAACAAGTTCTGAAATCTCATAGTCGACTAATTGTCAACTAGTTTGATTTCAGTTATGTTTGCTTTCCTCTTTTTTTTTTTAGTTCTGCACAACACTTCACACTTTTTAGGAAACGTGCACCTTCTCATCTGAACATCCAGTCGCTTATATAGAATGATGTCTCAACAAGAAGAGATGATAGAACACGCTGAAGGGGTTTTCCCGATTGCTATTCCACTAGAGAATCCTCCGGAAAGAACTCCTACCCTTTTGAAACAGCGGGCGCTTAATCAATTATGCGTTCAATTTGGCATTGCCGAGGCAGAAGTTTTACTCCCTGGACCAAATGACTCTGCTGATAGACCACCTTACGGTTTTGTTGCCATTAATCGACAAATGTGCTTGAGTGGAGCAATTCCTCCTTTTAATGAATTTCTCCGGCAAATCCTCCTTCGACTGACAATCTCTCCTTTCCAGTTGCACCCCAATGGCTATGCTATTTTGATGGGATTGTGTGTTCTGTTCAGGAGGACTCTTGATCGTCTTTCGAGTTTTGAGGAAATCTGTTACTTGTGCACTTTTGCGAAGAACAAGGACCATCCTTCAATTGTACTTGTAAGAGGTGCGAGGAACCGCAAACTTATTTTGGATTTGCCGGAGAGTGCACATGGTTTCCTGAATCAATACTTCTACATTCGTTGCCCCGCAGAATTTTACGCAGACTGGAGAGTAGGAAGTGAGATCTTTTTTCCCTTCTTTCTTTAATTTTATTCTAAGTTTTACCTGGTTCGTATTGCTAGATGCTGATTCCATTCCTTATTTTTACAGCACTTCCTCCTCCTTCTAGAGATTCCAGCCATAAGTCAGTTTTTGAAAGGCTGAGCACTATGGCTGCTGAAGAAAGAAGCGCAAAATTTCTATTGACAGAAGAACTTCTTCATCAGTTTGAGCTTCTACATCCTTCTCGTTCCACTCAAATACATGAAGTTCCAACGGAGGTTCCTGATTCTCCGACGAACACTCCTGATGCCCCAGTCTCCACTAAAGAGCACTTGCAGGGAGGAACTTCTATAGAAACTTCACTAGTTAAGTGTTCAATTCCGAAAGATGTTGCGGGGCCATCTGACAAGTCTGTACTTGCCCCAGTTACTGAAGAGGAATAACCCCTTCGATCTACTAGTGAAGGAGTTAAGAAAGAAAGCTCCAAAAAACAAGATGGCGATGATGTTTTTGAGGGGTTGAGCGATTTAATTGTGACATCTCAAGAACTTTTCAAAGATGATGTTTCTAAAACTGTCTCTTCTGTAATCGAGGCGACATCTTCTTTACAACAAATGTCAACTCCTCCTACTCAAGTTATCACTACCTCTATTCCACAGAGTGGTTTGTAACTCGATGCGCGTAGTTTACACGTTACACGACACTTTGGATTTCTCATCACTTCTACACACTTATCTTCTTGTACTTTAAAGATTTATAAAGCTTATTATTTTTATTCCAGATTCTCCTATGGGGCGCAGCGGCTCGTACTATGATGATTTCCAGCGCTACGGGAGGCGTAGCCAGTATGATTACAGGCGTTACCTCCCTTCTTACAGAGAATCGGATGAAGAGAGGGCCATCAGGAAAGCCGACGAGAGACGAGCATACGAAGAACGTCGCCGAAGGGAACAAGAAAGACATGATCTTCCCCACAGAGATGATGATACCCAAAAGAGAAAAGCTCATGATGAGAGAGGAAAGAGTCACATAGACGATTCTTCTAGCAAGCGGGCTAGACTTACTGAAGAAACAACTCCTTCAGCTTCTGAACATGTCCCTGCTCAATCTCCTGCTCCCGTTCGCTCCGACATTCAAGCAATCATCAACCGGCCCGCATACCAAGTCGGGCAAGGTCCTCCCACTCTTCAAAGTCGATTTCCTCAGTGGTGCCTGAGAGGGGTTCGATTTGATCTCGACTTGGTTCCTCTCGACAAACCGGCTATGCTGCGAAATCTTGATATTGTCAGGACCGATATTGAAAGAATGTCGAACTGGCAAAAACTTGTCGACGAACTTCAGAGGGTTAACCGAGCCAATCTCGAGGCCATGCTAACAATGGAGAACGATAAGGCTGAGTGGCAGAAGACTCTCGAACAGCATGACGCCGAAATGAGAAGTATTGCTTCCTACAATGAAAAGCTGGAAGCGGAAGTAGAAAAACTTAAGGAAGAATTAGCTACTTCATCTACTTTCCATTCTCAAAAGGAGAGCATGCTTCAGCAACAAGTACGAGATGCGCATGCCAGTCAAAGAGCAGTCGAAGATAAGCTTGCACACAAGGAAAAGGTCATAGAAGAATATCGTGCTGAAACTGTACAACTGCGAGAACAGACCGGCTCTCAAAGCTTGGAGATAGAGTTGTTAAAAACTCGACTTGCTATGGCCGAAAAGGAGCGCGACGAGGCTGTTGCTGGTAAACTTGCGGCCGAAGAGGCTCATCAAGCAACCAAAGCTGACATTAGCTCCACATTATTCGATTTTTATCTGCACAGCATTTTGGGACGTGGCAGCCTTGCCTTTCTAGGCCCCAAGTATGAAACCACACTGGCTGAAGTTTGGGAGGCAGCACTTGATATACTCGGTGGTAAAGGTGCTGGATATGCTGAGTCAGCCCTTGAAGAGCATTATCTTGATGATGAAGCCCGCGCCGCTCTTGCCAAGGGAAAAGAGCAGCTTGCCAGAGCGCAAGCCGGGATGGCGGAAGAGGAGCGTTCTGAAAAAGAAGTACCGCCTACTACCTCTGTACGTCCTCTAGTTTCTCCCGAGGTGGACATTACAGGCTCTAGTGCTCATTCGCCGCCTCCTACAAGAACCGGGGTAATTACCCCTACTGATGAAAAGGCTTTGGAGGACATTGGGGCTCAGAATTATGAGATTGAACTGACGAAGCCAACATCTTCAGGTAATTTCGACATTGGTCCGATTCAGGTGGATTGCCTGCTTATTCCTCAAAAATTTGATGAGCTTCTCGATTACTTCTTGAATCTCGATGAACCCATATCTCCCTTCTTTTGGGAAGATACTAACATTTTCAATTTCTCTTCTTCTGCAGTTGAAACAACAAGTGCTGTGCAGACTTCGCCTTCTCTGGTTATTCCTCCTCCATCTCTTCAGGTGACTCCTCCTTCCGCTTCACAACCCGGGTCACAAGAGGAGAAAATTGAGGCTCTTCATGGCTTGGATGACCCTATTGCTTCGCAGGAGCAAAAAGATGAGGGACTTGAAGGAGGCGAGATCTCTCCGGAGCGGACTCCTTCTGACGACGTAATTTTGTCCGCTCTCGTTACTCTAGGGAGTGAGTCTTCTTCGAAGAGAAGAAAAAAGCATGGGACATCGAAGAGGAGGGGGAAGAAAATTATCACCACTGAAGAGGAACCGGAAATTGCACCAGTTGCACCTCCCTCCCCTTCTTCCCTTATGCCTTCAGACCGACCTGAAAGACCTGAAAAGCTAACCATTCGGCCGGGTAAAGGGTCTAAAGGCGGAAAGAAGAAATGAAGAGTTGGGCTTTTTGATTCCTTTTTTGTGTAATGGTCGGATGTTGTGCAGGCACCGGCCCCTGCTTTTTTATTTTGAAACCTGTATCTGCAATATTTGCAATTGAATAAAATGATCTTTTATCTGTACAGACTTTTGTTTGAATTTAAGAATGCATTTATTATTCATTTTTGCACAAGTTTATTTATATGATATTGCGGTGAGCTTGTGGTATGTTGTTTGAGCGTATTTTACCGACGTAGCTATACCATTTTGTATGTAACTATACCATGTTGCCCCCATACCATGAGCTTACTGCAATATCGTATACTTTGAGGGGACTTGCACTCTCATTTTCTGAAGAATAATTACTTCATTTTCGAAGAGGATTTTTGTAGAGTGCAACTTCCTTCATATAAGTTTTTACGCTTTGTCCTTTGAAGAAATCACTTTTTCCTTTTGCGTATGTATACATTTTGCCAAGTGAATTCTTCTATGTGGTGAAGCGGGCCTCTGAAGGGTACTTTAACTTTAATTCTTCCTTTGAAAGTTAAAGTATGCTCTTGATGAGGATTTTTTTTTTAAATAGAAATTTGTACCTCTGAGGAGGGATTTTTCACGTTTCAACACTTGGAAGTTTTATTTCAATCTCGGTGAAACGTGTACCTCCGAAGAGTTGTGCCTTCGAAGAAAGCCTTTTCACGTTTCAACACTTGGAAGTTTTATTTCGATCTCGGTGAAACGTGGGCTTCCAGGAAGGTTTTTATTTTTAATTGTGTCCCCGGGAGGGGGTTGTACCTCTAAGGAGGGATTTTTCACGTTTCGACACTTGGAAGTTTTATTTCAATCTCGGTGAAACGTGTACCTCCAAAGAGTTGTGCCTTCGAAGAAAGCCTTTTCACGTTTCAACACTTGGAAGTTTTATTTCAATCTCGGTGAAACGTGGGCTCCCAGGAAGGTCTTTATTTTGTTTTGCATTTCAACTTTGGTGAAGTGAAATCCCGAAGAGCGGTCATAACACTTCAACTCCTGGTGAAATGGGCCTCTGAAGAGGGCTTTTATTTTGTTTGCATTTCAACTTTGGTGAAGTGAAATTCCGAAGAGCGGTCATAACACTTCAACTCCTGGTGAAATGTGCCTCAGAGAGGGATTTCATCGCCTGGAAGTTACTCTCTCATGGTTGGAGGGTCATGACTCCTCCAATCTTTTTTGTTGAGTAGAGAACTTTCTTTATCCTCCGAAGAGTTGTGCCTCCGAAGAGGACTTGTGATGCCGATGATGGCTTTGGTTGTTCCTCTGTTCACTTGGTTATGCCTTTTCAATGATCCTCCGCCCCTCTTTTTTTTTTTTAAGAGTAACTTGTTTAATCCAAGGAAGTGTGTTTCATTGTCAGGCAATTTCGTGAGAACGAGCACTGGCTTCTTAATTGGATGTTTGTTTGTTCAAAGGATCTCAATTTATTAGCAAAGACCCGTTTCTGTCGAAATCATAGGCCGTTCAATTGAAGTACTTCCTATCTAGGATTTGAATTCGGGGCTCTTGTGACTTGAAATCACTTGGTCTTTTTATGTGCAAGTTTCACTTCCATTGTCTGCAAAAATTCAAATCGACATTTCAGCAATACATTCTATGTACTTTTTATATCGAAAATAAAGCAAACATGTAATAATAATAAGGAACACAAGATTTATAGTGGTTCGGCCAGGAAATTGGGCCTACATCCACTTTATATTCTTTCATTATTTACTTGCATCAGTTTTACAATTGCCTTCAATTACAAGAATCATACATTCATAATTCTTTTTATAATATTTCAACAAAATTTTCAAGTAAAGTATGGACGCAAATGATTGCTGTTCCATGCCCTTGGAATTTGATCTCCTTCAACAGTGGTGAGTTTGAATGTGCCGTCAAGAAGCTTTTGACCTATGACATATGGTCCTTCCCAATTTGGCCCGAACACACCTGTCGCTGTCATAATTCTCTTTAGGACTAGGTCTCCAATCTCAAAGCTGCGTTGGCGAACTTTGGAGTTGAAATGTCTGGCTATCTTTTGCTGATGAGCTGCAATTCTGAGATTAGCCTCATCTCTTTGTTCATCAAGAAGATCTAGCGCTTCAAGCTGTAACTTCTCGTTTTCTGTTTGATTGAAATGGATTCTTCTGTGTGAAGGGACTCCTATTTCTACCGGAATCATTGCCTCTGACCCGTATGCCAATGAAAATGGGGTGTGCCCAGTCGCAGTTTTGTGAGTGGTTCTGTATGCCCATAGTGCCAGTGGTAGCTTATCGACCCAACCACCTTTTGCTCTTTCAAGTTGCTTCTTGATGGTTGACTTAATAATTTTGTTGACGGCTTCCACTTGCCCGTTTTCCTGCGGATGGGCCACTGCTGAGAAGCTTTTCCGGATTTTGAATCGCCCGCAAAAATCTTGGAATTCTTCACTTTCAAACTGAGTTCCATTATCTGTAATTATTTTTTGAGGCACACCGTATCTGCAAATGATGTTTTTAGTCACAAAACTTATCATCTTCTTTGAGGTGATAGTAGCCAGTGGTTCAGCTTCTGCCCACTTAGTAAAATAATCTACAGCAACAATGGCATATTTAATTCCAGATTTGGCAGTTGGTAACGGTCCTACAAGGTCTATTCCCCATATTGCAAACGGCCGTGGACTGACCATCTGTGTGAGTTTAGTGGAAGGAGCTCTAGGAATTTTGGCGAATCTTTGACATTTGTCACATTTTCGGGAATACTCGGCTGCATCTCGATTAATTTCCGGCCAAAAATACCCGTATCGGAGAATTTTCTTTGCTAATGTTTGACCACCTGAATGATCACCACATTCTCCTCCGTGTACCTCTGTTAGGATTGCTTTAGACTCTTCTCTGGATACACACCGAAGTAATGGCATTGAGAATCCCCGTCTGTATAACCGGCGATCCTGGATTATGTATCGAGAGGCTTTACTTAGTAGCTTTTGTCGTTCTCTTGAGTTCCCTGGTAAGGATCCATTGAGCAGATATTCTGTTATCGGAGCCATCCATGATTTTTGCTCCTGAGACATGCTCATGATCCAATCAATGTCCATCTCATCAATGCTAGGATTCGACAGGACCTCCACTGGAGTTAACCCCAGAAATTGAGCTTCACCTGTGCTAGAAAACTTTGCGAGAGAATCTGATTTTGTGTTTTCCTCTCGAGGAATGTGACTTATCATGTAATGATCGAAATCACCCAGGAGCTCCCAAGCCTTTGACAAGTAGGCAGGCAGATTCCCCCCTTTTGCTTGGAATTCCTTTTTGACTTGGCATACGATAAGCCGAGAATCACTGAATATCTGTAACGCTCGGATGTTTAATTCTTTAGCAATCCTTAAACCAGCGATAAGGGCTTCGTATTATGCTTCGTTGTTTGTTGAAGGAAATTCCAATCTTAGTGCATAGTATAATGATCGGCCCTCTGGGGTCTCAAGTACGACTCCGGCTCCAGAACAGTAGTCGTTTCTCGCACCATCGACATATAACTTCCACTGGATCGGGGAATTGTCGACAGTTTCTTCCTCACTGTTACCCTTATCTGTAAATTCTGCAATGAAATCCGCTAAAGCTTGTCCATTGATTGCTTTCCGGGGATGATAAGTGATGTCATACTGACGGAGTTCAATATTCCACTTTAGAAGACGACCCGAAGTTTCAGGGCGAAACAGGACTTGCTTTAAAGGTTGATCAGTGAGGACTCTGATAGGATGAGCTTGAAAATATTGCCTCAATTTCCTAGACGCAATTAGTAAGCAATAGGCGAGTTTTTCCAACTTAGAGTAATTCATCTCTGCCCCAGTGAGTCTTTTGCTGATATAGTAAACTGGATGTTGAATCCTTTTGTCTTCCCGTATCAGCGCTGCACTTAAAGCATGAGATGATACTACCAAGTATATAAGAAGATCCTCGCCATCGCCAGGCCTAGAAAGTATTGGAGGCGTCTCCATATGGCGAATCAATTCATCAAAGGCTTTTTGGCATTCGGGAGTCCAATCGAAGTTTTTCTTTCCTTTCTTCAGGGCGTCAAAGAATGGGATGCATTTATCTGTAGCTTTGGAAATGAACCGACTTAAGGCGGCGACTTTTCCATTGAGACTTTGCAATTCCTTCTTTGTTCTAGGAGCTTTGACTTCTTTCAATGCAGTAATTTGAGCTGGACTGGCCTCAATGCCCCTAGCGCTCACGATGAAACCTAAAAACTTGCCGGATTCCACTCCAAATGAACATTTTAAAGGATTGAGCTTCATTCCGTATTTTCGGAGGACAGCGAACATGTCTGCTAAGTGTTCTATGTGATCCACTGCTTTCTTAGACTTTACTAACATGTCATCGACGTAGACTTCCATAGTCTTGCCCAGCTGCGGTTTGAACATAGCATTAACGAGTCTTTGGTATGTTGCCCCTGCATTCTTCAATCCGAAGGGCATAACTCTGTAGCAGTAAAGACCGGTGTCGGTGATAAAGCTCGTGTCCTCCTGATCTGGCTCATGCATCATGATCTGGTTATATCCGGAGTAAGCATCCATAAAAGATAACAATTCGTGTCCCGCTGTTCCGTCTACCAGTTGATCGATTCTGGGTAATGGGAAGCAGTCTTTGGGGCAGGCCTTGTTTAGATCTGAAAAATCGATGCATACTCTCCATTTTCCATTGGCTTTCTTAACCAGCACTGGATTTGAAACCCAATTCGGATATGTAGATTCTTTGATAAAATTATTCTCCATGAGCCGATCAACTTCTTCTTTTAATGCCGCTGACCTTTCCGGACCTTGAGTTCTCCTTTTCTGCTTCACAGGTGTAAATTTTAGATCAATATTTAGAGCATGCACTGCAACTTCTGGGGATATTCTGCACATATCGGCGTGAGTCCAAGCAAAAACATCCAGATTTGCCTTTAAAAAAGATATTAAGATATTCTGAATTGACGCATTAAGTTGTGAGCCCACATTCAACACTTTGTTTGGGTCCTTTGGGTCAACAGGTATTGGTATTGTTGTTTCCACCGGTACCACTCTATTTTCCCCTGCACTGACTTTTCTAGGGTCCATTTCTTTCCTTGCTCCGCTGTGCTCGCCAGTGCAGGGTCCGCCCTGTAATTGCTACAAGGCTGGTTCTTTGATGCGGACTGGGGCTGCCGCATTTTTTCCCATTTCTCTTTTTCTGGTTTCTCGTAGTTCTGTCAGATAGCATTCTCGCCCAGCATTTTGATCACCTTTTATAACTCCTACTCCATTGTCTGTAGGGAATTTAATAGTGAGGCACCACGGGGCAAGAACAGCTTTGAACGCTGCCAGAGTTGGACGACCAAGGAAAGCATTGTAAGCAGAAAATTCGTCGACAATGACAAAGGTTTGCTTGCGGACCACTTTTCTCTCTCCTTCTCCAAGTTCCACAAACAAATCAATGGTCCCTACCGGCTGCTTTGGCTCCCCAGTGAAACCAGCAATTTTCTGCGATGAGGCTTGCACATCGGCCATAGGGATCTTCATTTGGTCGAATGTTTTCTTAAAGAGAATATTGCAGGATGTGCCACAATCAATGAGAACTCTTCTGACAATAGCTGGCCCGATACCAGCCGAGATGACTAGAGGATCTAAGGTTGGAGCTTCAATACCTGCGGAATCCCTAGCTCTGAACACAATATCATCATCGAAAGTTCTTTGTTGCTTCAAGGGCGTAGCACCTTCCAAAACAAATACATCTTCCTCGGTCAGTACATACTTTAAAGCTCGGGTATACCTTTCCATCTCACCCCAGCTCCTGCCTGCTGGGTGAGGTCCTCCTGTAATGACATTAATAATGGGCCTTCCAGATTCATGCCCTGCAGCCTTCTCAATCGTCCTAGGCTGTTGAGTAGGAGCCTGTTGCCCCTGACTAGATGAAGCAGGATTGTTGTTATTCTTTTTCACAAATTGCTGCAGTTTGTTTTCCCTTAGCAACTCTTCAATCAGATTTTTCAACTGGCGGCATTCGTCGGTCTCGTGACCGGGTTGATTATGGAAGCGGCAGAACTTCCCACTCTGTATAGCCTTTTTCCCGGTCCTTAGAGGAGGAGGTTTAGGAAAGTCAACAGAATCTTTAATGGCAAGGTAGATACGTTCCGGCGTATCTGATAAAGGAGTATACTCTGATGGCTTGAAGGATCGGGGCTTCTTCAGATTACCCTGTTTCTTCCCATTGTTATTTTCCCTCTTTTGCCCTACAGATTCATTCTTGCGTGGAGCGACAGTGTTATCTTCAGCTTTTTCCAACACTGCCTTTACTGGTACGGGACGGCTTTCTAAGCGTATGAATTCATCTGCTTTTTTATAGAATTTTTCAAGGGAATTTGGCTCCTTCATGTTTAGCCATTTCCCAAACTCGCTTGACTTGTCAATACCCTTCATCAGATAAGTCAATATCATTCGCGGTTCTGCATTGTCCACCTCAGCTAGCGCTATATTAAAGCGGTTTAAGAAAGATCTGATAGTTTCCCCTGGATTCTGTTCCAAACTTGACAGTGACATGATATCCTTAGCTTTTGAGGCGTATAGTCTGAACTACTCCTTGAACTTCCGAGTTAAGTCAGAAAACTGATCGATAGATCGGACTGGAAGTTTGGTGAACCAAAGCAGAGCTACACCTTCGAGATACACAGGAAAATATCGGCACTTTATTTCATCAGAGGCTCTGGCACCAGTCATGTGCCAATCATACTTGTATAAGAATTCGTTCGGATCACTCGTCCCCCTGTAAGCTGGAATGGTTGGTGGGACAAACTTCCTTGGGAATTCAGCCTTTAAGATTTTCTCGGTAAATGGAGTTTTACTTGGGGCGAAACCCCATTCTTTCTCGTCTTCAACCCTCTGCATACTTTCTTTCATAATTTGTCGGACCATTCTAGAAAGATACTCCTCATCATGTCGAGTTCTAGATCCACCAACCTCTGGAGGTGCTCGTTCAAAGGGGCTAGCAGCTCTTTCAGGAGCATTTCTTTCTTCGGCATCACGAATGTTGCCAGCCAAATTCCTTTCATTATCTGCCGGTTGGCGGTTTGCCCCAAGCAAATCATTCAACCTATTCAGAATTAGTGCATTTTGGGCATTCTGAGCCTCGAATTGTGCATTTTGGGCATTTATCTGCTGGTTCAGCCCTAAGATTGCAGCATCCAGCTCTGCCTTTGTAACTCCGACAGCTGGAGTGGCTTGATTCGATATAGGGGAAGCGGAGGTTCCCTCTTGAATATTCCCAGATCTGACAGATCTACTCTTCCTTTCAGGAGCCATAATCTCGGATAGACTTCTGGTTTTCAAGGAAATTCTCTCTACAAACCTCTGTGAAGCAATGATGATTACTCTCCTGAGTTCGATTCTCAGTGAAAGCACCAAAAAATGTTAACGCTAAAATTTGAACGCTAACACCCCGGTGTATGAGTTGTAGTTGTGAAAGCACCACCCGATAACTCGGGAGCAGATTATAAGCAGATGATAGCGGAAAAGCAGTAAACAACAACAATTTTATAGTGGTTCGGCTTAATGGAATAGCCTACGTCCACTTTAAGTACTTTTATTGATGATCTCGTTACAAGCTGATACAATTCTTTCCAAGTACAATACACTTTGAATTACAAGTCACTTAGAACAAGTAGATTAAACTTCAATGGAGATTAGAGTCTTCAAATCCATGCTGGACGTGTGTGTTCTTTTCTCGAAGTTGTTTGTAGCGTTCTTCGTGTCTTGAGAGCTTTAAGTGTTTGATTGGTTTGGAATGCAGCGGAGTAACAGCGCTTGAAGAGAATGAGCCAAAAGTCCTTTTTTAGTTGGAGTTAGGATCATATTTATAGGCGTTTTTCAGAATAAGGTCGTAGGTCGTGACCGACCTAAGTAAGGTCGTAGGTCGTGACCGACCTAAGTAAGGTTGTAGTTGACCTGAAGAGTATTGGCCCCTCCTTCCTCACGCATGCTAATTTGCACAAGTACTAGGTCGTGAGCGACCTATCCCCCTGTGGCATTGCATAGTCTTCTATATTCTGGTGTTTAGGTCGTTAGCGACCTAACCTAAGTCGCGAGTACTTTCCTGCAGCCATAGTTAATCTTAAGTCGCTGAGTCCCTTAGGTCGCGACCTTCCTTAGGTCGCGGAGCTCCTTAGGTCGGTGGATAGTTAAGTCGCGGAGTTCCATAGGTCGAGTCCATCTTCAGGTCGCACTCACTCTTAGGTCGCGACCTCCTTTAGGTTGTAGCTTTCTGTTAGGTCGCAACAATCCTTAGGTTGCAACACTTTAGGTCGTAGCTACTCTTAGGTCGCTGGTTCCGCTAGGTCGCGGCCTTCCTTAGGTCTGAGCACATAGTTAGGTCGTTTGAGTGCAATAGGTCGCGGAATGCTATAAGTTGGCGCTTCCCTTAGGTCGCAGATACTTTTAGGTCGCTTGATGAGTTAAGTTGCCATGCCATTCCTGTAGTTAGGTCGCTCCATGCCTTTAGGTTTTAGGTCGCTAATGAAGAGGAATTAACACCTGTTATTTTCTAAATACAACTATTAGTCACCATGGAGAACTATAGTGAGCGTTGAAGTGGGGATATAGCCTGTTATTTTCTAAGTACAACTATTAATCACCATGGAGAACTACAATGAGTGTTGAAGTTGGGATATAGCCTATTATTTTCTAAGTACAACTATTAGTCACCATAGAGAACTACAGTGTGCATTCATAAGATTAAGTATCCAAGTGTACCATATTGTCCGTAATTTAGGTGGGAGTTCATCGATCGAAGTATCACCTAATCCCGAATTAGGATGAAGGAGTTATTACAGTTTGAACAAAAAAAATAATGGCTTCTGCATTAGGCGGAGTTCAAATATGGGGTTAGTCTGTTATTTTCTAAGTACAACCGCTAATCCCCATGGAAAACTATAGTGTGCGTTCACAAGATGAAGTGTCCGAGTGTTTCATATTATCTGTAATTTAGGTGGGAGTTAATGGGTCAAAGTCTTGTCGAATTTCGAATTAGTATGAAGAAGTTATTGTAGTCTGAAGAAAAAAATAGCAACTTCTGGCTAGGCGGAGTTCAAATATGAGAATGTAGCATGTTATTTTCTAAGCACAACAATTAATCACCATGGAGAACTACAGTGAGCGTTGAAGTGGGGATATAGCCTGTTATTTTCTAAATACAACTGTTAGTCAACATGGACAAGTACATTGTGCATTTACAAGATGAAGTATCCAAGTGTACCATGTTGTTTGTAATTTAGGTGAGAGTTCATCGGTCGAAGTATCGCCTAATTCCGAGCTAGTATGGATAAGTTATTGTAGTCTAGACAAAAAATAACTGCTTCGGCACTAAGCGCAGTTCAAATATGGGGATATGGTAGTCTGTTATTTTCTAAGAACAACCGTTAGTCCGCATGCAGAACTACAGAGTGCGTTCACAAGATGAAGTGTCCGAGTGTTTCATACTGTCCATAATTTAGGTGGGATTTAATCGGTCGGAGTCTCGTCGGATTCCAAAAAGTATGAAGAAGTTATTGCAGTCTGAAAAAAAAATAGCGGCTTCTACACTAAGTCCGAGTTCAAATATGGGGATGTGGTAGCTTGTTACTTTCTAAGTAAACTGTCAATCCCCATGGAGAACAATAATGTGCGTTCATAAGATGAAGTATACGAGTGTACCATTTTGTCTGTAATTTAGGTGGGAGTTCATCGGTCGAATTTTTGCCTAATCCTTAGTGTGAAGAAGTTATTTCAGTTCGAAAAAAATAGCGGCTTCTGCCTACATGGAGTTCAAATTCGGGGATGAAAAGTTTTGAGTGGGGGAGAGTGTAACGACCCGAAAATTTCGTTAACTAAATTTGTCATATTTTCCATAATTTTTAATAAAATGAATGTTAGGAATTTGGTGTTGCCATTTGTTCTTATTAAAAGTTAACAATTTAAAATGAGATTTCAAATTCAATAAAATAATGTAATTATTGTGGTTTAATTTTTGAATGGAATATGTGAAAACAAGAGTAATTATGGAATAATATGTTATTTATTTAGAGTATTAAATAAAAAAAAATTGTAAGCCAATTTTAATTAATGGTAATAATGCGATATAAGCTAATAAATTTGATCTCAATGCGATAACCATTTAATGAAGGTAATGAAACAGGATTTAGGAAAATGTATACTAGGTATAAATCAAATAGAAGGAAACAAACATATATATCGAATTGATTTATGAATAAATACTTTGGATAGTAATTGAATGTACAGTAATGGTAATTTAAAACTTATTTATAGTAAGACTGCATAAGATTCAGTAAATTAAGCGGTGGAATGATTTTTCCTAGATATACTTTGAACATGTGAAATTAAAGGTGAATATTAAAATTGGTTAATGTAAAATAACATTGATTAACCGTAAATGGGAATAAATTTGAAAATAAAAATTTATGTTAATACAAGTGGATCAATTATAAACTTAAATGAAACATTCCAATTTAATAAGAGGTGTTCGAATGTTATGTTTTATTTAAAGGTAATAGTTGGATTTAATTGGAATTTGTGTATGTTGGATTATATAGGAAAGGAGTATACAAAAGAAACTGTGAATAGTAGAGTAGCAACTGAAAAGGAAGAAATTGAAATAAGGGCAATAAACATTGTATAAATTAATAGTAATAAATGCCAACATTGAATTGTAATAAATATAATTAATATTACAAGTGGGTGAACGTAAAGATAAGGGTTAAGAGTGTTGTAATAGGTATACTAGAATAACTATAAAGTGTAAATGTACGTATTTATAGCAACATGAATTATTGAAGGAAAATAATTGGTAAACGGGGTTTGGGCTAAGGAAATGTTATTAATTGTTTTGAAACCTTATTTATTATGGGAAATTAATTTAGCATAAGCAAAACCAATGCAAATATCTAATTTATCAGTAAAGTAATAATAAATAGTAATCAATGCAAATTTATGTAACAATAGAATGTGAAATTTGGGGAATAGATGCAAAGTATATATGAGTTGCTAAAAGTATGCATAATAAGTGCAAATTTAATAAATCAATGGGAGTATAGATTTAAGAATAGAAAGTTTGGTAGTAAATAGGATATAAGAAGACAAAGGCAACTAGTAAATTAATAAATGAATTCATGATAATAAGTAGTAATTAATGCATATATATTTGGCATTAGTGATAATTACAAAACTTTACCCATTTGTCTAATTTATTTAATTAAATCTAAATCTATGGCAACATTTTTGTAATGATGGTTGTAAGTGAATTTGAATGTAGAAGGGTAACAATTATTTAGGTTAACCATTTTGAGTATGATAAGTTAAGAATGGCAATCGATTGAAATAAATCTAAATTAATTATTTTGTTTTGGTTAATGTGTTCTAGTTAATAAAGGGGAGTTTATAAAAAATGAAGCATGCACTAATGACATGTGTTATAATTCAAATGTTATTTATACCCGTAAAATGTCTATTTACTGAATAGAAAGATTTTTAAATCAATAAGCGAATTTATTGAGGTTCCAATTTATAATTTATAACATTTAATGTAGACTCAATTACAATTAATTGACTTAAATCGGGCAGTTAACATAGATTTGTAATTGGAGTAGTTAATCCTATAAGATGAAGTTAATGCTAATTCTATTTATAATTGGACCATTTGTTGATATAGGTTATAGAAAGCAAGATGTATAAATTTAATTAAAGTATCAACATTCAACAATTGTAATTATTGAAAATTAAAATGGAATTTGAGGATAATAAGGTGAAACCATGAACAAATGTTAATGCATCCTTATTACTGGTAAAAGATGAGTATATAAAAGTTTGAAAATCAAAGGTAGGTTTTTGAAAACTTAATTTGTAACTTCTAAATATAAGGAGGTGGAGAAATTAACACTGCAATGGGTAGACTTATCAACTTTTAATTTTCATCTAAATTTGTTTAGATCAATTTGGAAATTTATAAAATTGTGGGTATATATTGAAACGTAAACGAAACATCTAGATTTACATTTGTAAATACGTTTAAAATAAAATGTAAATGATAAGGAATTTATTTATTTCCTAAATCCGTAACGTGTGTAATTATTATTATTTATCTTTTGGGACCACTTTCGTTTGCACGTCAAAATTCGTCAACACCTATTCTTTTGCGATCTATCTATAAATAGACGATCATAAACCCTAGCCTCCATTTTCTATCATTTGTATGTATGTTCTTTTCTTCATCTCTTTCTCTTCCTTAATGGTTGCAAAACCTAGATCTATCTACAGTTCAAAAATCAAAAGTCAAAATTTAAAGTCTCCAGAAAAATTCCAGAAAAATATATGTCATAGTTCTCGAGATACGTAATTTGCTGGTTGATTCATTTTTCGATTCGGGTCTCAGTTTTTCCAGAAAACCCTAGTTTATCCACGGCCGTTCATCATCGTCGCAACAAAATTTGTCGGATCGCAAAACCCTTTCTGGGTTTTGACGAGGGAACGTAGGGGAGTGCATCCGTGTGGTTGATTTCGAGAATTGATGGTCAGATCGATGCAATTTATTGGATTAGGGTTTTACAGGTGGTGTTCGTTTTCCGTTTTGGGTTCGGTCTGGAAACATATTTGCGTGCTCCTGTAGCCAAAGCGCGTGGAAGACGATAGTGACGTGGCGAGTATTTAATTAAGGTTTGTTTTGTTTTATAATTTATTTTGATTTTCAAATCGTTTAAATCGCCTAACTTTTTCATACGACCTCGGATTCATGCGAAACTTTTTTTGTTAGGATCGTAATTAAATTCCAGACAGTTTGGAACTAGTTTGGACCAATTCGAAGAACGTCGAATTTTGAGTTTAAATTGAATTTAAATTCGATTTAAATTCAAAAGGTGAGTGTTTTAACCCACTCACAACTACTAAAAGTTTTTATGTTTGTTAAATTTATTTAGATATGAGTAGAAAATTTATTTATGACTGTTTGGCATGTTTTATTCATCATATCTGTTAAATCGCATTTATTTAATATAACTGTTCATTAATTTTTTTTACTGCATATAGATTTACAGTTATAGTTATTTATTTGCATATAAACTGTTAGTTTAATAGTTGTTAAATTTATTTTTGAATATAACTGCCAGTTATTACCTGTTAGATATTATCGAATATATATTGATATGGTTTTGTTATTGGATGATGATTGTGATTTGGATGATGGATGACGATGGATGAATGGATGTTTTATTTTATATCATTAAACTGCAAGTTATCATGCATTTTTCGTTCCATTCGGGATTGTGGTTTGAAATGATATACAACCGCAAAATTTTATATCTTTTAAATTGCGGATTGAAATGATAAACATCCGTATCACTTGACCATAGGATAGAAAATTATATACAGGCACCGCGGTAAATATATAAAATTATTTTTGAAATGTTTGTCTATGGTTTTTGCAAAGCTATATATATATGGTTTATGGATTTTTGATTTGGTTATTAATAAAGGTTTTTATATATAGTAATTTCCGGTTTTAAGCTTTGTATAAATTGTTTTGAAGTATAAAAATAAAGTTTGATTTTTAAGATCAAATACAATTAAGCATTTATTTAAAATTTAAGTTCTGGAGTTTTATTGACTTAAATGAGAATAAGGTCGGAAGATGAATATTGAGCAAAATTTGGAATTAAATAAAAAGGTTATTAATTTTTAAAGGGTATGATTTTTATAACTTGATTTTTTGTGTAGAGTGATTTAAATGAATATATCAAGTTTAATAAAATTGAAAGATTATCCAGTTATGTGAAGTTAAAGGTTTTACTTAAATTATATTGAATTCATTAAGTAAACATTTCAAGTCTAAATAAGAAGTAATTGAATTTAATATATATGGGATTGTCAAATGAGTTTGTTTTGAAATGGTGAAATATTTAAAGCTTTGAAACATAAGAATTGAAATGGTATTTGGAAGTTTAAATCGATATTTGAAATTGATTTGTGAAATCTAAAGAAGCTATTGTGTTTTATAAAGTAATTTAATATATAACCATTTAAGAGATGGAAATTTGTTTCGAAGTTATGATTTTCAAGGTAGTATGATTTGGAATTATTATATACAAGAGTTGTGATTTCTAAATATTTCACTTTGGAAACCCTATGATTTTGGAAAAGAATATATATTGGAAAATAAAATGACATTATATGATTTTGGGTCTAAATGATATCGTATTGATTTGGGGTTTTAAAAATATAAACGATATCATATTTATATGGGTTTAAAATGGATTTTTGTTCAGGTTTTAAAGTATAATTATTTTAAATGACCGCGGTGTTATAATAACGTTTGGTTGTTGAAGAGACCGGGATCGGAAGTTGTCATACTCTCTGCCAACTCCGAAAACCACTTTAACAACTGTGTACGCGGTGGAGATTACAGAATGAAGTAGGTTGGTGGCGGCGTTTCCTGTAAGGTAAATACGTGGACCCGACTCCCGTGAGTTGACATAAGGTGGCTAAAACAGGAGCGATTCTCGGGCCAATGAGGTCATTCCTCTGATCGGACACTCCTCTTCGATATTATACTTTGACTTTGGATTGTTTCGGTGGCCACTTTTACTTTGATTTTTGGGGGAGTTTGTTCGAGGTGGGCAGTAGCTGCGGCTATGCGTTTCCATCAGCCCGGATAGCAAGTGGTATATCTACCCTGGCATTGCCTAGTTGTGCCGTGTCACCTACCCTAGCGCGCCTTATACGATTTTGGTTTTGTACCATACCTACGGAGTTTCCTCTGACGACGCCCAGTACGGGGGAGATTACGGTACTGTATAGACTATGGGAATATATTTTGTGTTAATGGCTATATGGGTAACCCCTTAACGCTATTTAAAAGTAAGTTTATTTTAAAAATAGACACTATTATAATAGCGCAATATACTACATAGTAAATAGTTTAACGGATCCTTAGGAGATGTAAATCCCGAGCATCTCTTGAGTTACTGCACTCATATTTATTTCTGTTAATTTAACTCACATAAGATCTTTTAGTTCTGACTTGAGTGTTTTGTCTTTTCAATTCGCTCGGGTCAGTCCGAGCATTTCAGGATTTGAAGTTTTAGCTCTGGAGGACGAAGACGAAGATTTGTATTACTATTATCTACTATTATTCCGCTACACTCATATTTTTTCGCCGCATTGTTATTGGTATGTGTAACTCTGATATGTATTATATAAATGTTTGTAAACAGTTTTATAAACTGTATATTTTATTATTATAGTTTATCCTTCCGCTGTGAGATTCTATTTTTTTTATTTCTTCTCTGTTTTTCTTATTTACCCCATAACAATCCGCCTTCCGTATGGTTTGAATCGGCATGTGTGTCGATTTGAAGCGTGCGAAAAGGCGGGACGTTACATGATGTCTCTGCCCAATTTGCTTATTTTGTTTGTGTTTCCAATTTTAATTGATTCGTGTTGATCTGATTTGTGGTTATCATCTATTATCGACTTCGATGACTCATTTTCGGGATTTTTGGGAATATCCATCTTGATAGATTCGGTATCGGTTTCTTTGGATTTGATTCACGCCTTCGTATGTGAATTTTGATGATTGATTGTTTCCACAATCATTTTTATGACTTGTCACTTTAAAATACAAAGGTTTCTATCCTAGTAGTAAATATCAAACTCTTTCATTAATATAAAGCTCGTTTATAAAACTGTTTTCCAATCGATTAGTATATACAAACCTTTACCCTATTCGTTTGAGAAATCTAATTAAACGTCTTAGTAAAACAAGTGGTATGGAACACTTGCGTTTATTTCGTCAGTTAATTTTTGGACTTGTTCGATTGAAACTCTTATGACAATTTTTGAGTGGTGATCTACAATATGTTCGTAAGTATTTAAGTTAAGCTAGTGATTATGGGACATGAAGCTAAACTCATATATTTACTAGCTTAGTGCAATTGACGCTTCTTGATGATCGATGATGGTTATTTTGTGATTCAGACTAGCAATGTGCGATGTCTCTTTGTCTACGAGGGAGACTAAACCCCGTTTTTGTGGAGCTTCGGCTCAAAATTGGTAGGGTAGCGACCCATGGTCTTCAGACCATTTTGTGGAGCCTCGGCTCAAAATTAATGGTTAGCAACCATGGAATAGCGTTCCATTTTGTGATACACGTGTTGGTGAGTTTTCATGTTCCCATTTTGTGATAGGCCTCCCCCTTCTTTTGAGATTTCTGGATTTCTAATTGATGATTTCTAGAATTTGTGATTCACCAATTTTGTGAATTGGCATTGTCATATTTGTCAAATATTTGTGGTTTGGTGAATATGTTAAATAATATGACATTCTATTTAGTGCATCGAGATTTCTTGAGATATTGTATGATTTTGTGGTTGTTTAATGTATACTCGTCACAGTATGGCATTTTTATTATCATGCATTTTTATCATAGCTCTTATTCTATCTCATTTTATCTGATATTTATAGATAGACTGATCCGTTTATTATTTTCTTATTAAATAATACTCGGGTCGGACCGAGATGTTACAGGTGCTTCTGCTTGACTCCTCATTTGGGGATTATCATCTGACTTTTGGCTAACTACTTAGATTAGTAGTTTTTGATTGTTATACATTTGAGATATAGACTCCTTGATGTATAACTATTCTTTTGTCTCACATTGTATCAATTCTTTTGTAATATTGTGGGTCTTGTTTGACCACTACTCTGATGTACACCTTCATGTGTTATATTCATATCTGGTTCCGCCTTTGAGATGTAAATTTCTGTGACTGATTTATGTTATGTTCACTTCTATATTTGTTTCTGAAGATATTATAGCCATTGTGCAAAAGCTTTGAGTTTACATCGGTATGTCGGATCTCCTCTTGAAATGAAATGCATGTTATACTATCTGACATATCGGCGTTCGCGCAAAGCAATTACATGGATGGTCGCTCCTCAATAGCCTTAGTCTTCGTGTTAGTTGATGGCATTACTCCGTAGTGTCCTTGGCTAGCGTGAGTATAAAGGTGGGGCGTCACAGCTTGGTATCAGAGCCAAACTTCGGAACAATGTAGAATAATCTAGCAAGGATCATTGTCCTAAGTCTTTCTTAGGAGTCGTGCTTTAGGATTTAATTCGAGTCTTCATACCATTCTATCCTATTTTCTTTTATGATTCCTTGTTTTATCAATCAATATTGTTTGATATTCATTTTGAGAATAACTTTTTCCTCTTCTTTCTTTCTTTCTTAAAGAAGAAGAGATGGTTAGTTCTGGCAGTCCTGACGCTGGTCAATCCAGTAGTCCTTCTCTGGATGGCGTATTCATGTCTGCCTAACAACTTTTGGATCTTGTAAAGAATCAAAGGTTTATCTGTGCTTTGAGTAAAAACCCCGAAAAGGTTTTACCTTTGAAACTTGAAGCTCCTTTCAATCAGCTTGTGGATATCACTCTTCGAATCGAAGAGGCTGATAAAGGAAGTGATAGTGATGTTGGAGGTTCCAAAAAGAGCCCCAATAACAACAAGAAGAGGCATATTAAGTTCAAACCTAATCCTAACAAGAAAGAGAGGCAAGGAACTTCGAAAACAAAGACTCCTACCTCTAATCGTGGAGAATGCTAAAATTGTGGATCTAAAGACCACTATGCAAATAAGTGCCCAAAGTCCCATACCTGTCGTTGTTGTAAAATTTTGGATCACCCTATATCTTCATGTCCGATACTTCAAAGCAAGAAGAAAGGGGAACAAGAAACTCCAAAAACAAAGACTCCTACCTCTAATTGTGGACATTGTCACAATTGTAGTTCCATGGACCATTACGCTAATAGGTGTCCGAAACCTCTCTTTTGTCGCTATTGCAAAAGTTCGGGTCATCTTTTATCTTCGTGTCCCAAGCTCCCAAGCAAGAGAGAGGGAAAGCTGAATGTTGTGCAAGCCCCTAGCAACTCTTCTCTTGGTCATGTTATTTTTCATTCAATCCTTGATGACATTTGTTTTGTGACCTTCCTATTCGAGTTCTTTTTGATATGGATTCATCTTTTTATTTTATATCAAAAGAACTTGTCTGTTCTTTTTCTTTAAATATTTTGGGCTTGATGACTTCTTTGAGAATTGCGAATCTGGTTGGTGGATCCACAATACTAAGTTTGTTTCTTTTAAAAGATGTCCATATTATTTTATGTGATTTTTTCTTTCTAAGCCGATTTGCATATTATGCGTTAATTAGGCTTTGGAATTGATTTTTGTGTAAGGATTGGCTTAATCATTGTGAAGCCCGTATCCTATTTTCCGAGTGGACTATTCATCTTCGACATTCTTAATCTGTTAAGCAGGTTTCTATTTTTCTTTGTGATTTCGATTCCAATTTGGTGGCATCATTTTTATTCTTTAAGCCCACTTGATAAGGAAAGTGTTATTTCTCTCATTCATGTAGTTTGTGAAATTTTCCGGCATTTTTTTGAGCTTTTCTTAGGATTATCACCTACGCAATCTTTTGAGTGGTGTTAAGGTCTTTTTAGCTCGACCTTGCCACCGGTTTCCATTAGCTTCGAGTTGTAGAAGTTAGCATTTCACTTACCGCATTCCGCACTCGTTATGATTCTTATGAATGACTTATTATGTCATTTAGTTAGTCCAATTTATTTCATCCATTTTATAAATCCAGTATTGTACGAGTATCTCGATTACTCCATTCTCGTATTTAAGGATTTTGGATGAAAACAACAATTTAAAATGTTGCAAATTTTTTTCATAAGATTTATTTATAAGTATAATTGGATTTTTTGTTCCTGAAACGAACAAGGAATATTCGTAAAGTTTTTAAGAGACATTTTTATCATATAGAAAATGATTTTTGTGATTGTATTGCCCATTGAGTGCTTTAAGAATTCTAGTCGATGCGCTTGATCACCGTTATCGATAGGAATTTCCTAAACGCTTTGATGAGACAATCAAACACAGTAAATTGACTTGGAATAAGTAAATTTTTTCTAGAAAGATTATTACATAAAGCAAATTGTAATTTTGAAAGTTTTAGCTTTTCGGGAAAGAAGATCATTTAAAAGAACTCTTTTCCAATACTCTTATTCTTGTGATTCCCGAAGGGAACCAAGACTTTATTGTTTATACCGATGCTAGCCGTATTGGTTTGAGTGCCATTCTCTTGCAAAAGAGAATGTGCTATCACTTTCATTTCTGAATAATTTAACCCGATTGAGACTAGATATGCCACTCTTGATCCAGTGCTCGGGGCTATTGTTTTCGCTTTTAGTGTTTGGAATCATTATTTTTAGGGGAGAAATTTGTCCTCTACCCCGATCATAAATCTTTGGAATATTTATTTTCTCATAAGGAACTTAATATTGGCTCGAGTTCCTTGCATCTTATGATCTTGAAATTCTTTATGCTCCCGAATGGGGAAATCGTGTTGCCAATGCCCTGTCGTAAGCAACAAGTAGTTGTTTCTTTATTGATGTCCGAATGGAATGATCTTTTTACCAAGTTCATCGGATGTTTCGAAGTATTTCGTTTTATTGAGCTTCGTTTCATTTCTTTTATGGACTACCATTCGATGTTCTTTTATAGTGTTCGGTTCATCGGATGTACTGTTATTGTACTACATCGATGTCCCGACTTTTCGGTTCATTTGATGTACCGTTTGTACTACGTCGTTGCACTGGCTCAATTTTTCTGCTATTCATGAAATTTTCCACGTCACTTATCTATGGAAATGCCTTAGGGATTCCGATTTTATTTTTGAGCCCGGTGTTGATAAAGAAGTTGAAGTTTCACCTATCTTTTGGTGAACTTCTCATTTTAAATTATTCTTTTGTGTTGATATGCTTTTATGGTTGTTACTCTTTATTTTCTTCTAAAGTATTGCGAGAATACAATTTCTTTAAGGAGGGGAGTCTGCAACAACCCGCATATTTTGCAATTGTATATTTAAATATAGCATCGTTCGCCAGCTTTTAGTCTAAAAACCTACTTTTTGCAAATAGTCGAATTAGGACCCGAGACCACTTCCATTGAGTTTAAAATGCCGTTTGCGACTTTTTTGAGTAAAAACTTCGATATGTTTGGAGTTAGTGGAATTTTGCTACTTTTTCACTTAGGGCTTTGGGTTTGGGTTTCAGCCCATTGACCCAACATAACACCCTAACTCCTCTACTCTTCATCCATACACTCATTCTATTTCCTACAACTCAAGCTTTAGCAAAAATGGTAGAGGAGATTGGAAATTAGAAATTCCTAAGTCCTGGCTTCTTTGCAAATCCAAGTTCTAGCTCCAAGTTCAAGGAGAAGTTATTGGTAAGCATCCTCTTCTTCTTCTCCAACTCATTCTCCTTTCAATTTCAGAAATTCCTAAAGCTCAACTTTGGGAATGTTTTATTTTAAGCTTAGATTCAAGCTCATTGGGTTTGGATTGAAGAGTGATTTTTCTTGCCTTGCTCTATAGCTTCTCCTTCATTGATTTGGGTTTATAGGTGAGATTTTTATCTCACATCTAGGTCTACAACTATCTTTGGTTGTTAGGTATGAATTCCTAACACTTATTCATGTGCATTTGCTTTTGATTTGGACTGGTTTTGTGAATATTCCAATTTTTAGTGTTTTGAAGTTAAATCTTTAAAAATCATAGCTTTGATGTTTGATCATGCTTTTGTTGATGCATCGAAGAGCCTATAGGGCTAGGTTGCCAATTAGTGTAATCCTCTAGTGCCCATCGCTCGAATGATCGCGAATTTGCTTAGGATTTTGCCCTTTGGGGGCTAGACTGAATACATTGGAGTTTCCAGTTTAGTCGATTGAACTAGAGGGTCAGTCGACTGAACTGAACCAAGGAAATTTCCTGGGCCAGTGTCAGTCGACTGACCATTCTGGGTCAGTCGACTGAGCCTAGAAACCGAAAGTTTCCAGGCATGATTCAGTCGACTGACCACTCTGGTTCACTCGACCGAACCTGGAAACAGAGAGTTTCCAGGATTTGAGTCAGTCGACTAACCACCCTGGTCCAGTCGACTGAATCTGATGTCTCTGCCCAATTTGCTTATTTTGTTTGTGTTTCCAATTTTAATCGATTCGCCTTGATCCGATTTGTGGTTATCATTTATTATCGACTTCGATGACTTTTTTGGGATTTTTGGGAATATCCATCTTGATGGATTCGGTATCAGTTTCTTTGGATTTGATTCACGCCTTCGTATGTGAATTTTGATGATTGATTGTTTCTACAATCATTTTTATGACTTGTCACTTTAAAATACAATGGTTTTTATACTAGTAGTGAATATCAAACTCTTTCATTAAAACGATTTCAACTCCATTTTTAATACAAAGGTCGTTTATAAAACCGTTTTCCAATCTATTAGTATATACAAACCTTTACCTCATTCGTTTGAGAAATCTAATTAAACGGCTTAGTAAAACAAGTGGTATGAAACGCTTGCGTTTACTTCATCGGTTAATTTTTGGACTTGTTCGATTGAAACTCTTGTGAAAATCTTCGAGTGGAGATCTACAATTTGTTCGTAAATATTTAAATTAAGCTAGTGGTTATGGGACATGAAGCTAAACTCATATATTTACTAGCTTAGTGTAATTGACACTTCTTGATGATCGATGATGGTCATTTTGTGATTCAGATTAGCAATGTGTGATGTCTCTTTGTCTGCGAAGGAGACTAAACCCCATTTTTGTGGAGCTTCGGCTCAAAATTGGTGGGGTAGCGACCCATGGTCTTCGGACCGTTTTGTGGAGCCTCGGCTCAAAATTAATGGTTCGCAACCATGGAATAGCGTTCCGCTTTGTGATACACGTGTTGGTGAGTTTTCATGGTCCCGTTTTGTGATAGGCCTCCCCCCTTCTTTTTGTGATTTCTGGATTTCTAATTAATGATTTCTAGAATTTGTGATTCAACAGTTTTGTAAATTGGCATTGTCATATTTGTCAATATTTGTGGTTTGGTGAATATGTTAAAGAATATGAAATTCTTTTTAGTGCAATGAGATTTCTTGAGATATTGTATGATTTTGTGGTTGTTTAATGTATACTTGTCACAGTATGGCATTTTTGTTATCATTCGTTTTTATCATATCTCTTATTCTATCTCATTTTATCTGATATTTATAGCTAGATTGATCCGTTTATTATTTTCTTATTAAATAATACTCGGGTCAGACCGAGATGTTGCAGGTGCTTCTGCTTGACTCCTCATCTGGGGATTATCATCTAACTTTTGGCTAACTACTTAGATTAGTAGTTTTTGATTGTTATACATTTGAGATATAGACTCCTTTATTTATAACTATTCTTTTATCTCGCACTTGTATCTATTCTTTTGTGATATTGTGGGTCTTGTTTGAACACTACACTGATATACACCTTCATGTGTTATATTCATATCTGTTTCCGCCTTTGAGATGTGAATTTTTGTGACTGATTTATGTTATGTTTATTTCTATATTTGTTTCCGAAGATATTATAGCCACTGTGCAAAAGCTTTGAGATTACATCGGTATGTCGGATCTCCTCTTGAAATGAAATGCATGTTATACTATCTAACATGTCGGCGTTCACAAAAAGCAATCACATGGATGGTCGCTCCTCAACAGCCTTATTCTTCGTGTTATTTGATGGCATTACTCCATAGTGTCCTTGGCTAGCGTGAGTATAGAGATGGGGCGTCACACCAATGATCTATACTTTGATGGACTTGGGTTTTGATTTTGTCGAAATTTGGGCTCATTAAATTGCGGGTTGTTACAATGATCATCATCATAATCAACTCTAGGTCTAGGACGATATCATTGGTCATCTACAAAAGTAAGCTCGTTAATATGAGCAATCATCTCCGCAAACATCTCTCTTAGTCTTCTATGCTCTGTCGATGCTCGGCGTACATGACTTGGCGTTGTCCCATCTATATCTAAAATAATTTTCATATGAAAACGCAGATAGATCTGGTATTTCCAAATCTCAGGCCGAGTGGTTCAACTTATCTATCACCTCCTGACGAGTAGGCATACTGACTATTCAACCATAATCTCCTATTTATGGTAGCTATAGAGTAGGATATAATTGAGTGCTTTATGTAAGATCTTATAAAACCGAGGGGACAAGACCACTCCAGATGCCTGAAGGTTCTACCAAATCAATTGATCCGGCATGAACAAAATTAGGCGTATATGGTGGAGTGTAAAACCGACATAAAAAAGATGCAAAATCTAAACCAGTGATGATGAAGTAATTAGCTGACCATTAATCATTTGCTTGCTCCTGTAAAACGAAGTTGTGATACAGTTTTAAAAAAGGTGTATTTGGGTGTGGATCGTCAGGAACAAAATCACCAACCATAGTCTATCTTCAACTATGCTGCCAAGTAACCAATAACATCCTCCTCTGTGGAAAGGATGATATCAATGGAAAACATCTAACATATAGGAAGCTACGTCTATACGTTCTTGTCCGTCATAAAAGGAGAACTTTCTTGCAGATGCCACATAATACTCTCTCATGTAGTCCGTAAGTTAATCTGATTTCGGGCTACAGCAAATATATAATATGCATTGCCTCTTTGCATCATTCTGCGGTTCTCGCAAAGCAATTCTCTAACTCAAGATAAGAATAAAGGTAACGTGAAGTCCAATATCGGGTAAGTCAAATTACGAAAATATTTATAGTACCAATACAGCAAAATCTTACAAAAACCTATAATCGATAAGGATCTGGCCTTACAACCCACTAATGATCGCGATACAATTACACTAATATAAGAGTCCTCCAATCGTATCTAATTGGAGTATCAAATGACAACTCTATAATAGCTGCTACATGTACTGCCAACAACGGGTTCGATGGATTTAAAAAGAAAATGTTTCCCATCATGAAAAGAATAAACATCGAACAATCTCCAAATTGTTTTCTACGTTGATATCATCTGTCCATTCAGTGGTTGCTCGTCTAATGTAGCTGGTTCTAATCTATACTCAGAATAATAATCCATATTGTAAGTCAAGATGTGGTAGTAAACTTGCTAAACTATCAAGGTGCTGGTAGTGCTTGTCATATGCTGAGGTCTCCCCTGCCCGATGCCTATACCGATAAGCATAGTAAAGTTCAAACGAGTCAAACCTTACTTTCCAAAACTACAGTGAAATGTATAAGTGGTCTTCCACTAACACACAGCTAAGGAATCACACAACAGAACATCCGAATAGCAAAGATTTTTAATACCTATTAAAACAATTTATAATTATCGTAAGTACTAAAAAGTTTAAAATAAACGAGAAGTAATTAATATTGGAAGTGTTAAAAAGCTTTAAATAAATGTGGAGTAATTAAGTAAATACATACTTAAGAAATATCCAAGTCCTATATCTTAAAGAAAAGTGTGAATAATGTCATTGGCATCAACTACTCGAATTGATCTATACAGACGTATTATACTAGGCCAAGAGCCACGAGTCGATCACAACGACCCTAATTTAAATAGATAGTATATTCGATTTATACTCTAAATTTTATACAACTAAACGTAAAATTTTAAAGTAGATATCTTATAGGATCTTCGACGCGCATGCTGACGTGTACTTCATTGTTAGAAAGTATACAAAAATTTGATCAAATCCTTATTGAGTCCCAAATTTTGATCGACATGGAATCTAGAATCGCATCTCGTGTATATCTCGCCAAGCACATTTTCCTAGCTATGTGCTTTCATTCGATCGATAAGCTGGGGAGTCGATGTTTCTTCGACATAGGCGTTTTCTTCATCTCTTGGAGCATGTCCACCACTACGTTTTTTGCTACCTCGGATACGATTCCAAGCTCTTCTGATATTTATTTTTTTGGATTTTTTTTCTTTTTTTCCTTTTTTTGCTCCAATTGGGGCAGAGATGGGGAGGGAGAAGAAAATGGGGTAAGTTCTTTATACACAATGGCCGGCTTATTTATAGCCAGCTATTGTGTATTAACATACTATGTTAGCACTTTGGATTGCACTTCACAGCATTATGTGAAATGTAATACAATAGTAAGAAATTGCAATCCACGTGATGCTCCTTTTAACATTTTTTTATCTTTGTTGGGGGTGTGTGTTTTTTGTTGTTGTGGACGTGAAGGAGTTGGTTGGAGCTGAATTGATGTTTGGGGACCTTAATGGTCAGGAATGCTCTAAGGTTATTTTTGTAGTTTTAATTGCTCGAGTTCTTACATGCTTACTCAAATGGCAATACATATTTCCTCCACCCTCCAGTTGAATAATTTTCTTTCTCAGGAAAAAATTTGATCCCTCTTTCTTTAAACAAAACCTAATTTGGGTTTCCCCGCTTCTCACGCACTAAGTAGGGTGCGAAAGGAAATGTGGATTTGAGCGGGGAAGATCGGTGAACGAGAATGCGCTTGCGTCTACGAACGGGGTTAAGTTGTGATTTTTGATGTAATTGATTTACAGTTAATTAGTTATTTTTTTGTTATGTTATATGATTTTAATTAAAAAGAAATAACCATACATAAAATGAAATACATTATGATGCCCCACCTCTATACCCACACTAGCCAAGGACACTACGAAGTAATGCCGTCGACTAGCACGAAGAATAAGGCCGTTGAGGGGCGACCATCTGTGTAATTAATTTATGTGAGTACCGATATTCCAGATAGAAGGGCATGCATTTCATCTCAAGAGAAAATTTGATATATTAAATACAAACTCAAAGCTACTACACAGTGGCTATGTGGCCTTCGGAAACAAATATAAAATAAGCATAACACAAAATCAATCACAGATATTCATATCACTAAGGCGGAAACAGATATGAATATAACATAAAGAAGTGGACATTAAAGTAGTGGTCATATAATATCCACTACATCACAAAAGAATAAGTATACGTCAAGGAGTCTCTATCTCGAATGTATAAATACAAAAACTATTGTGCTAAAGTAGTTAGCCAAAAGTAAGAAGCTAGTCCCTGCTAAGAAGTCAAGTGGAAGCATCTGAAACACCTCGGACTGACCTGAGTATTATTTAAGAAGAAAAATAATAAACGGATCGGTTTAGCTATAAATATCATACAAGATGAGATAGGATAAGAGATATAACAAAAATATATGATAACAATAATTTCATACTATGACAAGTAGATATTTGATAACAATGAAAATCATACAATACCTCAAATCTCCTCAAATATCCAAAATGAATATCATATTCTTTAGCTTATTCACCAAACCTCAAATATTGACAAAACATATCAATGCGAATCGCAAAAATTGGTGAAACAAAAATGCTTGAAATCAATAATTAGAAATTCAGAAAACACAAAGGGGGAGGTCTATCACAAGCGGGAGCATAAAAACTCACCAACACATGTATCACAATGGAACGTTATTCCATGGTCGCAAACCTACCAAATTCTGCTGCAGCTTCACCGAAACTGTCAAAAGACCATGGGTCGCTACCCTACCAAATTGAGTCGAAGCTCCATCGAAACGGGGTTTAGTCCCCCTCGTGGATTAAGAGGCATCGCACATCGCTAGTCTAAATCACAAAATGATCATCATTGATCGATAAGTTTAAGTTACCCTAAGCTAGTAAATAAATGAGTTAGGCTTCATTCTCATAACCACTGGCTTAACTTAAATATTTACGAACAAATTGTAGACTTCCATTCAAAAATAAGTGTAAATTACACTAAGCTAGTAAATAAATGAGTTTAGCTTCATGCCCTATTACCACTAGCTTAACTTTAATATTTACGAACAGATTGTAGAATTCCACTCGAAAATTGTCAAGAGATTTCAATCGAACAATTCCAAGAATTAACCGACGAAGTAAACGCAAGCGTTTCATACCGCTTGTTTTGCTAAGCCATTTAATTGGATTTCTCATACAAATAAGGTAAAAGTTTGTTTATACTAATAGATTGGAAAATGGTTTTAAAAATGAGCTTTGTATTAAAACTAATATTGAAATCATTTTTGTGAAAGAGTTTGAGTACTTACTACTAGTGACAAATCACAGAAATGATTGTAAAAACAATCTATCACCAAAAATCCACATTCGAAGATGTGAATTAGAACCATAATAATCAATATCAAATCCATCAAATGGAAACACTAAAAATCCAGAAAAGAAATCATCAAAGTCGGTATTGATTGACAATAACTATTCGAATTGTCAAAGATCGATAAAAATTTGAAAATCTACTCAAAAACAGGCAAAATTGCACAAAACCAAACGTTTGATAGGTTTAGCCAAACGTCTGAACCTGGGTTCTAGAAGTTTATATTTTTTCTCTTTTTTTCTTTTTATTTTCTGAAGCCTCCCAGACATTTGGTGGGGTTTAACCAAACATCTGGTCATGGGCTCTGCCACTTTATTTTTTGTTATTTCTCTTTTTTTTCTCAGGAACCCTAACCAGACGTCTGGTTGGTTCAGCTAGGCAAAAATTTGCCTAGCCCAAAGAGGGCAAATCTAAACCGGAAGCGATCGAATGAGCAATGGATGCTAGGGATTTATGCCAAGCGACAACCCAGCCCTATAGGCTCTTCGATACATCACAAATAACATATCCAAACATCGATAGTAGGATTTTCATAAATTTTGAATTCAAAACTAAAATTGTAAAATTCACCAAACCAATTCAAATCAAAAGCAATTGAACAAGAAAAAGATGTTAAGAATTCATACCTAACAACAATGAAAGCATAGACATAGATGTGAGGTCAAGATCTCACCTTTAAGCTCAAAAACAATAATTGAGAATCTCTAAAACAAGGAAAGATCAACTCCATTTCAATCACAATTCTAGAAGCTCCAATCTATGATCATATGCAAACAATTCCTAAGTTAGGTTATAGGAAAAATCAAGAATTGAAGAGGGATTGAGATGGAGAAGATGAAGAGGATGCTTATCAAAGCTTCTCCTTGATTCTGGAACTTGAATTTGAATTTCCTAAGAGAACTAGTGCTTAGGAATTAGTTTCCTCTTCCCACCATTTTTCCTAGGGCTTGAGTGTTAGGAAATTATAAGTGGAATGAATGAATGAAGAGGAGTGGAGTGGGAGCTATAAGGTAGAAGAGTTTGGGTTAGCCTATTGGGTTTATGGGCTAGAACACAACCCAAAGCCCAAAAGAAAATACCAAAATCCTAATCAACTCCAAACATATCGATGTTTACACTTAAACAAGTTGTAAACATCGTTTCAAACTCAATAGAAATGGTCTCGAGTCCTGATTTGACTATTTACAAAAGGTCACATTTCGGACTTTAAATTGAACTAAAGATGCTATATTTAAATAAAACATTTAAATATATAATTGTAAAATATGTGGGTTGATACAGACTCCCCTCCTTAAAAAAATTGCGTCCTCATAATACTTAAGAAGAAAATAAAGAGTAACAACCACTCTAAGGCATAACAACACAAAAAAAATTTTGAAGTGAGAAGTTCACCTTAAGGAGCAAGAGAGAGTAAGTCCGGATGTGTTCACTCGATGAATTCTCTGGATTCCCAAGAATAATCCTTAGGATTTGAGGACCATTGAACTTTCACAAGTGGAACATCTTTATTAGAAGGCGTTTAACCTTCGTAGCAATGATGCGAATAGGATGTTGCTCATAAGTCAAATTAGGTGAAACTTCTATTTCTTTAATAACACTGGACTCAAGAATAGAATCGGAATATCTAAGGCATTTCCGTGGTCGAGAAACGCGGAATACGTCATGAATAGAAGAAAATTGAGCCTGTAATAAAAGGCGACAAGCCACAGAACTAATGCGTTCGGTGATGGGAAATGAGCCAATATATTGTGGTGCTAATTTTCCCGATCAACTGAAACCCACAACACCCTTCATAGGTGAAACACAATGAACACCAAATCTCCCACAGAAAATTCTATTTTCCTTCTTCGGTTATTGGTATTGGACTTTTGTCTACTTTGAGCTACTCTCATTCTATGACGAATAAGGTTAATCTTTTTTATGGAATCACGAATAAGATCGGGACCTAAAACCAGCCTCTCACCGGCTTCAAGCCAACACGAAGGACATCAGCATGGCCATCTGTAGAGTGCCTCGAAAGGTGCCATATCAATACTAGATTGGAAGCTATTTGTGACGACCCACATTTGGAAAGGTTTAAATCGAAAATAATCCACATATGTCCAACTTAAACAATCCGGAACGTAGATAATCAATGGGGTTGAAATAAGAAAAATAGGAAGATAAGAAGAAAACAAAACACAGAATATCACATCGGAAACAATAAAATATAATAATCAAATAAACAATTCATGAAGTTGTTTACTATACACTTGATTTTAATCTATACACATTTATCAGAGTTATATATATACATCAGGAATAAATAATCAATACAGCAGAATAACATAATGCAAGGGATAATAATAATCGTAATATACCAAACTCCGTCTTCGTCCTCCAAAGAATAGTCTTCGGTATGCTGAAAAACTAAGGACTGATCCGAGCGTAATGAAAAGACAAAACACTCAAGTCGGGACTAAATACTCTTATGTAAGTCAAATCAAAACACAAATATGAGTGCAATAACTTAAGAGATGTTACGGGATTTTCCACCCCCTAAAGATCCGTTAAACTATTTATATATAATAGTATACACTATAATAGATAATGTCTATCAGTAAAATAAATATCAAAATAGCGTTAAGGCTTTACATTGATCCACTTTAACACATTTTTACAGTTTTAAACCAAAATCGTAATGGGCTCGTATAAGGATAAATACGACAAGGCACGTGAGGCAACGCCCAAGGTAGGATTCTATCAGTTCACCCTTTCTGGCTGGTCGTAACCCATCCGTGGTCGACTGCAACAATCAATCCAAATGACAAAAGGTGCACTCATCGAATCCGAAACAACAATAGTCATAAGAGGGATCAACGTCGCTAGAGGTAGCTAACCTCATTGGTAAAACATAGGCTCCTGTTTAGTCATTTTAATTATGACATGAATGTCAAGGCTATCCATCATCGTTCTCTTACTTCATTCCAGTAAACGCCGCCGATTCAACCACAACATTCTGGATATCATCCACCACGTACACAGTTGTCAAAGTGGTTCCAATATTGAAAGAGAATATTTCAATAAGAGGCCCCGGTCCCTTTAACAACCAATCGTCATTTTACACACCGGTTGGTTCTTTTACATTTCGAAAACAATTTGCACTTGATATCAAAATATCATATTCGTTTCAAAATCAAATCCAATTCCAAGTCATTATATATTCGCTTTAAAATCAAATCCATTTCAAAATTATCATATATTCTCTTTTAAAATCAAATCCATTTCAAAATTATCATACATCATCTTTAAAATCAAATCCATTTCGAATTTATCATATATTCAAAATTATCAAATTTGTTTGATAAAGCGATTTCACTTCCAAAATTTGATTCGAATTCAATTTGGGTTATAATCTTAACTTTAACCTAGTTCGTATTTAAATCCAAGGTTTAAATATAAACATTTCCATCCCTTTAACCAGTTTGAATTTTTAGAAAATAGTTTAAATAGTTTAAAATAGTAAATAGTTAAAATAGTTTAATAGAAAATAATTTTAGTCATCAAAATGGTTTATATAGTAAAAATGGTTTGTGAAATCAAAATAATTTGAATATTTAAAGAATATAAATTCTAAATCATTTATACCAAAATATTCATTTTTGAAAAATAATTCCAAAGTCAAACCGGTCAACTTCCCAAATTTTCTACCCAAATCAATTCCAAATTCCATATCGATTTAATCGATTCATTCCAATTTCAAATTGAATAAATTTCAATTCCACATAAATTTCGATTTCAATTCACAAATTTCTTTCAATTTCAATTCCCATTTCTAAATTAATTTAAATCTCAATTCTACATTAATTTCAAATTCCAATTCTGAATTAGTTTGAATTTCAAATTCCATATTAATTTTCAATTTCAATCCGAATTCCAAATTCAATTTCAAAATATCAATTTAAACACTTAAATCAAATTTACTTTCAATACCAAATTTAAATCCAAATTTTCAATTCCAAACTCAAACTTGAAATATCATTTCATATAAATTTTCTAAGAAATATTCAGAGTTTGAATAAAAGTCCAATCTTTTAGAACAAATCGACTTCTGAAAATTTATGCCGTATTTCAATTTTAAATTTAAAAAAAAATCTAAACTTCGATTAATTAAACAATTTCGTTTATCAAGTTTAAATTCCAATCTTTCGAGCTCTAATTCAAAATAATTCATTTTCCATAAATTGGATTATATTCTTAAAATCAATTTATTTAAATAACTTCAAATAACTTTTAAAATCATTTAATTTAAACAACCCGATGTCTGTATATAATTTTCTAATTTATGGCCAAGTGGATAATTATTTCAATTTAAATACCAGGGATTGATATATATCATTTCAATCTAAAAATAATAATAAATGTCACAGGTATATATCAATTCAATCTATTTCTTATTTATCTGAAATAATTTAATTTACAGTTTTATATACTGTAAATAACGTACGGGGTAACAACATGATATATATAAAATAGTTAAACACCCAGTCAACCACAAATCAATCAATAGCATCCATTTGCAACCAATATCCAAGCAATCAATGTATCACAACAACCAAATAATTATCAATATCAGGTGTTTACAAGTAATTTAATTAAAATTCCATTTAACTATCAATTTAAATTCTATCGGGTAATTTGGATGTCAATTTAAATGTCCATTAAATTTACCAACCAACAATCAATCAATTCAAATCATTCCAAAATTTCAATTCAACTATCACCTTTGATTGATTCTGAAAACAACGAGGAATCCAACTTTACGATGTTGGTAATGTCGACACGAATCCAACGCAATCGATGACGCTCATACCCAACCTCGAAAGAACAATGTACGTATATTAGAACATTATAGATTTTAATCCATTTAGCATAACAACTTAAAAATTAAAATTTTATTACCCTAAACCTCTGCCAACAGCATTACCACAACATGCTTATTCATCAACTCCCGAACCACATCCCTTCACGTTCAAGAGTTCACTGCACCACCCATCGCTGATCGGGCTCCACCAAAACGATGCCGCCGACCTCCACACTCGCCACGCAGCCCTAGGCCATCGCGGACCCCTTCATTCGCCGTGCGCCCTCGACCTAAGAGCGAAAAATACTAATCCTAATCGACCGATTGCGCCACGGCAAAACACCATCAACCCGACTGCCTCTTGTGCCACCTCCTTCCAGCCTCACCGCACGTGTCCAAGATCGAGATTTACCCTAACCCTAACCATAACGAATTGATGAATGCAAGTCGCCTCCGGTCGCCGTCCACTCCTCGCGCTCGTGTGCCCTTTTTTTCTTCGATCGTTTCTTTTTTTTATGTCGATCTTTTGTTTTTTTATATTGATGCTCAGATTCGAAGAAGACGGGAAAAGGGAGATAAAGTAAGGGAAAAAGTAAGTGAGTGTGTGTACGTATGTGGAATGGGTAAAAGAAAAGAAAAAAATATTATTTATAAGAAATTATCTCGCCCTTAAACGTCCGAAACTCTCGAACTCCAAACAGAATGTATCGCTTGGCATTCACAATGTTTTACCCCCATTTCAAACGCATTCGAACTAGTTCCGAAGCCTAATTCGATCGTATGCGGAAGATAACTTTTCAAAGTCGATTATTTTAAATAAATTCTAAAATATATTTCTACATGTTTCAAGCTCGCACGGTCAAACGACAAGTCTGATCGCTGCAAAACTTGA
Organism: Allium cepa; assembly: GCA_030765085.1. Lineage (NCBI taxonomy): Eukaryota > Viridiplantae > Streptophyta > Magnoliopsida > Asparagales > Amaryllidaceae > Allium > Allium cepa. The sequence goes on from CM060937.1 coordinate 663,940,108, forward strand.
AATCCTACAATAATTTCCTATTACGGATCCGATAAAACTAGTTTCGTCGAAATCCGAGACAGTGGTCAAAATGGCTATTTTTACTCATAAATTAAAATATGAAATTAAAATTTTAAATTATTCATATTTAAATCCAATTTTAAATATTAAAAAACTTCATTCATATTTATATAAAATTTAAATCAATTTCTGATACCATTTTTAATCACATTAAATCTAGAATTCAATTATCCAAATAATTCCCAGTATTAAATTTAAACAATTTAATTATAAAAATAAATCAATATTAATAAATCAATAAATTTATTTCTAACCATATTTATCCAATAATTACATAAAATTTAATAATTTAAAATAGCCGAAAATACGGGTCGTTACATACTACCCCACTCAAAAGTTTTCGTTCTCGAAAAGGCATTAAGTACAAAATTTAACATATAATGGATTTTATTCACATAATCACTTATAACCTTAAAATCTTGCTAGAAAATATTTACTATGTTTTTACTAGCCACTCCGCTATCAGTTTATGGATAATGTAATTTATATATAAAAATACGTTATAAATTTTAAACTTTAAAAAAATTCTAACTTCCGGATTTACAGAAAATTTCGGCAGAATCTCCTTTGCGCGGCTCGATCGAAAAAAATTTACAATTCAATATATAACACAAATATAAATAATATAAACCAAATATAAAATTGCGGTATGTAATCCAAAATACGTACCTTATTATTAACAATACGAGCGAGTTCGCTCGTACTAAGCAAGCAAAGCATATAAATCTTCGTATACGCCCCAAACGGTCTTCGTATGTACCTATCTCAACTCAATTTGGAATGTTAGTTACTTATAATAAGATCTAGAGCAAGTATAAGTTACAATAAGTATAAAACATATATTTTGAATCCAAATCTCAAACACAAGCACACTTATGCAACCATACAATAATCATATACACCCAAAACAATGAAACAAGGATTTACAACAAAACAAATCATCCGACAAATCAATATTCATTCAAATCAATTCATAACTATCAAAATTTACTTTTTAATGTTAATATTTAAGTTAATACATTCTCATTCTTATAAACATAAAATTTTATTAACATTTCATTTGCTCAATTTCCATTTATTCAATTAGATTCACATTTTATTTATTCACACTTGTTTATAGTTGCATTAATATATTTTTTTCAATTCCATCATTTCGTTATCATACAATGGATTTATAATTAATTTATTTGCTTTTAATTGATTTAAATTCAACTAATTTTGTTCCAATTTATTCTATGGATTACTTTAAGTTTATTAACATTCGTTAAAAATTCATTATATTCAATTTTATTCAATTCAATTTATGAAATTCCAATTGTTTCTCTTCTTTTTTAAACCTATTTCATATAAATTCATTGGTGAATCAAAAAAAGTTTATTCCACTTAGTATATGCTCTCTTTTATTATACTAGCATAATTTATAAATTATCAAAATTCATTATAAAAATTTTATACAACACAATCACATTTATTGTTATTACTTCATATCTTAAGTCATTATTAATTCATCGATTCACTTCATTAATTCAGATTTCAAATTATTTATTTACTAAAGTAAATTTTTATTTAATAACTCAATTCATATTAATAACCCATATTTTTACAATTAATTTATTCACCTCTCAAGTCCACTTTAACTTATTTTTTTTATAACTTATTCCGTATTATATTAGTTAATATTCAAATATTTATTTAAACAACTCCACTTGCAAGTAAATTTTTTCAATAAAATTCGATTAATCATATTTATTTTATTTACATTCATTATTCTTATTCAATTTCTTACATACTTAAATCACATTTCATTTTAAATTCAAGTTCATATCCATTTGATTAATTCATCTTATAGCTTAAATGAAATTGATACACTTTACTCATTTATCTACCTTTAATATCTAATTCAATTTTTATTTAACATTAAGCAAACTTCATTTCAATTTTAATCCATTCCTTATTTTATTTAATCTTATTCAAGTTAAATCTTCTTATCATTCCCATTCAACAAATTTAAATTTGTTTTTAGCTTATTAACTTTCAAATCTATAAATTATACAATTTATTCATTCAAAACTCCATTTTTTTTAATTTATTAACTTCATTTCACTAACTCAATCAATTTAATATTTTTTAAGTCAATTATTTTGCTTAACCAAAATTTTAACTATTTTAAATTTGGTTTCATTTTCCTATTCAAGTTTATAAGCTATAACTTATTCTTATATACTATTTAAGTATAGGTTCAAACAATTTTCATATATTTATTAATTCATACTTAAAATATTTTCTTTCATAATCAAAACCTGTTTTAATCGAAAATAAATTTCTTCTGTTAGCAATTCTCACCCAGAAGTCCGGAAATGGATACCGGCGATGCTGCAGTCATCCCAGAACTATTTCCCAACGACCAAGCGAGTTCAATGCTTTTATTTATTCAAAAATATTTTCAAAATATTTTTTTAGTCAAAACTTTTCCAAATAATACCATTTATTAAATTTTAAGGCTTTGAAAAATAATTTTGAAAACAAAAGGTTTTAAATTCTAAAAATCTCGATTTTTAAATTCATTTCTACATATAAGCTATATTATAATATACTTATACAAATTTCCTTAACTTATTCACCAAAATATTTCATTAATTTACAACTTGATCATTTTTAACCAATTCTTATTGCAATTATATTTCAATTCATTTTAAATATCAATGCTTATAAATAAAGTTCATTAAGTATTCGTTTTATTTTTTATTCAACCAATAATCAATGATAATTAAATATTATTATCCTCAATCAACTCATTCATTAAGAATTATCACTTTATATAATATAATAATATAATTAGGTAAAATTATTTCACTATCTGATTTTAAAACGATATTATGTCAACTTACCTTGTTTAAGTGTTTAGAAACCCCTATCGATAACACAACGTCCCGTACATCGACTAGAATTCATAAACAACTCAACGGATAAGTAAACACAATATAAAACATTTTATAATACTAACGAGTACGCTCTCTCATATATATACACTCAAACTGACTCATTCTAGGGCATCACTACCTTATCTCTAATGAGTCAAACTCCACAAAGCCAAGGTTATCGCTAAACCTTCGCTCTGATACCAACTGTGACGACCCATATTTCGAAAGGTTTGAATCGACAATAATCCACACATGTCCGACTTAAACAATCCGGAACGTAGATAATCAATGGGGTTGAAATAAGAAAAATAGGAAGAGAAGAAGAAAACAAAACACAGAATCTCACAGTGGAAACAATAAAATATAATAATCAAATAAACAATTCATGAAGTTGTTTACTATACACTTGATTTTAATCTATACACATTTATCAGAGTTATATATATACATCAGGAATAAATAATCAATACAGCAGAATAGCATAATGCAAGGGATAATAATAATCGTAATATACCAAACTCTGCCTTCGTCCTTTAAAGAATAGTCTTCGGTATGCTGAAAAACTCAAGACTGACCTGAGCGTAATGAAAAGACAAAAGACTCGAGTCAGGACTAAAATACTCTTGTGTAAGTCAAATCAATATCACAAATATGAGTGCAATAACTTAAGAGATGTTACAGGATTTTCCACCTACTAAGGATCCGTTAAACTATTTATATATAATATTATACGCTATAATAGATAATGTCTATCAGTAAAATAAATATCAAAATAGCATTAAGGCTTTACATTTGATTAGCATTGTTGCTCTTGAGCATAAAATTTAAAATAAGTAATTTATAGCAAACATTTGATTAACCAATGCCATAATATTTATTTATAGTAACTCTATAAATTCAGGTTGTATTGTAAATGGTAGTTGATGAATAACCAAATTGAATACAATCCAATTGATTTGAAATAACTGTTAGGTTATAATTGAATATAAATTAAAATAGAAACGTAAACTTAATATAAGATAGTAATTTGGGTAATAAAAAGGGATGAACCCAAGAAATAAGTTACAAAGAATATTTAATTGTAATTAATGTATATGTTTAGCAGAAATATAGTAAATGTAGTACAATCCAAATTTATGTAAGCAATTGTGAAGTTCTAATTGATTGAAATTGGTAGAATTGAAAATGGATTAAAGGTTATATACATTGATGTAATAATACGTAATGAATTGTAGATGACAGGATTAATTGGAATTAAATGAAAGGAATTTAATTTAAATGTAATAAAATGGATTTATTTGGGAAATATTAATGTGCCTAGATATAGCCTTTGCTAATTCAAGTCAAAAATTTATAAATTTAATGAAAGGCCAATTTATGAAAATGAATGGAAATTAGGATTTATTTATTTATTTGAAATTAAAGTTAAATGATTGAGTTTATTGAAATAAGTAGAATTAAACGTTAAATTTTCGTTGATTGAAATGAAGATGGAATAAGAAAATATTAATGCAATAGTTTGAACCAAATGATAATTCCATCTATTTGACAATAATGAATGGATATAATTTTTGATTGATGTAATTAAATGGAAATTTTTGAAAATTTATTTACATATTCTGAATTCAATAAATTGAGGTTAATACTGAAATCGATAAGATAATTAACTTTAAATTGACTTTTAATCTGTTTAAAACCATCGTAAATGATTGAGAAATTGAGAATAATAAGAATGGTCAATTTCAAAATTTAAATGGGAAAATTGACTTAATTAATTTATTTTAAATTTATTTAATTAATGGAAAAATAGGCATTTTGGCCACTAACTCGGATTTCGACGAAACCAGTTTCATCGGATCCGTAACGGTGAATTATTATAGGGTTTCAAGTTTCGTAGCGATCGGACTTGTCGTTTGATCGTACGGACTCGAAACGCCTTGAAATCGATAATTTGAAATCAATTTGAAAATATTAATTTTAGCATAACTTCTTCATACGATGCAATTTGAACCTGAAACCTTTTCCATTGCGTTTAAAATATTTTAAAACATCTGTTTTGATATATGGGTTGCCCCAATTTCGTACCGGAGTCAGAACGGGCTTGTCGGGCCATATATCGTTCAGCACGTTCATAAATCGTGTCCACCTATTCTTTTCAACTCTGCCTATATATACCCCGCTATAAACTCTAGCAGCCTCTATTCCTCCTTTCTATACGTACAGAAACTTCTATACTCCTCTTCTTCAATGGCAGACACACATTCTAGATCCGATCACGGATCAAATTCAGATCAAAATTCAAACTCCTAAGAAAAAATTGAAAAAAATATATATATCGAAGCTCTCGAAGAGCGTAACTCAGATCCGCAGTTCGTTTTTCGTTTTGGTTCATCGTCTGATTGGTAAAAATCAATGAAGTTTCGGCCGTTCATCGCTCAACGATGAACTTCTCCTGATCGGAAATTATCTTCTGGGTATTGTAGAGTGGACGATGGAGAGTGCATCGGTGAAATTCGTTCGTCGAATCAACGGCTGGATCGAGTAAATTAATTTGATTAAGGTTCATCAAATAGACGGCGGCTGGGCTTGTTCGTGTGTCGCGTGGGAGGATCGTGGGCCAGAGGGGGCGCGCAAGAGGTGGCGCGTGAACGGCGGTGTCAGGAGGCGTCTTGACCTGCCTTGCGACGGCGCGGCTGCGATTGATCACGGGCGGCGCTAGGGTTTGTTATGTTGGGCTCGGTTCGCATGAAGACCTGTAGTTGGCGTTGTACAGGAAGCAGGAGATGACATGGCTAGGGGGTAGGTTAGTGTTGATTGTTGTTTTCTTTTATTTTAATTCAAATTCAAGCACAGTAATCGTTATATCTTTCACATACAAAAAACAATTCACACGCGGGTTTTGTTGTTAGGATCGTATTGAAATTTCAGACTTTATGACGCTGGTTTGGACGAATTCTGTGACTGTCAAATTTTTGGGTTTAAATTGGATTTAAATTCAATTTAAATTCAAAAGGTGGGTGTTTTAACCCACTCACAACTTCTAAGATTTATTATGTTTGTTAAATTGATATATGATATGATTTGAAGTTTATTTATGATTGTTTTGTATATTCTGAATCATCATCTCGGTTACTTGCATTTATTTAATTAAATTGTTATTTATTTATTGCATATAAACTGCCAGTTAAACAAGTTATAATTTATTTTTGAATATAACTTGATAGTTGATACCTGTTATTATCACCTGTTATATATTGATGTATTGTTTGAATTTGATGATAATTGTGATAAATGGTTGATGGTTGATATTGGATGAATGGATGTCGAATTTTATATGGTTATAAACTGCAAGTTATTATGCATTTTCATTTCATTTGGGATTGCGGTTTGAAATGATACATAACCGCATTTTTTTTAAATTGCGGATTGAAATGATAAATATCTGTATCACTTGACCATAGGATAGAAAATTTTATACAGGCACCGCGGTGTGTGTGTCTATATATATATACATATATATATATTGAAAAAAAATTCTATGGTTTTGTAAAGGAATATATATATGGTTTTATGAGATATTGATTTCGGATATTTGATAAAGGTTATTTTATATATAGTTAAATTCCTGTTTTAAGCTGTGTATAAAATTGTTTAAAGTATGAAGTGGAATAATAAAGTGGATTTTATTAAAATATATTATGGATAAGTATTTACTGAAATTATATTCTAATATAGAGTTTATATTGATTTTTCTAAATCAAAACTGAGGAGATAGTTTGAAATTTATTTGAGATTTCATTTAGTTAAAACCTTATTGAAATTTGGATTTAAAAAGAATATGGTGTTATAACTAAATTCGGGTTTAAGATTGATTTAAGTGAATATATCTAGTCTACATAAATTGAGGAATATTCAATTATTGAATTTGGAAGTTTTATTTAAAGGATGTTGGATTTATTAAGCAAGTATTTCAAAACTAAATAATAGTAAAGGAAATTTGACACACACACACACACACACATATATATGAATTAAAATTTAGTTTTGAAATTTGGAATATTTGAAATTTTGAAATATATGGATATTTAAATGGTTTATTTGGAAATTCAATCTGTATTTGGAATTGATTTCAGAAATTAAAAAAACTAATTTACTTGATAAAGTAACTTATTATTAAACCATTTAAGTGTTGAAAATTTTTGTTCGAGGCTATGGGTTAAAGTATATATAGTTGAAAGCACTATGATTTTTGAAATATATATTTGAAATAAAAATGATATCATATTGATTTGGGTTTTAAAATGGAAATGATATCGTATTTATATGGTTTTGAAATGGATATTATATTCTGGCTTTAAAGTATAATTATTTTAAAATGACCGCGGTGTTATAATAACAATTGGTTGTTGAAGAGACCGGGATCGGAAGTTTTCATATTCTCTGCCAACTCCGAAAACCACTTTAACAACCGTGTATGCGGTGGAGATTCCAGAATGAAGTAGGATGGTGGCGGCGTTTCTTTTGAGGTAAATACGTGGACCTAACTCCCGTGAGTTGGCATAAGGTGACTAAAACAGGAGCGATTGACGGGTTAATTGAGTTAGCATCTTTGAACGGACGCATCCCTTCGATATTATACCTTTGGATTGATTCGGTGGCCACTTTTGATTTTTTTGATTTGGAGGTGTGTTCGAGCTGGGCGGTAGTAGCAGCTACGCGTTACCACCGACCCGGAAGCGTAATTGGTATATCTACCTTGGCATTGCCTAGTTGTGCCGTGTCACCTACAATAGCGCGCCTTGTACGAGTTTGGTTTTCTCTCGTAGCCCGTGGAGTATTTAGGATAGTCTCCCAATCTAGAGATGCGCTGATACTGGATGGACTACTGGGACTATTACTTGTTAAGGTGGAAAATGTAAAGCCTTAATGCTATTTAAAAGTAAGTTTATTGTACTATAGACACTATTATAATAGCGAAATATTACTACATAGTAAATAGTTTAACGGATCCTTAAGAGATGTGAATCCCGAGCATCTCTTAAGTTACTGCACTCATATTTATTTCTGTTAATTTAACTTACATAAGATCTTTTAGTTCTGACTCGAGTGTTTTGTTTTCAATTCGCTCAGGATTAGTCCGAGCATTTCAGGATCGAAGACTTTATTTCTGGAGGACGAAGACGAAGTTTTCATTATTATTATTATTATATATTATATGGTTCCACTACACACTATATTCTGTTGCATTGATTGTTATTGGTATGTGTAACTCCGATATGCATTATATAAGTATAATCAACTGTTTTTGTAAACAGCTTTATGAACTGTATATTTGATTATTATATTTTATCCTTCCGCTGTGAGATTCTATTTTTGTTTTATTTCTTTCTTATTTTTTTCTTATTTACCCCGTAACAATCCACCCTTCCGTATGGTTTGAATTGGCACGTGTGTCGATTTGAAGCTTGCGAAAAGGCGGGACATCACAAAGATTTTCGAAATGATCAAGGGATTGAGAGAGATTGAGAGGAAAAGATCAAAAAATATTGGCAATTAACAAAAAAAAACTGGCGGCTAGGGTTTTGATATTAGGGTTTTGAGTGCAAATGGAAATGATAAAGGTCCTTTTATAGAAAATTCTCAAAACACTATTCACCCGATACCTATGATCGAGAGCCAATTCGATCATATGTGCGAGTTACATAACCATAAATCCGATTGACACGAAATTTGAAATCTTACAATATTTAACATTGCGGATCCTATGAAACTGGTTTCGTCGAAATCCGAGACTGTTTGAAAAATGACTATTTTTACTCGTCAATTAAATATTAAAATATTCAATTTTCACAAGTTAACTTTTAATCAATTTTAAAAGTTCTATAACATCATTCTAACTCCAAAATGATTTATTATAACTTTATAAATCATTTTTATTCAAATTAAACCCAATTTTTAATTATTTCTGGAATTTCAAATATTAAATTATCGATTTAATTATCCAATTAAATCTAGATATTCGAAATAAAATTTATTCGACTTACAAATTTTACTTGTTAATATTTAAAATCAATTAAATATACAAATTTCAAATGATAGAATTTCTGGATCGTTACAGTCTTCCCTCCTTAAAAGAATTTCGTCCTCGAAATTGCCAAGTAAGAAAAATGCCCCAATTTTATTAACTTTTCAAAAATCCATTGAGTAAAAATTTTATATTCACCTTTTTCAAAGTCCGATGGTTACACTTTTTCTAGTTCAATTCCTACATTTTCATTTCAATTTAGAAATTGACTTTTCTTTAACAAAAAATTTCCAAAAAAATTTTCAAAATTTTTCTAACTCCCAAAATTAACGGAAAATTTTGGTAGAGTCTCCTTCGTACGGAGAAGCTTTTGTAATATCACAATAGATATAAATATATATACATCGACCCACACGGTCGAAAAATAGAAAAACAGTTCATATTTCCTATTTTTATTGTGTAGGCGTACCTTTTTACCATTTTTTTAAGAAAAGCAGTTATTTATTAGCATTTTAGCACAACTCAATCCAGCTAACGACAGCCCCGGTACCTGTACTTACTCAATTTAAACATGTAAGTGACATATATAGGAAATTCATTTACATTTTACTAATTTTCAATAGCGAAACATATGCATTTCATGAATAATGTGCATAAAACAATTTCCGTAAACAATTTATATGGTTTCAAAACGAATTCAATTGTTTTCAACAAATTTTCAAACCATTCATTCAATCCGAATAGTTTCAACTCAAATTCTTTCATCCAATTCATTGTTTAAACGAAACGAATTCATATGCAATTCAATAATAATCACACAGCTTTCATAAGCAATGAAATCGAAATAATTCCCATAAGCAATTCATATGGTTTCGATACAAATATTAATTGCTTACAACCAATTCACATTACTTCACTTCCAATTCAAATTCAATTACATAACTTTCAATTTATCAATTCGATTTCATATGAATTTCTATGCAATCAACTAACAACAATCTAACAGCCAGTGCATATCCAACATTACCAAATTAATTTACTTTAGTTACATTCAATTTGGTTCAACACTTTTAGTTTCCAATTGGTTTAATATTCTATTGATTTTCATTCAATTAATCAGCTTCCCATTACATTAGCTTTTAATGAATTAACACATACATTCATTATTCTAAATCAATTCTTTTACATTTAATTGATTAACATTCACTTCATTCATTCATTAATTCAATTGCTAATTCATTTAACATTTCAAGTTGAATTTCATTTATATAACTCAAGTTCACATCCATTTAATTCACTTTATTATTTTACTTCGATACCAACATCAACTTCATTCAACATCACTTAAGTTATATTCCATTTCAAACATACTTAAATTTCCACTTACAAATCCAATTCAGATTCCAATTCTAAAGTAAATTCTATTTAACTTTAATCAAAGTCAAATTTCATCACTTATTCAAATTCATATCTCATTTTGCTTAACAAAATTGTTTAACCATTTTAACAATTGTTTTACTTATCTTTTCTCATTTTATAAGTTATACAACTTATTATTCAACTTCCAAATCTGATTTAATTTATTTAATTTCCTTTAGTTAAATTTCACATCATATATTTACTATGCAAACTAAATTTATTTCAACTTTACTAAAATTAAACTTTATTATCTCATATTATAAGTTCAAAACTCATTTCACTTATATTTATCAATTACAACTTGGATTTTAAATTCAAATCTATTTATCACAACAAAACTTCAATTTTCAATTACTATGGTAGCAACTCCATCACACAGAAACTCGAAAATGATACTGACGATGCTGCAGTCATCACCCTTATTATTTTCCAGCAACAGTAGTGAAATCAGTGCTTAATATTCTTTCAAAAATTTCTTTTATATTTAAAAATCACATTCATAAATCTTTTTACTTATAAAGTTCCACTATTCCACTTCACTTACATAAGATCATTCCAAATTTATTTATCTTACTTAGATTTATAATAATATAACATCTTTAACTTTTTGGAAAAAACAACTTTCAAAATAACCGAGATTCCAATTTTGAAATTTTTAGTTTAAATTCATTTTTTATTTACAACTCATATTCATAAATATATTCATATAGTTTCACTTCTTATATATAAGATTATTTCACAATTGTAAATCACTTTAATTATAATTCCATACTTATAATTCATTTGCTTATATAATTTCTTCTTTTACAATTTTTTTTATTTAGATTATTCAAACATCTTTTAATTAACTTATATATATTCTAACATTTTCAACAACCAAATAATTCAATTTATACACTTTAATAATCCTGAAAAATTATTTCTTTATATATAAAATATAATCGAGGAAAATTATTTCATTTACCCAATTTAAAACCATACTATGTCAATTTATCTCATTTAAGAGTTTAGAAACCCCTATCGATTACAGTTACCTAGACTGTACTAACCAGAATCTATAAACAATCAACTGATAAGTCAACACAATACAAAATATTTTTATATTCACTAACAAATACGCGCTCATATCTATTATTACACTCAACTCATTCTAGAGTACCACTGACTCTATCTCTAACGAGTAATTCTCAACAGAGCCAGGGTTGTCGCTTAACCAAATGCTCTGATACCACATGTAACGTTTCGAGATTTTCGACTTTCGAAAATCGACATTAATACGTCAACTGTATCAACTACCGAACAATCGAAGGCCGGAAAACTGAATTGTTAGGGTTAAAGAAGAAGAGGTAGAAGAAGAAGAAGAAGAAGAAAGAAAGAAGCAACAGAAACAATATCAGAATCTCACAATCGCAGCGGAACAACATATAATAGATAAATGAATAATCTTTAAATCAAACGAACTGTACATTTTATACATTACATCATCAGAGTCAATATACAATACAATACAACTGGACAAATATATGTGTCCTTACAAGTGAATTTTTTACAGCGGAAAAGATTATATCATATACAAGTGATACATCTCGCCATCTAGCTCGCCTCCTGAGCTCCATAGCACTCCTAAATCCAGAATAACCTGATAAGCTGACTATAGGCTGCCCGTGTGGAAAATTATGGACACCCAGAATTTAGGAAGGGAACAATAAGCTCCAGGTCAGTCATGGGACTGGTGTGAGAACTAAAAAATAATTATTTGCACAAAGAAAGGAAAAGAATCCGCAATGCTTTTGGAAAATGAAACTACCACAAGGCCTCTCGCCACAACACAATGCAAACGCAGAATTGGAGGAGATTTCTCCTTATGATATTCAAACATGTTTACTACGCAAAACAAATCATTTTTGATATTATTATTAGTGCATAGTGATGAAAACATTTCGAAAGTTTAATATTAATCCTAGCCAGCGTAGGCATTTCGCACTTATGCCTACTATAGCTACCATGTTCAATAGCAGGTTACCGCCACATTCCTTGGCAGGTAATACAACTAAAACCGTACAGGGCTCGTATTTTTTCTTTGGATTTTCCAATAAATGGTCAGGCTAAGGAACTTCCCACTGTCAATGGGAACGCCTCTGGATGGACGTTCCGAGAACCTACACGGCTCTCTGCAAACACAAGGTCGGGTTACCTCTATACCTAGGTAACTACTACTCGAGTATGCCACCCTGCGGTCCTTTGGGACCTTTATCCGATGGCCCTCGATCACAAAACAACAATCACATAGAAATGAGATTGGAGCAACCACATAGGTTAAGCGTCAAGGCTCCATACCTGACACCACCCTTTTCCAGAAGAAAAAGACATACCCTAAAGGGAGCGACCCTCATAACCTTATCGCATCATTCCAGTTTCGACCATTTTCAGGTTGTGAGGTCCAAAGAGGTCTCGTCCACAAAGCTAGGCACAAAGCCATGCTTTGATCAACAAATGATCAGCACACAACAGCACTCAGCATGCCACATTACCAAATTGGGAATATATCACTGATAACCTTCAACTACATAACCTCTGAGCTCGTACGTCTCAGAGAAGGGTGTTAAGCTAAGAGAATAAATTCTCCGCCGCCAATAGAAGTGTATTTGAAAGAAATCTGCTTTATATCTCAAAATGTAATGTCAGACACGTAACAATACAAGTCTGTTCCGGGTTCGAACAGAACCGAAGGCACTTCAAAAGAAGCCCTTGCAATCCAGGTATTCACAATCCCGATCGAATTTCCCATCATAAAGGAAATCTCCATACCGTAGCTAACGGTGCAGAGACAATCGATAGGTCATCCTATCATTTTCACAAATACCCGGTCTTCAACACCGGTCTTCAAATGCTATCCATTAACGTTGTATCACTATTCGGAATGGGTTATATGACACAAAGTCCTCTCCTGGCTAATCCGAATAACGAGCGCTTATTTTAAAAATAAGTGCAGCATTCAAATTCAAACAAATCACAGCAAATACCCATTAAAGGTCAATATTGATAGTCGGTTATTTAACTATCAATCAATATTCACAACACCATATTTTAAATAATTTCCCAAATTATTTATTTTCCAAAAATATTTTACAAGATATATTTTTCCACACTTCAACCATTTGAAAACAAATTTCAAATCACTTTTCACGTTTACAACTTTTGAAAACAAATTTCAAATCATTTTCCTTAAGCGGAAACACTTCCAAATATTTATTTATTTTTCACTGGAAATCTGCCGAGTTCAAATACTTTAAAATAATTTACATCACTTATCCAAAATGTATCTGGAAAACACTTTGAAATAAAACTATTTTTCTTTAAACACTTATTATACATATATTACATATAAATTTAAGTCCAAACTAATTTTTCCAAAATAAAATTAGTAGATAGAGTATAACTATTTAAATAACTATTTTTCTAAAACAATTATCAATTTAGTCTTTAAATAATCACTTCTATAATTTGCTAAATAATCTTTACTCTAAAGATTTCAAAATAACTTAAGAAAGTGTTTTCTCCAAAATTTTCATTCAAAACCAACTTTAAAATTTTGATTTATACTTTCAAAGCTACTTTGGAAATATACCCGGCTTTCCAGGGAGAATACACTTACTCCTCAAAATGGTTCATTTAAACCAATTAGATAAATCATTATCAATTTACGTTAAATTTACGTTCCAAATCCGTAAATTTATTTCCGCACTTTAAAAATAAATCAATGTTTACTTTTAAAAACAAATTTCCCTTTCCTTTATAAATTCCGAGGTGAATTTAAATTTCCAAATATCCACTGATATACGATTTTCAAATCGATTTCAAATATTCACTTTCAACAACAATTCAATTTTCAATTGATTTTCGAAAACACCAAATCAAATTCCATATTGATTTCCCAAAAAATTAAACACCGAGTGAATTTCATTCAAATCTCAAACTGAAATCAATTTCTACTAAACCCCAACTCAATTTTCAAATTTGATTCCAAATTCATTTCAAAATACCAAATAAATTTCCAAATGGATTTTCAAAAGATTTAAATTCAATCACCAAAATCAATTCCCAAATGGATTTCTAAATTCATTTCCTTTTAAAATAAATTTTTTTTTGTTTCTTTCAACTATAAAAATCCAATTTTAAACAAGTTCTTCAACATTTAAACAATTTTATTCAAAATCCCTATATTAAAATCCTTTTCCATATTTTGGAAATAATTCGATATGATTCAAAAATAAAACTTCAATCTTTTCAAACTTCTTTTTAATTTTGTTCAATTCTCAAAATAAATTATACTTTAAACTTTCAACTTAAATTTTAAAAAATCAAACTTTATTTCTGGTATCCAACGATACCGAAATATATTCGGCTAAATTTTAGCCTTCAACAATTTTAGTCACAATATAATCACACAGAGATTATAAATAATCAACACACAACATTGAAATAAATTCAATTATTTGAGGAATCCAGTTGGATCCCTCTAACATGTTTTCCTGCATGCACAGATGTTAGCACACTACCAATCCCGCTTCAAGATGGGATCACTACAACAAAAATCACTTTTAACAGCAACAATTCTCAGCGTTTGTTAAACAAATGCAGTTAAAAATTATTTTAAACGAACTAATTTTCGTCAAAACGCTGAGATAACGTTAGGTCCAAAACATTTCGCTTTCCCTCTCTCATTATTAAACTTTGTGAAAAAATTCGCTTTCCCTCTTCTTATTCCCTCTTCTTTTCATTTCCCTCGTTCCTCAATTTCATCTTGCCCGAATTCCCTTCCATTTAATTTTCGTCGTTCTCTATTTCCCTTATTTTTCAATTTCATAGTGCCCAAATTGCAATTTTCCAGAAGTAAAGGTGATTCTAGATCAGGCGAAGGAGGCGGTGGTCGAGACATCATGATTGAAGGCGATTTTTGGTTTCTGGTGGTTGGAAGTTTAGTCTAGTTCGCACGTCGAAGTCGAGTGTGAAGCTACGGTGATCGAGGTGATTGTGCTTTGAGTTGCTGTCAAGGGTGGATGATGTTGCGTGAAGGGCGGTGAAGTCTTGGGTTTGGGTTGCAATGTGCTCGAAGTGAGGTGGCTTGCTGTAGATTCAGTTCTGGATGCAGGGGGAAGGTGGTGATGATTCACAGTTGCAATGAAGTGATGGAGAATGTGAGATGACCAGCGAAGTGATGGACTGGGCAGACATGGGTTGTAGGGGTTGTTGTGTGGTGCTGCAGGGAAGTAGCAGTTAGTATACATTTTTCTTTAATTTTGTTACCAATCACATCATTTTAAATTTAAAGCCTTAGCTATGCACTTAAAACCCCACTATTCAGGGTAATGCTTGATTAATTTCATGCTTGTAATTAAATTCATACTTCAGTTATGTTACAGATTAAAATCATTTCACTATTCTTCCTGTTCTTATGTGGCACATGTATATCAACAATTGATTTCTGTTAATTAATCAACGATCGGGATGCATGTTACCATATTTTAATTTGATTATGCATTAATGGATGATAGGTGAACGTGTCCAAATAACAGAGGATTTTGGGTAGAGACGGTATGATTGTTAGATTACTTATATTAAGAGAACAAAAAATAGCTAGCAGTAACGGAATATATTGTCAGCTACCAGAGGTATTGAAGATTCGTATGAGCGACTAATTGTTATCCATGATTTTTTCACCAGCGACGATTGGATATATCTTATTAATACAACATAATTCATAAATATAAAAAAGCTGATTCATGGCAAAAGGCTTCTAGCATGCTCTCCACCATTTACTTGAAAGGGAAAAAAACATTTTTATCTTCTTCTTTTTTAGTGATCAAATATTCCAAAGGAATATTTTGATCCACATACTTGTTCATAATAAATTAATCTCATGCCTCTTTAATAAAAATAATACAAGTCACACATCCAAGTTTTGAATTCATAAATGGACTTATTCTACAAGTAAGCTTGAGAGAGAAAATTCCACTATAGATCCCATTAATAATTTATTACAAAAAAAGTAGATCTTTTTTTCACTAAATAAGGTTTTGTGATTGCATACTCCAGTCTGGTGAAACCAAATCTATTTTTGTAACTTTTTGAACCTGTACTTGGAATAGATTATTTCATGAAACTTCATTATAAAATTTGACATGCTCTACGAATTGCTTTCTTGAATTGAATAGCCAGTCTTTGCTTGTTAATTTATAAATGCTGACCATTATGGTAGACAATTGTTGATAAGAAAATTTTTCAAATTGTTCGATATATTTCATTAATTTCTTCATTATATTCAATAGCCAATTTGTATTAGTTAATATCTAAGTGTCGATCAATATAGTGCAATATTGATGATAAATATTAAATTCAAGATGTTTAATGTATTATGCTACTGCTTCATTCAATTAAATGGTCAGTTTATGGTATTTGCAGTATTCTTTGTGTATTTATTCTAGCATCTTCCAATTCATTGCAGTTTTTTGAGATGTCCAAATATGATGCAATCAAAGCACTTGAAATCTACAAAAGAGCAGGCCAGCAGGTATCAGTTACCATTCTTAGCTTCACAGTTTGCATTCTGCAATGTGAAAATAAGCTAGTTATTGAGTTTTATTTTAAATGCTGAATAGGCAGAAAGTCTTGCTGAGTTCTACGAGTTCTGCAAAGCTTTGGAGCTTGCCAGAAATTTCCAGTTCCCAACTCTAAGATAGGTTTTCTTTACTTAAGTTACACCTAATATTTATGTGCTTCTTTGAACTTACTCTGGGAATATTCTTATGTCTAAAATTGATTTTGATGCAAGCCAGTAAGTTGGAGATGGTATAAGTGCAGTTGTGGGTTTGTGAGATGCTGGTGGTAATTGAAGGTCAGTAAGGGGTTTCAGGTGGAGGAAGTGTTGTTTGCTTGGTTTGGTGGGTGATGAAGTTATGTGGCAGAAATGTATGTAGCAGTCAGATGCAAAGTTTATGGTAGAAGTAAAGTAGCACTGTATGTTTTGTTGTTGGTGATGACAGATGAAGCAAGAGGAGATGTTGTGATGCAAGTGGGTTGGAGGAAGTCGGGGAAATTGATGGTGTAGTAGGTTTGAATGGCAGAGGGAATGGTGATGTTGCTATGTGGTTTAGAGAAGTGACAGTAAGGGGTACTCTGGGTGGTAGCCGCAGCTTGTTTATATGGTGAGTGGCAGTGATCAGGTGAAAGAACTAAATTCAGGAAACATGCAGATTCGAAAAATAGATCCCTTTCTTCTTTTATTAAAACGATAAACATCGACCTAAGGTACAATCAGACAATCTTACCTACAAAGTGTGAGATACAGAAATCTTATATTATACAAATTTAAGACTAAAACACAAGTCTTTATCACGTTTTGATGAAGATACCAGAATAAACCAGTTAAGCTATCATATCATGAAACCTAAGTAGATTAGCATGTGCTAAGCCACTTACAAACAATGTCATTTCAGCAATTAAGGGATAAAATCCCACTTGCCATTTTGAATATCTATTTCCCTTGTATTATGACTTAGGTTAGGAAAATCATGAGAAACCTCGAATAGAGGTATAAATCAAAACGGCTGATCCATACACGGTGCCAAATGACTTGTTATTTAAACAACTACAAATACTAGGGCAATGATAGATGACTTGCTATACAAGACATCACTGAAACTAGGAAAACAACTCTTCTGTAATAACTAGTTTTCTATAAGATGGAATCTTCCATACCAAATTTAATTTGTGCACCTTTTTGCTGTTCCAATCTGAATGCTCCCTCGCTGATGGCAGCAGACAAGATTGCAAGTGAGAGAAAGCACAAAACAGTTGGAGGACAACAAAAAAATTGGAAAAATCATCAGAAGATATTCCAAAACAGTGCAATATCATTATTAGTAGGTTTACAAAATATTTTAAGTGGGATGCACACTTTCCAGTAATATCAGATGAAACGTATATATGCTTCCTGCTCCTAGCACTGGAAAACATATTTACAATCAACTACCTAGTCACAAGAAATGACAGAACCCTCACACTAAAGAAAATCATCATTTATCAAATAATTTTTTCCAAAATTGTGTAAAGATATCATAATCTTATCAGAAAATTCTCTGTAATTTTTCCCAAAATTTTATCTTTACATAGATCAGGTATGTTAACGGCACTTTTAGGATCCGAGTATTACTGCTCTATAATTTTAGTTCCTTAGTTTACATTTGATTAAGGATACATATAGAGGAATAAAGACTATATTTGGTGATTGAAGGAACTTTAGCTTGAGCCTTTCGTCATTCTCAATTTTTGCGTTTAATTTCACAAAGTTGAAAGGCTTTAGCTGTACAAAACAAATTTATACCGGAATTAAGATTCCAAATGATAATTATTACAAAACCAATATTGCAACTATTAACCTTTGTTGATAATTATCTCAATATTTTGCATCGACTCACACTAATCAATTCCAACAATCACTTTCCGTATGCTATAAAGTTTTCCATTTACTTATGGATATTTGTTTTTTTCCTTTAATAACATATATTCAGTTGTATTTTTACTTTCAAAATAAAAATGACTAATGTCAATTTGATTATTATAGGAAACAGAATCGATTGGAAGGTTGAAATCTGGATTTGAACACTCCGAAACATGGTAATATGAGTGAGAACTTTTTTTATGTTATGATTATAAGTGCACCCATTTTCAATTATGGTTTTGCCCACCTGATTGTACAACTATAACAGAAAGTCTAAACTTCTTACTGAAGCTTGCAAAGGACGGAGTAATTGATGTTGTTTAATGCGTACAATGTGCACGCTATACATGTCAACCCAAAACCTTTCCTGAATAATTTGACTAGGAAGCCTGTGATTGCAAAACTGAAGTGGGGAATGGAATACAAAGGTAACCTTTCAACTTTCAATGTACTCATTGACTATCATTTTCCTGCAGCAATAGTATTGCTCTTGTATTATTTTATGGACGTTAATTAAGTTACATATCTAACAACATTTAAATCCTTGAAATTGTTCTCAGGCTTTCTTGTCTCAGTGCATTCTTATATGAACCTGCAGGTAAAAAATATAGTATTTAATAATTTTAGAAAAAAATTAGACTTATTCAGCATATTTAGGTATTTCTTCTAAACCTGAATTTATTTTTCTAGCATATTTAGGTATTTCTACTCTGCCATTCATTAGCTGGTTTGCTGCAACAGGTTAACCGAGCATTTGATGGGGTCGGTTCTAATTTGATATCACAGTTTTGATTACGATCAACTCCAACCATTTAAGTTAATGATTGGTTTATCAAGAAATTTGTTGCACTTGCAGGCATACAAGTTGCTCATGAAAGCTTTCATCGAGCACGATAAGGTAAGTTTAGGCATCTAATATTTCACCTGTTCAATCCATTATTGAATAGCTGATATTGGGAATCACATTTGAATTCGACTAATTAAAGATTGTTGTATGCACAACTATAACCACATCATAGAATATCAACAAAAATAATTAACATGTTAAGATTTTTTTTTTTGAAGCTTGAATATGTATGATGAAATTGTATTAAGAATTTTTACTTAATGGGAGAAGTGGTCTGCAACAAAATGGAGTGTGTAAACTTAGTGTACAAGAAGGATGTGGTTTGGAGCAGTAGTATGATGTCCCTCATTCCTTCAGAAGTTCAAAAGTACTGGCGGTCGCGATAAAGGAGTCAGAGGTTCTTCCACTGAACATCAAATGGCAAGAGAATTTACGTTAGAAGAGTTGGAACAAGCTACCAAGAACTTCAGCGAAAATAATTTGATTGGTGAGGGAAGTTTTGGTTTAGTGTATAAAGGCTTGCTTTGTGATGGTACTTTAGTTGCAGTCAAGATGCGTCATGGGTCTCCAAAGGTAGAATTCGTCGAAGAGGTAAACCATTGCTTATTCGTTTCTTCTAATGTAAGTATTACCACTATTCTGGTTATATCAGTGAATATTTATGTTATATCACAAATAATTTCTCAAAACAGATTCATAATTCATATACCTCTATTTCATGACCTTATCATAATTTTTTACCGTTTCTTATAATAGATTTGATACCAGTGCATGCTATATGATCATGTCAGTTTTCTTTCAGAAGCAACAAAATCCTAATATAAAGAGGAAAAACATACATGAAAGAATCGGGTTATAAAAGAATGTATTTATGTCCATCATATATTCAGATACTTCAAAGGGTGTATCGAGCATGATTGCAATCAAACTCTTCTCCTTTCCCAACTCAATTCGCTTAATTGTCAACCTCCTAGGGGGCGATCTTAAAACAAATAGGCTACCAAGTGACAAACCTCATTTATGCATATCACTGTGTGACACATATTTAAAAATATATGAACAGGTCATGTATATATCTAGCGTTTGGCATCGTAACCTAGTCACTCTTGTTGGTTATTGCCAAGAAGCCGGACTTCAAATGTTAGTTTTCGAGTATGTACCAAATGGAAGCTTAACTGGACATCTATACGGTAATCATACATCCAAGTAATGAATTTACATTGAAAATATAAAATTTTTACTGATTATTTCGTTGTAACAGGCAGCGAGAAAGAATCAACAAGGCTCGAATTTAAAAGGAGGATTTATGCAGCTATAGGAGCTGCTAAAGGTACATATTCATATCTGAATACACCTTTTTGTTTTCACTTTTTATGGCAGTTTCGTATGATTTTACAGTTCATATTGTTGTTTCAAGATTGTCTCACTTGCATAGATTGGTTCCACCATTTATACACCAGAAATTCAAAACAAACAATGTGCTGGTCGATGAAAATTTTATCTCTAAAGTAGCAGATGCAGGTATTGTTCGATTACTACAAAGGATCGAAGATGCTGGACCATCTCAAATTTCAAATGCCAGTGTCTTCCAAGATCCCGAGTAATCATATTTACCTAAATGTTTCAGAATAACATATCAAATTATCGTCATCCTATATGAGTTGATTATGTTTTGTGTGCATATATGCAGTGTGCATGTTTAATTATTGAACTTTTGTTCTTAAAACAATATCTGTTTTTATTCTCAGGATTGGGAAATCAGAACCTGTATCAGAAGCAAGTGACGTGTATAGCTTCGGTGTGTTTCTATTAGAGCTCATCAGTGGTCAAGAAGCAGAGAGAATCGAGCTATCAGAGTCAACCACTAGTTTAGCACAGTGGGTAATGCAGCAAATCTCACATACACACACAGACACGGAAACAGACACACAGACATAGACAGACAGACACAAACACACGCACACATTGATACTAGTATTTAATCTGTAGAACAATATTGATATACATCAGGCAGAAGCACATATTGGTGTAGATACTTTCATTGACAGGCGAATGCACAAAAGCTATACTTCTGAAGGAATGAGGGACATGGTGCGATTGATGATGCGATGCTTAAGTCTGCATGGAGTGTATAGTCGTGGTTAATGGAAGTACTAATGGTTGTATGCAGAGAGGGTGGTTGCTATCGGGGGAAATGCTTGTGTAGTAATGTGGAGTTGAATGTAACAGATTGTAGATGAGGAAGTGGGATGGTCGGCGATGCAGGGTTGTTGAAGTAACTGTTGGCAATGGCAGTGTGTGAGGGGACAGTCGGCTGGAAGTTTGTATGGCTGAAGTAGGAGAGGCATTGAATGAATCATGGAGTTTGACTGGTAGATGGCAGAGGGATTAGGGCACTTGTGTGTTGATGTGTATGTAGGGTGGATGAGTGGTGATGGAAGAGTGTTGTTTGTGATGGATTAGTATGGTTTGTTGCATGTGGGTAGAGCAGTGGAAGGCACTGCAGTTCGTAACAGTTCGACGGAAGTGGAAAGGAGGTGCTGATGATAGTTGCTGTGGGAAGTGTGTTGTAACTGGTAATAGACAGAGTGAAACTATTGTGTGGTTGGTTGATATGGCAATGTAAAAACAGTTGAGAGTGTGGACTTGTGTGCAAAGTGCACACTTTGGAAAAGAGAATAACAATGTAAAATGTATGTACAATGTAAACTGTAATTTGCGATGAAATAATTTTTTTTTTTCAAATGAAATTGTGTGGGTTTTTTTTTCTTTTTAGAAAATATGCAAATGCAATAGAGTGGAATATTAAAGCTGTTATATAAATAGAAGACAGCGTTTGATTAATGCTGTCAATGAAGAAACAACAGCGTTCAATTCGTGCTGTAATTATCTTTAAGTAGTCAACAACAACGGTTATTACATGCTGTCGAAATAGTTGATGATTCAATAACAGCGTTTATAAAAAGCTGTTGTAAACAGTTAAAGTAGAATTAAAACATTGTTGACAGCTTGTAAGAAACGCTGTCAAAGTGATGTTTCAACAGCGTTTATAAAAAAGCTGTTGTAAGTTCTGTATATACGACAGCATGTCGTTATACAGCGTTTGAACTAACGTTGTTGTATCGTATTACAGCGTTTACCAAACGCTATTAAAAGCCTTTTGTGGTGTAGTGGATATCGCGGTACATGGGTTTATATAAAATATCATCCGCTATTATGCGGCGCAATACGGTCTCATCCACTATATAATGTGGGAAATCAACTCCAAGTACATATATAATACAAATTCCACTTCAAGGTGGAATATCGCGGTATATGTGTTTAATATAATAACCTCCGCTTAGTATGCGGCATATAGGGTCTATTTCAATACAACCAATAACAATCATCATCCAATCACACAATCAAGTAATTTTAAATTTAACTATTTAAAATTTAAATCGAAACACATTCGATTGAGTGAGAATTTCTCACCTTGCTTCCAATAATAGTTGCAGTGTTTTGTTCCGAATAAAATTAAACACGCATTTAATTTTACTCAAAATTATCACTAGCTCAAATAAATCTCAATCCAGCTCCATCGTGTAGTACTCGTCAAAACGAACCCAACGCAAGTCGTTTCGTACGAAACTGACCTCGTATAAAAAAGTTATGCAATTTTAAACATTGTACGAATTTAATATAAATTAAGTTTACAATTTCTTTTAAATTTTTAAACCTTGCTTCTATCTGGACCGTTCGATCTCGTCCATCAGATCAAGGCCGTGCACGATATTTCTTCCTCCCTTCGTTCAAACCCAATCGAGAAACCCAACGAGCCGCCACCTCGCCCTAATCAACGCAACACCAACGCTCGACTTCACGACGATCGGGCTACGCCGTTTCGAAGCCCACCGCCACCCCTATCTTCGTCGTGAGCATCATCAAGCTCAGCCTTGTTTTCTCATGGAAAAACGTGCTCGATCGTGCGTCATTCATGAACGAATGACCGACGATCCACGCCTCTAAATGCGATCACATCCGTATGGATGTAAAGATCTCGCCAAGCTCCATCTTTCTCGTGTTGGAAGATTTTTGAAATGATCAAGGGATTGAGAGAGATTGAGAGGAAAAGATCGAACAATATCGGCCATTAACAAAAAAAAACTGGTGGCTAGGGTTTTGATATTGGGGTTTTGAGTGCAAATGGAAATGATAAAGGTCCTTTTATAGAAAATTCTCAAAACACTATTCACCTGATTTTTTTCGAACTCCAAACAAAGCGTGCCCGCTGACGTTTCTGAGGTTTAACTCATGTTCTGGACACAATGGAATAGGTATCGAGAGCCAATTCGATCATATGTGCGAGTTACGGAGATAAACGATCAAATTTAAATAAAATCGGTTAAACTAATTTTTATGCGTTTTGGCTTGCCACGGACAAACCGTAAATCTGATTGACACGAAATTTAAAATCTTATAATAATTTAACATTGCGGATCCGATGAAACTGGTTTCGTCAAAATCCGAGACTGTTTGAAAAATGACTATTTTTACTCGTCAATTAAATTATTCAATTTTCACAAATTCAATTTTAATTCAATTTTAAAAATTCTATAACATCATTCTCACTTCAATATGATTTATTATAACTTCATAAATCATTTTTATTCACATTAAACCCAATTTCCAATTATTTCTGGAATTTCAAATATTAAATTATCGATTTAATTATCCAATTAAATCTAGATATTCGAAATAAAATTTATTCGACTTACCAATTTTACTTGTTAATATTTAAAATCTATTAAATATACTAATTTCAAATGACAGAAATTTTGGGTCGTTATAGAGTGGTTGTTGAGATGGGAAGATCGTCGTTAATGATCAAAGATGATCAGCGTCCTCGTGCATGTGCACAGCGCCGATTGGTTCAGGTGAAGTTGTTTTGGGCAGAGGGTTCGTACTCGAGTTGTACTCGAAGTAACTAGTTGTTTTGCTCGAAGCAGCTTGGTTTTGGACTCGAAGTAAAAAGGGATTGGCTCGAGTTAATTTTATGGATTACAGGTTGTTTAAAAGAAACCTGTTCTATTCTGTTTTCAAAATTTATTTATACCGAAGTTTAAATTGTGAAGCAAAGATGTAAACAAATTTTAAAATATAAGTTTAAAAAAAAATCTGGAATTCAAGTTTAACTCTCAGTTTTAAAATATAAAATAAATTCTTAAATTTAAATTGTTTTAACTACTTTAAAATGTTTAATGGGTTAAATTTTAACAATGAAGATTTAAAATCTGAGTTTAATCTGGGTTCAGATTTAAATATGAATTCCAGTTTAAACATGAAAGAAAGTTTGTTTTAAATTTATGATTGAATTTAAAAATGAAATTGGTTTTAAATTCTTTAAAACTCCTTTTATAAAATGAGTATTTCTTTAAAATTAGAATTTGGGAGGATTTTTGAATTGTTTTGTTTTACTTTATCAAGTTAATTGGAAATCATTTTAAATCTTAAATTGAAATGAATTTGAAAATGAAGTTTAAAAGTAAATTTGAAAGAAAATTGTTTTTTAATGCTTTTGATAATGATAATTTAACCATTAATAAGAATGAAGTTTTATCTTAAAGTCAATGAAGATTTAACGATTTGCAATTCATTAAATTATTAAGTTAACTAAAATGGATAATTAATTATTTGGATTAATTAAGTAAGTAATTAAATGTTTAAATTTATTAATTAAAGTTAAGGTAATTAATTAGGAACAATTAATTTGTAATTAAGAATGATTAATTAGAATAGTAATTAAAGATTAGGAGATTAATTAATCAAGTAATTAGATTAATTCGAGGTGGTGTGATTGATTTATCTTGCTTATGAATGATTGAATGATATTGTATGCCTTAGACTAGTGGATATCTCTGGTGTGTGATCCTATGTGATGTTATGAATTAAACAGTGAAACCTGTATTTAAGTTTGAATTGCATTACTTTGAATAACATGGGTTAACATGAACTGAATTCGAAGAGACCGTAGTCGGTTATTAGTAAATACCCGAAACCACTTCAATTCTTTATAAATTGATATGTAGAATCAATTGACTGAAATGGAATAATTTAAGTGAATGAACCATTTAATCTAAGTTTTGGTACTTATAAATTGATGTGTGATATAAGTAATGTCTATAACGACTCTTGTGAAGTTGTTAATTGACACAAGTTACCCCGGGTTTATATAAGTCGTATGCTTTTGTATTCCATGTTAGATGAGTTTACTCACGCTGTTTTCCAGCCTGACCCGGGTGTTACTTTGATGTAATGCTCGGGTCAGACCGAGTATTACAGATTTTCAGGTAAGGACGTTCTGAAGCCCGGAGGCGAGTTGGATGGCAGGTCGTATGGAGTGTTTCCGCTGTGACTATTATTCCTGTTTATCTGAGATATATTTGATTTGTATATGCCCAATATTGTATATTTGTGTAACTCTGATGTATTAAAATAAAATGGACAGATATAGTATTCTTTATAAACTGTTATTATTTGATATTATATTTTGATCCGCTGCGAATGTGAGAATCTGTGTTGTGTTTCTGTTTCTTTTTCTTCTATCTCTTTTTTTTCTTTCTAACTATCCGAAATTTTTGGGATCGAAAATTCCGGATTGTTACAGTTCTGCATTTTAAAGAAAATTAATGAATGCAATTAATGAGATTGGATCTAGAGCTATCAAAAGGATGTAAATAAGAAATTATAGTCACTTTTATAGATTATACTCGGTTGTCTTTTACTATTTTGCAGTAATGTTTTTATTCTTTCACTGTAACTAGGTATGGGTTCATATTTTATGAAATGCATTGATTATATACCCATGAACAATATTTTGATGCTGATGCATTTTTATTTCCATTTATAGTTGGTAATATGATAAACATAGCCAAGCTTGAATTTAAAACTTTGGACATATTAGGAGATAACTTTTTATCATAGATATTAGATGCCGACATTCAATTACAATCTCAATATTTAGAAAATGTCATTAAAAGTGATAATAATATGTCTCAGTAGGATAAAACAAAGCCTCTTATATTTTTAAGGTGTCATATCCATTGCAATCTCAAAATAAGACATTTAACTGAAAAAGATCATCTTTACTTATGAAACTCCTTGAAGGAGCGTTATGACCACTAAAAGATGGTCACACTTTCAAACATTAGACAAGAGTGGTTGAACCTGAAGTTTCAACCAGTTGGAAGTTGGTGCTTGTATGTTTTTTTTTTTAGAACTAATTGAAATAACGTACCCATGAATGTTGTGTTTTAATCAGTAGACCATTTTAAATTTTTTGGAAAGTATTAGCATTTATTTAATGCTTACCCATTTTAATAGTTGACTTAACTATATTGTCTTTAATTCATAAGATATGGACCATTAATATTTGAGTGATAATATATGTCTACTAGATAGTGCAATTACTCATATGATCTTGAAAAAGCAAAAGTTTATCTCTGAACTATCTAAAAATATTTTAGCTAAAAATTTCAACCATAGAGAATCTTCTGATATAATTGAAGGGTCCGAACTTAGTATTACCAAATGGTACATATATCTTAATTCAAAATACATTATACTCAAGCAAATTTAAAAGAAGTTTGTTGAGTTTTGAGGATATATAAATGAATGGCTACCATATTGGAACCATAATGAAAACATCAAAGAATATCTTTGCGTTATTTTTAAAATTGAAAGCCAGAAGCTTATTTTAGAAAAATTTGGTACAATTTCAACTGGATTATATTGCATGAAATTTGACATAATTGAATCATATATTTAAACATGAGCCAGAAGCTCACAAATATCACTTGAATACATCTTATCAATTAATAGAAGAATTATTCTTCTATTATTAATACGTATAGTGTATTTACTAGTAGCAATATGATAATGGATCAAAATTAGAATCCAAAGAAGATTATTATTTAATGTGACAATGTTTGTCAACATTGAGGGGGAGGATAAAGGGATACAAGTTCATTTTGATCATTAACGTCAAATATTTGTTAACATGTATAATGATGTAAAATATTAAGTAACTTGAATAAATTATTAATAATATCCCTAGTATACTTTCTGCAATATAGATTTGAATCCCTAAATGATCAAAATGTATAAACCATATCTAAAATATGGTACAAAAGTCAATTTGAAATACTTTTGGAGTAAGTAATAAAGATGCCAAATAAAAGAGGTGCGTGTTATTGAAGAAACACTTACGGATGCTATTGAAGAGACTAATGACATGATTGCCAAATTACCCTAGAAGTAGTTTAGGTATCTAAAACATGATAATTAAAGGGATCTCAATAAATCATGTCTAGAACTAACAAGAAATAATCATCGATGGTAAAAAAAATTATAAATAGATTAAGGATCTTGAATTAGAAGAAAACATGACTGACTATCATGAATCCTTTACTAATAGAGAAATATGGACATGTAATCCGCAAAGTAGCGAAAGTACTTGAAATGCTTAATATACCCCAAGGTATAAATATGGTTTAAATCATATTAAATGATGAAAGTATACAAATTCTTGAAGAATATAAATAACTTTCGTGGTTATAAAGAATGTAAAGAACAAGGAGCGTAGATTACAACCAACTTTTAATTATTGTTGTAATAAAAATCTTGATATAATTCATGATGAGTAGATTTTAAGTATTGTTGTAATGAAACTCATAATATCCATTGAAGTGTTAGTTGCGAGATGCAAAACTTATTAAAATATACAAGAACCTGAAGAATATAAATAACTTTGATGATTATAAAGAATGCAAAGAACATGAAATTTAGTGTGACGCCCCACCTCTATACCCACGCTAGCTAAGGACGCTACGGTGTAATGCCGTCAACTAGCACGGAGAATAAGGCTGTTGAGGAGCGACCATCCGTGTAATTGCTTTGTGCGAGCATCGATATGTCAGATAGTATAACATGCATTTCTTTTCAAGAGGAAATCCGACATGCCGACACAAACTCAAAACTACTACACAGTGGCTATAATATCTTCGGAAACAAATATAGAAATAAACATAACATAAATCAGTCACAGACAATTCATATCACAAAGGCGGAAGAAGATATGAATATATAACTAACACATGAAAGTGTACATCAGAGTAGTGGTCAAAAAATCCACAATTATACAAAGGAATAGATACAAGTGCTAGACAAAAATATGTATACATCAAGGAGTCCATATCTTAAATGTATACAAAAAAAACTACCAAACTAAAGTAGTTGACCAAAAGATCAGATGTAGACGGATAAGGAGTCAAGCTGAAGCACCTATAAATTCTCAGTCTGACCCGAGTATTATTTAAGAAGAAAATAATAAACGGATCAGTCTAGCTATAATTATCAGATAAAAATGAGATATAAGAAGAGATATAACTAAAAACGTATGATAACCAAAAATGTCATACTATGATAAATATACATAGAAAATCCATAAAAGTCATACAGATATCTCAAGAATCTCATAGCATCAAAAAGAATATCATATTCTTTATTTAATTCACCAAGCCACAATAAATGACATACATATCAATGCCAACTGAGAAAGGTGGTGAAACATAAATTCCAAAAATCATCAATTAGAAATCCAGAAATCACAATAAAAGGATGGTCAAGACATTGATGTAGTGCAAATGGTACATCCAATGAATCTAAAAGCAAAGACATTGATGTAGTACAAACGGTACATCCAATGAATCTAAAAGCAAAGACATTGATGTATACAAACGGTACATCCAATGAATCTAAAGCAAAGACATTGATGTAGTACAAACGGTACATCCAATGAATATAAAGCAAAGACATTGATGTAGTACAAACGGTGCATCCAATGAATCTAAAAGCAAAGACATTGATGTAGTACAAACGGTACATCCAATGAATCAAAAGCAAAGACATTGATGTAGTACAAACGGTACATCCAATGAATCAAAAGCAAAGACATTGATGTAGCACAAACGGCAAACGGTACATCCAATGAATCAAAAGCAAAGACATTGATGTAGTACAAACGGTACATCCAATGAATCAAAAGCAAAGACATTGATGTAGTACAAACGGTACATCCAATGAATCAAAACACAATAAAAGTACATGGGTCGCTAGCCCACAAAGAAATGAGACGAAGCTCAATAAAATTGAAGTACAGTCCTCCATGTGGACAAAGAGACATCGCACCTTGCTAGTCTAAACCATAAAATGATCATCATCGATCATCAAGAAGTGTCAATTACAATAAGCTAGTAAATATATGAGTTTAGCATCATGTCCCATAACCACTAGCTTAACTTAAATATTTGCGAACAAATTGTAGATCTCCACTAGAAAATTGTCACAAGAGATTCAATCGAACAAGTCCAAGAATTAACAAACGAAGTAAACCCAAGCGTTTCATACCACTTATTTTACTAAGTCGTTTAATTAGATTTCTCATACGAGTGAGGTAAAAGTTTGTATATACTAATAGATTGAAAATCGGTTTGAGAAAACGAGCTTTGTAATAAAATAGTGTTGAAATCATTTGAAGAAAGAGTTTTGATATTTACTACTAGTATAGAAAACCTTTATATTTTAAAGTGACAAATCATAGAAGTGATTGTAGAAACAATCAATCATAAAAATTCACATTCGAAGAAGTGAATAAAATCCAAGAAATCGATCCTGAATCCATCAAAGTGGATATATCCTAAATTCCCAAAGAAAATGTCATCAAAGTCGATAATAAATGATAACAACAAAAGGGAAACAACATGAATCGATTAAAGTTGGAAATTCAAACAACTAGGCAAAAAGGCATAGTTGGCAGATAGGAGCAGGTCGGTCAACCGGACTTTCTGGTCGGTTGACCGAACCAGAGGCAGGAAATGCTCGGGTAGCAGGTCGGTCGGCCGGCCCAGGGGCTCGGCCGGCCGAAGCCTGTATCCGGCACTTCCAAATAGAGGTAGGAAGTGCTCAGGTAGCAGGTCGGTCGACCGGCCCAGTGGCTCGGTCGGCCGAACCTGTATACTTGCACTTCGTACCCTATTTCAAATGAGATGCAAACTCCCTCAATTTGCAAACCGGCGAGCAACGGCACTAAGGATTTACGCCAATCGACTACCCGGCCATAGAAGCTCTTTGGTTCATCACCAAAAACATGATCAAAACATCAAAGCTATGATTTTTAAAGAATTGAACCCAAAACACCAAAAATTGGAATATTCATAAAAGTAATCCAAATCCAAATCCAAATCAAATGCACATGAATAAGTGTTAGGAATTCATACCTAACAATCGATGATAAATATAGGCATAGATGTGAGATAAAAATCTCACCTTTTTGCACAAAAACAAGTATGAAGAAGCTTGAAAGCAAAAGGAGAATCTACCACTCTTCAACACAACCCAAATGAGCTTGAATCTATGCTTTAGAAGAAGAACATTCCCAAAGTTAGGTTTAGGAATTTCTGAAATTGAAAGGAGAAAGGGTTGGAGAAGAAGAAGAGAAGCTTACCAATGGGTTCTTCTATTAGATTGGAGCTAGAGCTTGATTTGCAAGAGAAACTAGGGCTTGAGTTTCAATTTCCCATTCCACTCTCCATTGTTATAAAAGCTTGGGTATTAGGAAAATAGAAAAGAAGTAAATGAAGGGGAGATGATTGGGACTGAATACATAAGTGGGGTTATTGGGCTCAGCCCAAACCAAAGCCCTAAGTGAAAAGTGGCAAAATTCCACTAACTCCAAACATATCGAAGTTTATACTCAAAAAGGTCGCAAACATCATTTTGAACTCAATGGGGGTGGTTTCGAGTCCCAATTCGACTGTTTGCTAAAAGTAGCTTTTTGGACCAAAATTCGACGAATGATGAAATATTTAAATATAAAATCGATAAATATGCGGGTTGTTACAGACTCCCCTCCTTAAAGAAATTGCGTCCTCGCAATACTTAAGAAGAAAATAAAGAGTAACAACCATAAAAGCATATCAACACCAAAGAAAATTTGAAATAAGAAGTTCACCATAAAGAGCACAAAAGAATTAGCACGAACGGGATCGCTCGATGAATTCTCTAGATTCCCAAGAGTAATCCCTAGGATGTTGCGAATGGGATGTTGCTCATAAATCAAATCTGGTGAAACTACAATTTCCACAATATTACCGGGCTCAAGAATAAAAATCGGAATCCCTAAGACATTTCCGTAAATAAAAGATGTGGAGAAAACGTCATGAATATCAGAAAATTGAGCTTGTGCTACGACGTAGTATAATAACAGTACGCCCGAGAAACTAGAAACTCAATAATTTGGAATATCAGCGTAGTACAAAAACGGTACGCCCAATGAACCAAAGTCCGAATAATTTCGGAACACCGACGTAGTACAAAAACGGTACGTCCAATGAACCGATAAGATGGAACATCGATGTAGTATAATAACAGTACATCGGATGAACCGAACACCATAAAAGAACATCGGACGCAAGTCCATAAAAGAAATGAGATGAAACTCAATGAAACGAAGTACATCAAAACGCCCGATGAAAAAAAGATAATTCCATTTCGACATCATCAAAGAATCGACACCTTGTTGCCTACGACAAAACGTATTGGCAACACGATTTCCCCTTTTTGGGAATAAAAAGAATATCAAGATCATAAGATACTAGGAACTCGAGTCAACACGAAGTTCCCTATGAGAAAATAAATATTCCAAAGATTTATGATCGAAGTGGGGAACAAATTTCTCATTCAAAATGATGATGCCAAATTCCAAAAGTGAATCAATAGCCGCGAACACTAGATCATGAGTGGCATGTCTAGTTTCGATAAGCTATAATGATTTAGAAGCACAAGTGATAGCACGTTCTCTTTTGCAAGAGAACGACATCCAAACCAATACGACTAGTATCGGTACAAAAAGCAAAGTCTTGGTTCCCCTTCAGGAATCACAAGAATAAGAGTATCGGAAAAGAATTCTTTCAAATAATCTTCTTTCCCAAAATAAACTAAAACTTTCAAAATTACAATTATCTTTATGTAAAAATCTTTCTAGAAAAATTTACATTTTACAAGTCAATATATCGTGTCTGATTGTCTCATCAAGGCGTTTAGGAGATTCCTATCGATAACGTTGATCGAGCGCATCGACCAGAATTCTTAAAACACTAAATGGGCAATACAATCACAAAATCATCCTCTTTATAATAAACAAGTTTCTTAAAAGTTTTACAAATATTCTTTGCTTGTTTTAAGAACAAAAATCCAATTTTTCTTACAAATAAATCTTATGAAAAAGTTTTGCAAAATTTTAAATTACTATTTCCATCCAAAATCCATAAATGAGAATGGTCTCGTCGAAATTTTCATAGAATACTGGATTTATAAGATGGATTAAATAAGCTTGATAAACCGAATGACAAAATAAGTCATTCATAAGAATCGTAACGAGTGCGAAATGCGGTAAGTGGAATGCTAACTTCCGCAACTCATAGCCAATGGAAATCGGTGGCAAGGTCGAACTCGAAAGACCTTAACACCACACAAAAGATTTCTTAAGTGATAATCCTAAGACAAAACTCAGAAATATTAGAAAATTCTCAAACCACATGAATGAGAGAATAACACTTTACTCAACATGTGAGCTTAAAGAATAAAATGATGCCATCACATTGGAATCGAAATCACAAAAGAAAAATAGAAATCTGCTTCATAGATTGAAAATGTCAAAGATGAATAGTCCACACGGGACAAAGGATATGGCCTCATAATAATTAAGCCAATCCTTACAAAAGTCAATTCCGAAGCCTAAGTAAAAATTGGCTCGGATAGAAAAATCACATAAAATAATTTCGACATCAATAAAGACAAATTGAGTGTTGCGGATCTACCATCCGGATTCGCAATTCTCAAGGAAGACATCAAGCCCAAAAATGTTTTAAGGAAAATAATCACAAGTTCTTTTGATATAAAAATAATGAGTTGAAACCCGTATCAACAAGAACTCAAATAAGAAGATCATGAAATAAAACAATGCCATCAAGGATTGAGTGAAAAAATACCTTGACCGAGAGAAGAGTTGTTAAGGGCTTGCAGCTTTTCCTCTCTCTTGCTTGGAAGCCTAGGACACGAAGATAAAAGATGATCCGAACCTTTACAATAATGACAAAAGAGGGGTTTTGGACACTCCCTTGCATAATGGTCCGTGGCACCACAATTGTAGCATTGATCACGACTAGAGGTAGGAGTCTTTACTACCGGAATTTGTTGCTTCCCTTTCTTATTAGAATTGGGGCCTTTGAATTTGATAGGCCTCTTCAAGTTATTGTCGGAGTAACTGTTGGGCATGCACAACTTCAACATCACCTTCATTATCGGCCTCTTCAAGAGGAAGAGCGATATCAATAAGCTGATCAAATGAAACCTCAAGTTTCAGAAGTAATGGCTTCTTAAGATTCTTATTCAAGCCATAGAAAAATCTATGATTTTTCTTCATTGGGGTATTAATGTACTCAACCCCGTATTTGGACAGAGATTCAAAAGATGCGACATAGTCTGTTACAGAAGATTCACCTTGAACAAGGTCAATAAAACGTCGGGCCAAAGTTACTTTTTTGGCCTCCGGCACAAATTTCAATTCGAATCTTCCCCGGAATTGCTCCCAAGTGAGATCCGCTTCAACGATTTCAGAAATTAAAAGCTCATACCAATCTAATGCTCTTTCTTGGAGCATGCTAGAAGCCACCTGGACACGATGTAGATCAATAAGGTTCATGCGAGAAAAGATGCGATCGCATGATTTGAGTCAAGCTTGAATTTCTATAACACTCTTGGATCCCGTGAATGGCCTTCCACCCAAATCGGTATAATCTCTGCACAAGCGTGCAAAACCAGATCTAGGACGAATAGGCTCTGGATTGGGACCGGCTGCTTGAGCGTTCTTTACAAGATCAAGAAGCTGCTGGGCAGACATAAAAACTCCATCCAGGGGAGTAGCACAAGATTGACCGGCGCTGGAACGGCCAGGTCTAACCATTTCTCTTCTTTAAAAAAGAAAGAAAGAAGAGGAAAAAGTTATTCTCAAAATAAATTTCAATCAAACTTGATTGATAAAACAAGGAATCATAAAGAAAATAGGATGAATCGGTTCGAAGACTCGAATTAAATCCTAAAGCACGACTCCTAAGATGGACTTAGGACGATGATCCTTGTTAAATTATTCTACATTGTTCCGAAGTTTGGCTCTGATACCAAGCTGTGACGCCCCACCTCTATACCCACGCTAGCCAAGGACACTACGGTGTAATGCCGTCAACTAGCACGAAGAATAAGACTGTTGAGAAGCGACCATCCGTGTAATTGCTTTGTGCGAGCATCGATATGTCAGATAGTATAACATGCATTTCTTTTCAAGAGGAAATCCGACATGCCGACACAAACTCAAAACTACTACATAGTGGCTATAATATCTTCGGAAACAAATATAGAAACAAACATAACATAAATCAGTCACAGACAATTCATATCACAAAGGCGGAAGAAGATATGAATATATAACTAACACATGAAAGTGTACATCAGAGTAGTGGTCAAAAAGATCCACAATAATACAAAGGAATAGATACAAGTGCTAGACAAAAATATGTATACATCAAGGAGTCTATATCTTAAATGTATACAACAAAAATTACCAAGCTAAAGTAGTTAACCAAATTAGACGGATAAGGAGTCAAGCAGAAGCACATGTAAAATCTCAGTCTGACCCGAGTATTATTTAAGAAGAAAACAATAAACGGATCAGTCTAGCTATAATTATCATATAAAAATGAGATATAAAAAGAAATATAACTAAAAACGTATGATAACCAAAAATGTCATACTATGATAAGTATACATAGAAAATCCATAAAAGTCATACAGATATCTCAAGAATCTCATAGCATCAAAAAGAATATCATATTCTTTATTTAATTCACCAAGCCACAATAAATGACATACATATCAATGCCAACTGAGAAAGGTGATGAAACATAAATTCCAGAAATCATCAATTAGAAATCCAGAAATCACAATAAAAGGATGGCCAAGACATTGATGTAGTGCAAACGGTACATCCAATGAATCTAAATGCAAAGACATTGATGTAGTACAAACGATACATCCAATGAATCTAAAAACAAAGACATTGATGTAGTACAAACGGTACATCCAATGAATCTAAAGCAAAGACATTGATGTAGTACAAACGATACATCCAATGAATCAAAAGCAAAGACATTGATGTAGTACAAACGGTACATCCAATGAATCTAAAGCAAAGACATTGATGTAGTACAAACGGTACATCCAATGAATCTAAAAGCAAAGACATTGATGTAGTACAAACGGTACATCCAATGAATCAAAAGCAAAGACATTGATGTAGTACAAACGGTACATCCAATGAATCTAAAAGCAAAGACATTGATGGAGTACAAACGGTACATCCAATGAATCAAAAGCAAAGACATTGATGTAGTACAAACGGTACATCTAATGAATTAAAAGCAAAGACATTGATGTAGTACAAACAGTACATCCAATGAATCAAAAGCAAAGACATTGATGTAGTACAAACGGTACATCCAATGAATCAAAACACAATAAAAGTACATGGGTCGCTAGCCCACAAAGAAATGAGACGAAGCTCAATAAAATTGAAGTACAGTCCTCCATGTGGACAAAGAGACATCGCACCTTGCTAGTCTAAACCATAAAATGATCATCATCGATCATCAAGAAGTGTCAATTACAATAAGCTAGTAAATATACGAGTTTAGCATCATGTTCCATAACCACTAGCTTAACTTAAATATTTGCGAACAAATTGTAGATCTCCACTAGAAAATTGTCACAAGAGATTCAATCGAACAAGTCCAAGAATTAACCAACGAAGTAAACGCAAGCGTTTCATACCACTTGTTTTACTAAGTCGTTTAATTAGATTTCTCATACGAGTGAGGTAAAGGTTTGTATATACTAATAGATTGGAAATCGGTTTGAGAAAACGAGCTTTGTAATAAAATAGTGTTGAAATCATTTGAAGAAAGGGTTTTGATATTTACTACTAGTATAGAAAACCTTTATATTTTGAAGTGACAAATCATAGAAGTGATTGTAGAAACAATCAATCATAAAAATTCACATTCGAAGAAGTGAATAAAATCCAAGAAATCGATCCCGAATCCATCAAAGTGGATATATCCTAAATTCCAAAAGAAAATGTCATCAAAGTCGATAATAAATGATAACAACAAAAGAGAAACAACATGAATCGATTAAAGTTGGAAATTCAAACAACTAGGCAAAAAGGCATAGTTGGCAGATAGGAGCAGGTCGATCAACCGGACTTTCTGGTCGGTTGACCGAACCAGAGGCAGGAAATGCTCGGGTAGCAGGTCGGTCGGCCGGCCCAGGGGCTCGATCGGCCGAAGCCTGTATCCAGCACTTCCAAACAGAGGCAGGAAGTGCTCGGGTAGCAGGTCGGTCGACCGGCCCAGGGGCTCGGTCGGCCAAACCTGTATACTTGCACTTCCTACCCTATTTCAAATGAGGTGCAAACTCCCTCAATTTGCAAACCGGCGAGCAACGGCACTAAGGGTTTACGCCAATCGACTACCCGACCATAGAAGCTCTTTGGTTCATCACCAAAAACATGATCAAAACATCAAAGCTATGATTTTTAAAGAATTGAACCCAAAACACCAAAAATTGGAATATTCATAAAAGCAATCCAAATCCAAATCAAATGCACATGAATAAATGTTAGGAATTCATACCTAACAATCGATGATAAATATAGGCATAAATGTGAGATAAAAATCTCACCTTTTTGCACAAAAACAAGTATGAAGAAGCTTGAAAGCAAAAGGAGTATCTACCACTCTTCAACACAACCTAAATGAGCTTGAATCTATGCTTTAGAAGAAGAACATTCCCAAAGTTAGGTTTATGAATTTCTGAAATTGAAAGGAGAAAGGGTTGGAGAAGAAGAAGAGAAGCTTACCAATGGTTTCTTCTATTAGTTTGGAGCTAGAGCTTGATTTGCAAGAGAAACTAGGGCTTGAGTTTCAATTTCCCATTCCACTCTCCATTGTTATAAAAGCTTGGGTATTAGGAAAATAGAAAAGAAGTAAATGAAGGGGAGATGGTTGGGACTGAATACATAAGTGGGGTTATTGGGCTCAGCCCAAACCAAAGCCCTAAGTGAAAAGTGGCAAAATTCCACTAACTCCAAACATATCGAAGTTTATACTCATAAAGATCGCAAATGTCATTTTGAACTCAATGGGGGTGGTCTCGAGTCCCAATTCGACTGTTTGCTAAAAGTAGATTTTCGGACCAAAATCCGACGAATGATGAAATATTTAAATAAAATATTTAAATATAAAATCGATAAATATGCGGGTTGTTACATTTAGATTACAGCCTTCTTCTAAGTATTGTTGTAATGAAAATCTTGATGCACATCAAGATGAGTAGATTACTTCCTGCTTTCAAGTATGGTTGTAATGGAACTTTTAATATTCATCAAAGATGTAATTGCAATATACAAAAATGATTTGAAGCATAAAAACGAAACCACATGATGTATTTTTCATAAAGGTAGCAAACAAAATGAAAATCATATTTGGAAGAAACAATCTTGAAAATTTTGATTGTATCGAAGGAAACTATTAATAAATAGTATTATTAATGAGATACATATTTATGCATTCAGAAGTATCTATAATCAATTTAAGTTATCGAAAGACGAATACGAATTCAGAGAAAACTTTTAAATCAAGGGGAGCATTCATATGTATTTTATAATGCACATTTTTTCCTTAACTAAGACTTTTCCCACTGGGTTTTTATTAGTAAGGTTTTAATGAGGCTTATTTTGATCCAGAGTATCAAATCCCCAGGAAAATTCGAAAAGAAGTTACAATGTACTCTTTTTCCTTATTTAAAATTTTTCCCACTGGGTTTTTCTTATTAAGGTTTAACGAGGCATTATTTTGATCTAAAAGAATCAAATGTCTTTTCAAGAAATAACATCTCAAATATGTTATTTAAGTTAAATTGTATTTTCATCCTTGACTAAGGTTTTTCCCATCGAGTTTTCCTCTAGTAAAGTTTTTAATGAAGTATTATATTGATCCAGAAGTATCAAAGTCTATTTGATTCTCTAAAGATATTAAAATATGTCATACTATATTGTACTCTTTTTCCTTCACTAAGATTTTTTTATAGGGTTTTTCTTAGTAAGGTTTTAACGAGGTATCAGATTTATCTAGAAGTATCAAACTTTATTTGAAGAAATGAGAAAATAAGATATGTCATTGTACTCTTTTTTTTTACTTCACTAAGATTTTTCACATTAGGTTTTTCTTAGTAAGGGTTTAATGAAGCATTATTTTGATCCCAAGTATCAAACTCTTAAAAGGAATATCGTTTTTAGTATGATATATATGATTTCA
Source organism: Allium cepa (assembly GCA_030765085.1). Classification (NCBI taxonomy): domain Eukaryota; kingdom Viridiplantae; phylum Streptophyta; class Magnoliopsida; order Asparagales; family Amaryllidaceae; genus Allium; species Allium cepa. Next base: position 663,979,406 of record CM060937.1, read on the forward strand.
CAAGTTGCACTCTTTTTCTCTATCAAGGTTTTTCCCATTGGATTTTCCTTACAGAGGTTTTTAATGAGGCAACGGACAATATCTATATCGACTGAATGAATAAATGCAAGCAAGATAATAATGAGGGGGGGCAATCATCATACACGTTTCGAAATCGAAAATTTCAAGTTATCAAAACATTTAAGATTTTGAAGACGCATATTCAGGGGGGGTGTTACAATATATGTAAACTATGAAATGAATATGCTTTTATGTTGTTTTATTTAGTCCTATATCGTGGAATAAGTTAAATCCTTAGCTCTGAAGCCTTTACATAATAGACGCTACGTAATGTAAATATATGTCTATTTTTAGAAATAAATAATACTACCTTTTTCCATTTTATAACACTTTTGATTTTCTTTGCTGGCAAATTTTCAATTCTTAATACTAAGCAAAGACGGACGCATTCTGAACACACGATACTCGGCCGACCGTGCTTCTCATAACCAGTTTAACGACAGATCTCCACCAAATCATACAATTAACTGACATTTTAAAAAAATTGTTCCCTTTTAATTCACCTGTTTTTCCCATCAAATTCCAGACGTTTCGACAAATCTACTCTCAAATCTCAGTGAAGTCAGTCTAATTCTTCCGAGCAAAAAACGAGCATTTTCGAACTCGCAATCTTTAATGGCAAGTTCTACTGCTACGATAAGCCAAGCTGCTGTGGAAGATGATGAACATGATTTGAAAGAGTGTGTTCTTTTTAGATACTTTCTTCAAGAATGGCAACTCCTCAAATCACTTCTCGATTCAATCGTTTCCAACAACGACGTCACTCAACCTTCAAATGTAAACAAGATTCGATCCATTGTAAGCAATTCTCTCAAAGTGCATTTGACTCACTTTGAACTGAAATTTACGATTTTTCGTTGATAATTTTGTGCTAGGTTGGAACTGAAGTTGATAGAAGAAAAAGTAGTTTATTAGAGAGGGCGAAATAAAGGGAGAACTGAAAATTGTATAATTTTGATTCAGCTGATCATTTTCAAGGCTTATGTTCATATTTGATCCGGCAAAATAAAGGGAAAACTGGAAATTGTATAATTTTGATTCAGCTGATCATTTTCAAGTCTTATGTTCATATTTGGATCAAATATGAACATAAGCCGTGAAAATGATCAGCTGAATCAAAATTATACAATTTCCAATTTTCCCTTTATTTTGCCCTCTCTAATAAACTACTTTTTCTTATATCAACTTCAGTTCCAACCTAGCACAAAATTATCAGCGAAAAATCGTAAATTTCAGTTCAAAGCAAGTTAAAATGCACTTTGAGAGAATTGCTTACAATGGATCGAATCTTGTTGACATTTGAAGGTTGAGTGACGCCGTTGTTGGAAACGATTGAATCGAGAAGTGATTTGAGGAGTTGCCATTCTTGAAGAAAGTATCTAAGAAGAACACACTCTTTCAAATCATGTTCATCATCTTCCACATCAGCTTGACTTATCGTAGCAGTAGAATCTGTCATTAAAAATTGTAAGTTCGAAAATGCTCGTTTTTTGCTCGGAAGAATTAGACTAACTTCACTGAGATTTGGGAGTAGATTTGTCGAAACGTCTGGAATTTGATGGGAAAAAACAGCTGAATTAAAAGGGAACAAATTTTTTAAAATGTTAGTTAATTGTATGATTTGGTGGAGATCTGTCGTTAAACTGGTTATGAGAAGCACGGTCGGCCGAGTATCGTGTGTTCAGAATGCGTCCGTCTTTGCTTAGTATTAAGAATTGAAATTTTGCCAGCAAAGAAAATCAAAATTGTTATAAAATGGAAAAAGGTAGTATTATTTATTTCTAAAAATAGACATATATTTACATTACATAGCGTCTAATATATAAAGGCTTCAGAGCTAAGTATATAACTTATTCCACGATGTAGTACTAAACAACATAAAAGCATATTCATTTCATAGTTTACATATATTGTAACACTCCCCCTTGAATATGCGTCTTCAAATTCTTGAATGTTTTGATAACTTGAAATTTTTCGTTTCGAAACGTGTATGATGATTGCTCCCCCTCATTATTATCCTGCTTGCATTTATTCATTCAGTCGATATAGATATTGTCCGTTGCCTCATTAAAAACCTCTGTAAAGAAAATCCAATGGAAAAAACCTTAAAAGAGGAAAATAGTGCAACTTGTGAAATCATAGATATCATACTAAAAATGATATTCCTTCTAAGAGTTTGATACTTCAGGATCAAAATAATGCTTCATTAAACCCTTACTAAGAAAAACCCAATGGGAAAAATCTTAGTGAAAGAAAAAAAAAGTATAATGACATATCTTATTTTCTCATTTCTTAAAATGAAGTTTGATACTTCTAGATCAATCTAATACCTCGTTAAAACCTTACTAAGAAAAACCCTATGAAAAAAATCTTAGTGAAGGAAAAAGAGTACAATATAATATGATATATTTTAATAATTTAGAGAATCAAATAGACTTTGATACTTCTGGATCAATATAATACTTCATTAAAAACTTTACTAAAGGAAAAACCCGATGGGAAAAACCTTAGTCAAGGACGAAAATACAATTTAACTTAAATAACATATTTGAGATGTTATTTCTTGAAAAGGCGTTTGATTCTTCTAGATCAAAATAGTGCATCGTTAAAACCTTAATAAGAAAAACCCAGTGGGAAAAATCTTAAATAAGGGAAAATAATACATTGTAACTTATTTTCAAATATTATTGGGGATTTGATACTTCTGGATTAAAATAAGCCTCGTTAAAACCTTACTAATAAAAACCCGGTGAGAAAAGGCTTAGTTAAGAAAAAAGAGTGCATTATAAAATACTTATGAATGCTCCCCCTGATTTAAAAGTTTTCTCTGAATTCGTATTCGTCTTTCGATAACTTAAATTGATTATAAATACTTCTGAATCCATAAATATATATCTTAATAATAATACAATTTATTAATAGTTTCCTTCGACACAATCAAAATTTTCAAGATTGTTTCTTCCAAATATGATTTGCTTTTTATGCATTTTGTTTGCTATCTTTATGAAAAACACATCATGTGCTTTCATTTTTATGCTTCAAATCATTTTTGTATATTGCAATTACATCTTTGATGAATATTAAAAGTTCCATTACAACAATACTTGAAAGCAGGAAGTAATCTACTCATCTTGAAGTGCTTCAAGATTTTCATTACAGCAATACTTAGAAGAAGGTTGTAATCTACATTTCATGTTCTTTGCATTCTTTATAATCATCAAAGTTATTTATATTCTTCAGGAACTTATATATTTTAATAAGTTTTGCATCGCGCAACTAACACTTCAATGGATATTATGAGTTTCATTACAACAATACTTAAAAATAGAAAGTAATCTACTCATCATAAATTATATCAAGATTTTCATTACAACAACAATTAAAAGTAGGTTGTAATCTACGCTCCTTGTTCTTTACATTCTTTATAACCACGAAAGTTATTTATATTCTTCAAGAATTGGTATTCTTTCATCATTTAATGTGATTTAAAACATATTTATACCTTTGGGGTATAGTAAGCATTTCAAGTACTTTCGCTAATTTGCGGATTACATGTCCATATTTCTTTATTAGTAAAGGATTCATGATGGCCAATCTTGTTTTCTTCTAATTCAAGATCCTTAATCTATTTATAAACATAACCGTTTTATTATTTACAAATTTATCATCGATGATTATTTCTTATTAGTCCTAGACATGATTTATTGAGATCTCTTTGATTATCATGTTTTAGGTACCTAAACTACTACTAGGGTAATTTGACAATCATGTCATTAGTCTCTTCAAGAGCACCCTTAAGTGTTTCTTCAATAACACACACCTCTTTTACTTGGCATCTTTATTACTTACTTCAAAAGTATTTCAAATTGACTTATGTACCATATTTCAGATATGGTTTATACATTTTGATCCTTCAGGGATTCAAATCTATATTGCAGAAAGTCTACTAGAGATATTATTAATAATTTATTCAAGTTACTTAATTTTTTGCATCATTATAAATGTTAACAAATATTTGACGTTGATGATCAAAATGAACTTGTATCCCTTTATACTCCCCCTCAATGTTGACATACATTGTCACATAATCATCTTTGAATTCTAATTTTGATCCATTATCATATTGCTACTAGTAAATATACCATACATATTAATAGTAGAAGAATAATTCTTTTATCAATTGATAAGATGCATTCAAGTGATATTTGTGAGCTTCTAGCTCATGTTTAAATATAGGATTCAATTATGTCAAATTTCATGAAATATAATCCAGTTGAAATTGTACCAAATTTTTCTAAAATAAGCTTCCGGCTTTCAATTTTAAAAATAACGCAAAGATATTCTTTGACGTTTTCATTATGGTTCCAATATGGTAGCCATTCATTTATATATCCTCAAAACTCAACAAATTTCTTTTAAATTTGCTTGAGTATAATGTATTTTGAATTAAGATATATGTACCATTTGGTAATACTATATGCGCTCTTTCGGACCCTTCAATTATATTAGCAGATTCGCTATGGTTGAAATTTTTAGCAAAAATATTTTCAGATAGTTCAGAGAAAAACTTCTGCTTTTTCAAGATCATATGAGTAATTGCACTATCTAGTATACATATATTATCACTCAAATATTAGTGGTCCATATCTTAAGAATTAAAGACAATATAGTTAAGTCAACTATTAGAATTGGTAAGCATTAAATAAATGCTAATACTTTCCAAAAAGAAATAAAATGGACTACTGATTAAAACACAACATTCATCGGTACGTTATTTCAATTAGTTCTAAAAGAAAAAACATACAAGCACCAACTTCCAACTGGTTGAAACTTCAGGTTCAACCACTCTTGTCTAATGTTTGAAAGTGTGACCATCTTTTAGTGGTCATAACGCTCCTTCAAGGACTTTCATAAGTAAAGATGATCTTTTTCAGTTAAATGTCTTATTTTGAGATTGTCGTGGATATGACACCTTAAAAATATAAGAGACTTTGTTTTATCCTACCGAGACATATTATTATCATTTTTAATGGCATTTTCTAAATATTGAGATTGTAATTGAATGTCGGCATCTAATATATACGAATCAAAGTTAGAACCGTGATGACCAAGGAAATCGAAACCAATGTGGTGTCAACCAAGAATCAAAATATATACGAATTGGAAAAGGTCAGAAATCATCTCAAACATCCACGCGAAATCAACCGAACGAGAAAATGATATGACAAATTCAAATTAATTCCAGACGAACGAAAATCAAAGGTTTTGAACCCTATATAAACCATAACATCATCGGCGCAATAATTCATTCGAGTCAAAGAAACAAAGAATAATCATTTACTCGAATCAAGATTGGTTCAAGCATTAAACCAGCGAAGCAAAGGAACAAAACACATATCGGAATTATCGAATCGAACTCGGTGATCGAAGCGGCCAAGAGCGAACGAACGAGAACGAAGCTACCGCGAATAACCACTCTATTGATCATCATAGGCGCAGCTTCGAAATTAATCACAAGCCCAAATTTTGCAAAGAGGAACGAACGAGAATAAACGAAGCCGCCATTATCAAGAAAAGGAAAACGGGCCGGAGTAATAAGAAAAAGAGAGGGGCCATTTTAATTCTTCTAGGCCGGCCTTGTTTTTATTATTAAGGCTTTAGTTTAGTTAATTAGGGTTTTAGTTTTTTAAAAATTGTTTTTAAATTTGTTTTTAAAATTCTCTTCTAAACCGTTGTATTTACTAGTCGTGTGACTAAGGCACAAACTACATGGCGTAGTTTGAGAATTCGCAACTCAGTAGCTGAGTTGTGGCAGGGTTTTGAGCGTAGAGTTAAGCCTAGTCGATAGCGGGTGTCGCGAGTTTATGTGTGTAAGCGTCCGACTGCTTAATTTCTAGTAGAAACCTTGGGGGCAGCACGTGGGCATGGTTTTGCTGAAGCTGGGTAAATTTGTGTGTTCTATTTTCTGTTATTTATATTTTGCTATATCTGTGCTGCTATTATTCTGCTATGAACTGTATTGAAATCTGTGTTGAGAATATTTTATAAGCTTCCGCAATAAATTTTTATAATTAATAGTATCACCCTATTCACCCCCCTCTAGGGTGAAATCGATCCTACATTCTAGATATTCCCAAAGTTATATTCGGGCCCAGATTTGATAGTCGGTTATTTAACTATCAAATAAACAATCATTCATCCAAATGTTTTATTTCCACTGAAAACACTAAGTCTTATTAAATTTAGATTTTAAATAAATTAAATCACTTTATCAAAAATATACACTTAAAATATTTAAAGCAAAGCTACTAAAGTCGCTTTATTCAAAATAATAGTTATGAAATTCTATAATAATTCTTCAAGTAAAACTTTAGCCGCAAGTAGTGGCGCAGTGGTAAGATACTTGCCTCCGGGGAATATCTAGAATTGGAACTCGTTCTAAATTCATGCGTAAACTAACTTTGTTCTTTGGTTCGGATAAATAGTTATAGATTGAAGCTGTTCCTTTTTAGGATTTAATATGTGATAGCCTAGTAATTAGTAGTTAATTATATTTATTTATACAACCATTTTTATTTTAAAATTTAACTGTTTGTTGAGAATATATTTGTTCCAACAAAATTTGAACTCGTTCGATGTACAAAAAATTTGTTGACAAATGATATATGGATTTGGAATTGAGAAGTTTATATTGAAGGGGATGATAATTTTGAAATAGTGAAGTTAGAGGGACAAAATTTTATAAAATATGAAGAGTTCAAGAAAAACTAGTGATAGTGATGTTAAATATGAAAAAATCAAGTGAAAATATTAATGAGGAATTAAGAGAAAATAATTAAAAATGTGCAATTACAAAGTACTAAGATGAAATATGGTGAGAAAATCAGAAAAAGTACATAAAATGCTTTTGTTTTAAAAACCTACTTTCGTAGGCTGAGGATGTAGCAAGATCCGCTACCACCCTATCCCCTTCTAAACGAGGCTCTCACACAGGCACTTTTCAATCTCGAGATTTTTTTCTCATTTTTGAGATTATTACATGTCTCCGCCGCCAAGGTTCGAACTATCTCCCTTTGCTAGGGAGCTAAGAACCCTTGCCAACGGCACTAATTTTACATATTCAATGTAAGTTCCTAAAATTATCAAAAATGAAGCACCAACAAATGATGTCCAAAGATCTCAATTTTGATGTCGATGGATGTGGCTGAACGAGAGGAGTTCATTGACGCCAGAGCTGGCCAAAATCTCACATTTGGAAACTGAAATTGGCATTTTAATCAATAAACCAAAAATAAGTTTTTGGTGAGGCCATCAAAGGAGACGAGAGTAGTGTCACTATGTGTGGATTTTGATGTAAAGTTGATGGTAATAGACAGAGGTTGTGCTTGTCGATGTAGCAGCGACAAAGTACACTCAAAACTAAGGTTGGGGCGATGGTGCAATCCTAGTAAAATATTCTTTTTGAATGATATTAGTGGTTTTGCCTACAAAACTAGTAGAATTTGTAGCACAAGTTCAATGTGTCATTGTACAGCAAAAACTGCTGATAGTATAAATAATTGCAATATGACTACGATAAATCAGACACTAAAAACAGTACTTTTAAGGCATCTGTAACAATTTGAAGTACACTCAGTTAAATATTGGCATTCAAAATACATTTAGAAAATAATTCAATAATGATTACAAAGAAACTCACAAAATCAAATTCAACTTAATTTTGAATAATAATTTTACAGATGTAAAGGGGTTTATGATTTTATTGAAGAGATGTATGGCTAAAGTTTTTTTTAAACACGGACCGACGACACAATGCCCTTTAAGAAACTATTTTAAACTTTTATACATTTTCTATTTTTATAACATTCCAATTTCTTATGAGATGCTTCAAAATCATTTCAACTAAATACCCTTCATATTTTATAATTTCATACTACTAATTGTTTGATTTGTTCAGATTAAATATGTTATTTAAAAAGGATAGTTTACATGCATCATGGTAAGAGTTTAGTATCATCATATTTTGTGCAACATGTGAGACATGCATATTGGCTAAACTAGACTAAATAAATGAAAGAAAAAAAATATAAAAAATGGAGATTCAATCCAATACACACTCAACCATATAGTTCCTCAATAAATGAAAAATACATATTCAAAGAATCTAACTTTAAACTTTAATATATATTTTTACTTTTGTACCGTTCATTTTTTGTTTATGAAGTGGCTCCTAATCATCTCGACAATATATTCTTCATACTTCATAGTTTTATGCTATTATTTGTTAGATTTATTGGGATTAAAATATATTTTTAAAGGGAAATTTTCTTCACATAATTTTTAGCTTAGGTGTGTATCATAGTAAGAGTTCAGCGTCATAATATTTTGTACAATATTTGACATATATTAGTTAGTTGGATGTCTCGCTTTATGGCATAGAGTAAACACATGTCATATATGACATGGTTTGCTTTGTATATATAGCCTATAGTGAACTTTATTCTCGCATCGATGGATTCAATTTTAGTGAATGCTTGATTTATTGATTAAATTCCGAAAACAATCTATCGAGTAATGGAGGCAAGATTGGATATAATTTGCTCACCTTAGATTCGCTCAAGTGAGAGCTTTGTGCATTGGGTAGAAGATCAATATTTTGTGCAATGTGTCAGAATTTTGAATCCCCATGATCTCGTCCAAGATCTACCTGAGATTTCTTTTTCGCGCTTGGATAAAACAAAACATTGAATGTGATTTGTATCTAGTTTTACACTTATTTCACCCAAAATATTAAGATTTAAACCCAAGATATGGACCATGTTAATCCGAGATCTCGTCCGACATTCGTGATTTTAAACCTTGAATGTATTTGATGTGTAATAAAACTGACTAAATTATGGAACAAAAGTAGTCTAGAATAGATGGGAATTTTGATTCAGAATACACTCAACCATGAATGTTATATAGTTCTTCGTTCAATGAATGCTGCAAATCAAATCTATTAGTCAACTTCCGTAATTTTCTGAATATTTTGTTGACACTTGAATTTATTTATAAAAATATTAATACGTATTTTCTAATTTGAAATTATACAAAATTTAAATTTCATTCGTACATATTTTAAAGTTATTAATGTTCAAGTATTTTTCTTAAGGTAATTCGTCCTATACATGATTTTTATCATTTTACAAAAAAGATTCATGTAAATTTTGGGTTCTATTTCTTTAGTTTGATATGTCCGAGTTTATGTTGATTGGAATTTTTATTTTGATATAAATTTTACTTTTTTCTTCAAAAATACTTATTCAACTAATAATATATATAAACAATATTTTTCTATCTAATGTTCTAGACAAACAAAAATTGATTTATAAAAAAAGTTTGTTACTTATTTTAATCAACAAAAACTCTTATATTTAAATCTACTTAAAATGATCGTGTTTTTTATAAACAGAAAAAAAAAAAATCGGAATTGTGTATAATAGTATATATTTTGTTTTATATATTTTAGGTTTTATTTAGATTGCAAGAGCCCAAAATTCACTTCTAACTATAAATTTTGTTTATATTATCATTTTTGCCAAATTAAAAGTAGTTGATAGTACAGGCACAGTAAGGTTTTAATCCCTTCAGTTCTAATTTACCTTTTTCTCAAGGAAATTTGTATGCACACGTTCTTATAAAGCTTTGCATGATTATAGGCAGTGAATAAATCAAAGGTTCCATTAATCACATAGCGAATCTCTTAAACCTAAGAGCAACAGCGCGATAATTTCTTCCACGATCTCTGGAACTTCTATTTCCTCATCATCTAAGAACTCCATATCTGGTACAGCACAGTGCTGCTTAGCTTTTTGGTCAGGCAATGTAGAACAAGTTTGTTCGCCATTAGGTTGGGCCGTATCGTCTCCAAGTGATTTGATTTCCCCCTGTACAAAAAAAGCAGTCAATGAACGTAATATGATAATCCACAACCATAATTAATATCAACTGAGACTATGGCGGAATTAACTCTTCGTGCAGTATAATGTGGATTTTGAAAAGTTTAAGAGCTAAATAGCATTACTCTGCTCAATTATTAATTTCCCTTAAACAGTTTTTGACCTCATAAAAAATCTTTCAAAAATTGGAGGTATTAATTCGAAGAGCAACCATTGTCCTCGCCTAATATTAATATATGTTTCTACACCTAAAAATATTAGTATGCCCACGCACAAATCTTCTGTCAGCAAGCAACATTCCAACTAATATAAAACTGCAATGGAACTTATTTTGGGTTCCTTAATTGTTCATCTACCATCTATTATGCTTGCATTATAAAACTGGTGTTTTTGCCGGCATCTGGTAGCCAACCCTTATCTCCTGATTGAAGCAGCAACATACTGATTCACATTAATTACAATTCATAACATATCATTTAACTGGGTGACACTATAAATTGTAATATCTTCAAAATTGTGCTTATATTAGATATTTAAATCAGCGCTTTATATAGCTTTGATCCATAGGTTTGAAGACAATTCAAATGTATATAAAGCACCAAATCCTATCAAAAAAGTAGGGCTAATTTAGCTTTGTATACATTAGAATGTGTCTTAAGTGTCACAGATAGGAGCATCTCCATGTGCATGCCAAAGAATTCACTATTTGTTTTGGAAGGGACTAAAGCAAATCATCTCGTATTAGCATAGCAAAGGGGGGGAAAGAAGCAGATATAAGAATAATTAAGGCGTAAAAAGAGTATAATGCACTTAAATGTAAAAGGGTACTTCAGTAAAAAGGGCTCCTCGGAGATTATGTTAAAGTTTAAGTATCTATGCCTTCTTCCCGAACTTGTGTATACTTCAGGACAATAAATAGCCTATACTTGAAGGATTTTACAAAAAAATACAAGATATCTAAGAAAGCTCTCACTTTAAAATACTATACAGTAGAAACTCATGATGTGTCAATATTATTCCAGTACTTTATCCAAAAAAACACACGCACAAAAAGCTGACAAACCATGTAGCGCCATGCTGGACTACAATGGGGCAAACAAGTAAGCCCGACACGTTGAGATAGTTTGACCAGAAGCTTTCGAAGCAATGGACTTCGAATTGCAGTAGCAGATTTCATTAGTAAGGAAATATCACTCCAAGTGGTAGTGACCACACCGAGCAATATTTTTCTACTGCCAACCTGCAGCGGTATATGAAAACAGATAATTTATTATGTTGGGCCACACAATATAAATTATATAACAACATGTACAGGATATAATTATATGACAAATATGATTTACACAAATATGTAAACAGTATATGCATACACGCACGCACATATGTGCATGTGTGTGTATAGACGCACGCACGCACACATATTTACAAGGTTTAGTCATGGAACAGAAATAGTTATGTTTATAAAATGAACCATCTGATGGGCTCTCCATCCAGGGTGTTACCGTAGCGGTCAATTGATTTGTCATTATTAACATATAAGTACAATAAGACAGTTCAGTTAACAGCTCTGCAAAAAGATAACCACCTAATATGTACTTCGTGTCATAAAGGAAAACAAGTTGGACAGCAAACCTAAAGAAGATAAACTAGCATGAAATTAACATCAAGGAGAACATTATCATACTGTGAAAGACGATATATTAAAGGTTGTAATTGAAAATGGAAAAGACAACTAAATCAACATGGTTAAACTCTTATCAATTTGCATGCGTAAAAAAAGACGAGATTTCATAATCCATTTCATTTCAACCAGCTTTAGTGTTTTGTGAATAAATTCGGCTATGCAATAAAAATTTATCCACTTAAGAAGTGGAACCAAGGTATTGTTTGAACCTTGACAATAGATGATATTGCCGAATGTGATTACAGAAATTGATTGTTGCTCAGTACCATACCAATGTAAAACTGTAAACACAGATTAAAAAAGCAATGCACTTTTGTATTTATAATTATGTTCTGTACTACTAATGCACGTAAATTTCAGGTTGTAATTTGTACATGATCAGCATAGCAGTGTAAGAAATAAACAAAAACAGAATTAACTTGAACAGATACATATTTACTGGTGTCTCTCATAATACATCAAAGGAACACAAATTACATGGCATTTAAGTATTCCAAGTTAAATTCCAATATTTTTAAGCTGGTTGATATGGCCAAGGAATCCTATAATTACACGTCTAATAATAAAAACTACCCAGAAAATTAAAACTCTGTAAACCCTTTCAAAGAAAAAATGATTGTAAACCAAATCATTAAGGAGATTTCTAAATTGTTTCATAAAAGATATTATCAACTGAACTATAGATTTCTCGCATATTCCACCATAGACTATTCAGAATACCAAAATCGATCGATGGATATTCAACAGTCTTGCTGAACATCGATTAGAAAATCCTAAAGGCAGAGCTTGTCGTACAGCATTAAACAAAATTAAGGATCAAGCCAAACCTTGAATATTGAAGAAAGAGCTTCAACGACACCAAGCAACTTAAAGTGATCATCAACATTATCTTCTACAGATAGCATGACATCATGTGTCCATCCAATGAAACTGAACACATGTCAACATACAAGGAGTTAAGCTCTAATTCAGAGAAGAGTCACTCTCATGATTCCGATCAAACTGTTGGGAACCCTCCTTAATTGGAGTGTTTTCTAGAAAATTCTAGACGTTTCTAGAGAAATCTAGAATTTTCTAGAATGTTTCGGAGAACTCTAGAGAAGTGTAGAACTCTCTAGAAACTTGTGGAAGAGTGTGGAACCCTCTGAAATATTCTAGAGATGTGTAGAACCTTCTGTAACCTTACGGAAGAGTACGGAAAAATAAAGAAGGGAATGTAAGAGTGTAGAGATTTCTAGAAAGTGTGGAGTATTCTAGAGAATCAATCTCTACCGTCGGATGCATGTAATCTTCACCATTCATTATGGAGGTTGAGTAGTATAAATAGGAGAAGGAGCCATCCAAGAATTAAAGGAAGAAGCCACTTCTTAGAGTGAGAAAAAACTTAAGAGTTAGAGAGATCCTCATTGAGAGAAAAGAGTGATAGCTTGAGAAGTCTTTATCCTCAAGCTTGAGTGAGTTACCAAGTGTGAGTTACTTTTGTAATCATATTATTGTAATCTTGCTATTCCTTTGTATAGTGGAAGAATCTCCATATTGGAGAATTATAAACTCTTGTGCTTCCATTGCTACTTTTAATCTTAAAGTATCTACCTTAACTTCACGAAGCGGGAAACACCGAGATTTACCCAACATACAAGGAGTTAAGCTCTAATACAGAGAAGAGTCACTCTCATGATTCCGATCAAACAAATAAATATTTATTTCGACAATTTAAACCTACTACCACCTAAGTACAAGCCACAATCTTTAAAAAAAAAAAAATCATTATAACACTTGAAGATTTTAGGGAGCTCAAGCTGACAACAAGAATTAAAACTGATATTCAAGTTCTGAAGATACACGACAGCCTCAACAAAGGATTACATCAAGCGATACGAACTGTGAGATGTAATACTTTTGATACAACATACTTACACATGAAAATTCTAGGGAGCTCAAGCTGACAACAAGAATTAAAACTGATATTCAAGTTCTGATGATACATGACAGCCTCAACAAAAGATTACATCAAGCGCTACGAAATGTGAGATGTAATAGTTTCGATACAACGTACTTGCTCAAATGGGTATTATAGACCCATCAATCATCAAATAATGGAAAAACATTTAGCAAATATAACAAGTTTCACCATATAACGTTAATTTCTATTTCTACTAGATAGAACTGCAATTCAGTTTCCAATACTCAATATTCTAGTATGCAATTTACTAATCAATTTGAAATTGATTTCTGGGTTCGACTCATATATAATGACAACTTGTAGATCGATATCAAAAACTATAGAACTAGAGCATTGCTAAACAAGAAACCTGTTAAAAGCTTTTGGCATATCTGGACGTGTTAGAAGTCTGGAAAGTAATAATCCAGAAATCCTGCGCATCGGACCAGCTGTCGAAATGTATTTTTTGGAAAGTTCCAGTATTTTCACCACCAACGGTGGAAGGTCAGATCCATCTAAATTACTACTACTTGCAATGCTACTATCCACAGAAGATAGACCAAAGGGAATCAAAACAAGAATATATAGCCACAAAAGTATTACACATTGCAACTCCATCTCTCCAGTACTTTCTTGTCATAGTAAAGTTCCTGAGACAGCATGCTGACTCTTTTCAAGAAGGGCTACAGCAATCTCAAGATCCGATACTTGGTGCGGGAAAAATCTGATAACACTTTTATATCCACAAACTGTGACTAATGAGTATACAATTATGCATAAAGGTTTGATGATTTCAAGTAATTCCACTGTAGCTTGGTTTGCTTCCACAGCTCTATTCCGCGCTATAGACATAAGAGGAGAAACAATGCTCTCTAAATGAGGCTCGAGCAGCTGGCCTTGTTCCTGATACTTGTCAACCTTTAAAGAAAATTAATTATGTCCTTGGGCATAGAATAGACTAGTACGGTAGTACCACAGCATAACTGCAATAAAATAAGTATGATGCTAAGGCATCTAGCTTTATGCTAGGTGCTACCATTTTTTTTACTTTTCATTGATACTGCGAACCAAACAATGTTTTGATTGGCAGTTAGCCTCCAGCGTAAAGTTGGGTGCCCTTAGCACTACACTAAAATAAAGTGAAAGTAAGTCTTGTAAAAATTCAACATTGACATTGTTGCATCCATCTATTTCATCTAATTTTCCTAAACCTATATCATTCAGAAAATAGGCTAAGCTAATTAAGTGGAAAAAACAAAATTTATAATTAAATATGAACATAAGCCTTGAAAATGATCAGCTGAATTAAAATTATATAATTTCCAGTTTTTCCTTTATTTTGTTCTCTCTAATAAACTATGTTTTCTTCTATCAACTTCAGTTCCAACCTAGCACAAAATTATCAGCGAAAAATCATAAATTTCAGTTCAAATTGAGTCAAAATGCACTTTGAGAGAATTGCTTACAATGGATCGAATCCGGTTAACATTTAAAGGTTGAGTGACGCCGTTGTTGGAAACGATTGAATCGAGAAGTGATTTGAGTAGTTGCCATTCTTGAAGAAAGTATCTAAGAAGAACACATTCTTTCGAATCATGTTCATCATCTTCCACAGCAGCTTGGCTTATCGTAGCAGTAGACTCTGTCATTAAAGATTGCGAGTTCGAAAATGCTTTTTTTTTTTTGCTCGGAACAATTAGACTGACTTCATTGAGATTTGGGAGTAGATTTGTCGAAACGTCTGGAATTTGATAGGAAAAAACAGGTGAATTAAAAGGGAACAAATATTTTAAAATGTCAGTTAATTGTATGATTTGGTGGAGATATGTCGTTAAACTGGTTATGAGAAGCACGGTCGGCCGAGTATCGTGTGTTCAAAATGCGTCCGTCTTTGCTTAGTATTAAGAATTGAAATTTTGCCGGCAAAGAAAATCAAAAGTGTTATAAAATGGAAAAAGGTAGTATTATTTATTTCTAAAAATAGACATATATTTACATTACATAGCGTCTATTATATAAAGGCTTCAGAGTTAAGGATTTAATTTATTTCACGATGTAGGACTAAACAAAACAACATAAAAGCATATTCATTTCATAGTTTACATATATTATAACATTCCCCCTTGAATATGCGTCTTGTTAATCCCTTTTCTGAATGGCGACTCAACTACTTAAGAAAAGCTAGCGACTTAACGACCTAACATAACAACGGGTTAACTACCCCAAAGCCCCAAGCGACTTAACTGTTCACAGCTCCAAGCGACCTACGACCTATAGCATCTGGTGAGCTAACATTGCAATGAGTTAACGACTCAACCTCCCAGCGGCTTTCAACGAGTTAAGCGACCTAAACAGATCAACGGCATAGCGACTCAAACACGACAGTGGGTTGAATACTACAGCGACTCAATGAGGTAGCGACCTAGCGTGTTATGAGCCCACAGCTGCACCTAAATAAACTGTGTCTCCTTATGCCGTTTGTATATAGGTCGCTCCAACCTATATTAGGTCGCTCCAACCTATGTTAGGTCGCTGCTTCTCCCAAGTTTATCCTAAGTCGCTCCGCCTGATGCCCCATCGTATAGATCGCCTTCCATTCTCTATAGGTCGTTGCGACCTACCAGCCAACGCAAATGGCCAAATACACCCACTATGAGCCGTAACCCGTACCCATTAGGTCGCCCGTGACCTAACTCAATCCTAAACCGCCCACGTCCTACACCAAACGACCTAACTCCGAAACTACCCTATAAATGCCCCGCCTACTCCACATTGAGGGGGACTTTTGGAAGGATTTCTCGAGCGCCAAGAATTTGCTGTTTTGACGACTTCTACAACACTTCAAATGCCAAAGACACTTCAAATAACCTTGGGAAAAGATCGAGTTCATTCAACATGAATTCAAAGAGCTTTTCTGCATCAAAGTTCTAGCTACTTGCCTTAATTGTGTTGCAATTGAAGAATTATTGTAAAATTTGTAATCAAATCAGTAATAGAAGAGATTAAGCGGACATAGGCTTGACTTTGAGCCGAACCACTATAAAAATTGTTGTCTCTTTACTATTTTCTGCTTGTTTTTAGTTCCCGTACCAACAGGTGGTGCTTTCGCTATATCACAACTCACACTGGGGTGTTAGCGTACATTTTTAGCGTTAACATTTTTGGTGCTTTCACTGAGAATTGAACTCAAGGGTGCTCTCATCATTGTTTCACAAAGTTTTGTTGAAAGACTCTCCCTAAGAACCAGAAGTCTATCCGAAATTATGGCTCCTGGAAGAAAAGGTAGATCTACTAGATCTGGAGATGCTTATGACAACACCGCCACCTCTCCCGCGTCAAATCAAGCGCCTCCTAGTGTTGGAATCACAAGGGCGGAATTAGATGTTGTAGTGTCTGGGTTGTATCAACAAATGTAAGCCCAGAACACTTTGATGTTGGACAGGTTGAATGATTTGCTTGGAGTTAACCAGCAACCAGAAAATAATGAAGAAACCTTTACTGAGGATGTTCATGATTCCCAAGGGAAAAGTATTCCTCAGAGGGCAGTGGGCACCTCCTCAAGCTGAAGGTTCAAGGCCGCAGCCAACTCTTCGTGAACGTTTGTCCAGACAAACTTTCGAAAAAGTAGCTGACGTCTGTCCCGCGGGGCCTCTAAACGATGAGGAGTACCTCTCAAGAATGATTCGACAAATTATGAAGAAGAGCATGCGAAGGGAGGAAGATGAAAGTGACTGGGGCTTTGCTCCAAGCAAGACTCCTTTTACTGAAAGAATTCTGAAGGCTGAATTTTCGAAGAAGTTTGTTCCCCCCACTATTCCAGCTTATCGAGGGACAAGCGATCCTAACCAGTTCTTATACAAGCATGACTGGCATATGACAGGTGTCAGAGCAACAGACGAGATCAAGTGCAGATACTTTCCTGTGTACTTGGAGGGAGTGGCCCTGCTTTAGTTCACGAAGCTTCCAGTTCGATCCGTGGATCAGTTCTCCGACCTAACTCGGAAATTCAAAGATCAGTTCAGGTTATATGCTTTGAAGGCCAAGGACATAATATCACTATCCAGCCTCGAAAAAAGCCCCGGAGAGTCTATCAAATCTTTCTTAAATCGCTTTCATATAGCCTTGGCCGAAGTTGATAATGCAGAGCCTCGGATGATTCTGACTTACTTGATGCGAGCTATTGACAAATCAAGTAAATTCGGAAAATGGCTAAAGATAAAAGAGCCAAATTCACTTGAGAAGTTCTACAGGAAGGCCGATGAATTTATGCGCTTAGAAAGCCTTCGTGTGCTAGCAAAAGCAGTCGTGACTGAAGTTGAGAATAACAATGTTGCTTCTAACAAAAAGGAATTTGGTGGCCAGAAGAGGAAGAATGACGGTGGAAAAAAGCAGAAAGATGTGAAGGAAACTCGCCACTTTAAACCTTCAGATTTTACTCCCTTAACTGATACTTCAGAAAATATCTTTTTCGCAACCAAGGATGCTGTCGAATACCCCAAACCACCTGAGAGGAAGCTTAGGAAAAATATTGTGCATAATGGGAGATTCTGTCGGTTCTACAATCAACCTGGCCATGACACTAATGAATGTCGCCATTTAAAGAATTCGATTGAAGAGCTGTTGAGATAGAATAAACTACAACAATATGTGAAAAGAAACAGAAGTGACCCAACCTCATCTACTCAGGGACAACAAGTTCCTGCTCATCAATCCAGCTCAGGTGAGAGGACTACAGCGCAGGAATCTGAGAGGCATGTCATTAATGTTATCCCAGGGGGTCTTCACCCAGCGGGCAGAAGTTGGGGTGAGATGGAGAGATGTGCTCACGCTTTGAGATATGCCCCGGCGGAAGAAAATGTTTTTGTCTTGGAAGATGCTGCACCTTTAAAACAGCAAAAAAAAATTAACACTGACATCATATTCCGAGCTAGAGACTGTTGGTGTTGAGGCTCCCACCATGGATCCCTCGGTGATATCTGCAGGCATTGGACCAACCCTTGTAAGAAGGGTGCTTGTTGACTGCGGTGCCTCTTGCAATGTCCTCTTTAGAAAGACATTTGATAAGATGAAAATTCCCATGGCTGATGTCCAATCTTCCTCACAGAAAATTGTTGGGTTCACTAGAGAACCAAAACAGCCTATTGGGACTATTGACTTATTTGTAGAGCTTGGAGAAGGGGAAAAGAAGATGGTCCGAAAACAAACTTTTGTGATTGTTGATGAATTCTCCGCTTATAATGCCTTCTTGGGTCGACCGACTCTTGCCGCATTCAAGGCCATTCTCGCCCCGTGGTGCCTGACTATGAAGTTCCCAACTGATAATGGTGTCGGTGTTGTGAAGGGGGACCAAAATGCCGGGCGAGAATGCTATCTCATAGAGTTACGGGAGGCAAAGAAGAGAGAAATGGGTAAGGGTGCGGCAGCTCCGCTCCGCATCAAAGAGCCCACCTTGTAGCAATTACGGGGTGGACCCTGCACTGGTGAGCATAGTGCACGGAAAGAGATTGATCCCAGAAAAATTAGTGCATGGGAGAGTAGAGTGGTGCCGGTGGAAGTGACTGTGCCAATTCCTGTTGGCCTGAATGATCCAAACAAGGTGCTGAATGTGGGTTCACAACTCGGTGTGAGGGTTCAGAATATGCTGATATCATTCTTGGAAGCAAACCTGAATGTATTCGCTTGGAGTCATGCCGACATGTGTGGAATATCTCCAGAAATCGCGGTGCATGCTTTGAATATTGATCCAAAATTCACACCCGTAAAGCAGAAAAGAAGAACCCAGGGTCCTGAAAGGTCGACAGCTTTAAAAGAAGAAGTAAATCGGCTCATGGAAAATTGCTTCATCAGAGAATCCACTTATCCAAATTGGGTTTCTAATCCGGTGTTGGTTAAAAAAGCAAATGGAAAGTGGAGAGTATGCATCGAATTTTCAGACTTAAACAAAGCATTCCACAAGGACTGTTTTCCGTTACCTAGGATTGATCAGTTGGTGGATGGAACAGCCGGGCATGAATTATTGTCTTTTATGGATGCTTACTCAGGATATAATCAAATCATAATGCATGAGCCAGATCAGGAGGACACGAGCTTCATCACTGATGTTGGTCTTTACTGCTATAAAGTCATGCTCTTCGGACTAAAGAACGCGGGGGAAACTTATCAAAGACTTGTTAATGCCATGTTCAAACCCCAGATTGGAAAGACTATGGAAGTATATGTTGATGGTATGCTGGTGAAATCGAAGAAGGCAGTAGACCACATGGATCATTTGGCAGAAATATTCACTGTCCTCCAAAAGTATGGGATGAAGCTAAATCCTTTGAAATGTTCATTCGGGGTAGAGCCCGGAAAATTCTTGGATTTCATTGTGAGTGCGAGGAGCATCGAAGCTAATCCTGCTCAGATTACTGCTTTAAGAGAAGTCAAAGCCCCTAGGACAAAGAAGGAATTGCAAAGCCTCAACGGAAAAGTCGCTGCTTTGAGTCGGTTTAGTTCCAGGGCCAATGATAAATGCATTCCCTTCTTTGACGCTCTGAAGAAAGGAAAGAAAAACTTTGAATGGACTCCTGAATGTCAGAAAGCTTTTGATGAACTGATTCGTCACATGGAAACGCCTCTAGTACTTTCTAAGCCCAGCAATGGTGAAGATCTTTTCATATATTTAGCGGTTTCATCTCATGCTGTCAGTGCAGCATTGGTACGGGAAGACGCAAAAGTTCAACGCCCGGTTTATTACATCAGCAAAAGATTCACTGGGGCAGAGATGAATTATTCAAAGCTGGAAAAGCTTGCCTGTTGTCTGTTGATTGCGTCCAGAAAGTTGACGCCATATTTCCAGGCTCGTCCTATTAAAGTCCTCACTGATCAATCTCTAAAGCAAGTCCTATATCGCCCTGAAACTTCGGGTCGTCTTCTGAAGTGGAATATTGAACTCAGCCAATACGATATCACCTACCATCCCCGAAGAGCGATCAATGGACAAGCTTTAGCAGATTTCATTTCAGAATACATAGATAAAGGTGACAGTGAGGAAGAGGTGACTGATGACATCCCGATCCGATGGAAATTATATGTTGATGGTGCAAGAAATGAATATTGTTCCGGAGCTGGGGTTGTGCTTGAAACCCCCGAAGGGCAGTCATTGTGCTATGCATTGAGATTAGAATTTCCTTCGACAAATAATGAAGCAGAATATGAAGCTCTTGTTGCCGACTTGAAGATTGCTAAAGAACTGAACATCAAAGTATTGCAGATCTTCAGTGATTCCCAGCTTATTGTATGCCAAGTCAAGAAAGAGTTTCAAACTAAAGGAGGAAATCTGTCTGCTTACTTGTCAAAGGCCTGGGAGCTTCTCGATGATTTTGATCATTATACAATAAGCCATATACCCTGGGAAGAGAATATGAAGGCAGATTCTCTCGCAAAATATTTAAGCTCTGGCGGAGCTCAATTATTGGGATTGGTTCCTGTGGAAGTCTTGTCAGCTCCAAGTACTGATGAGATGGATATTGACTGGATTATGGCTGTATCTCAAGAGCAGGAGTTGTGGATGACCCCGACCAAGGAATATTTACTCAACGGCTCCCTGCCAGAAAACTCAAAAGAGACCCAGAAGCTGTTAAGAAAAGCCCCGAGATATGTAATTCAAGACGGCCGTTTGTACAGACGAGGATTCTCGATGCCATTACTCTGATGTGTAACCAAGGAAGAGGCTAAGACAATTTTAGCTGAGGTGCACAGAGGAGAGTATGGGGATCATTCAGGTGGCCAAACTCTAGCAAAGAAAATTCTCCGTTGTGGGTATTTTTAGCCAGATATTAATCGAGACGCTGCTAGCTACTCCCGAAAGTGTGACAGATGCCAGAGATTTGCAAAAATCCAAAGAGTACCTTCCACCGAGCTAACATAGATGGTCAGTCCATGGCCATTCGCCATTTGGGGGATAGATCTCATTGGGCCTTTGTCGATTGCCAAGTCCGGAATCAAATATGTTATTGTTGCTGTTGATTATTTCACTAAATGGGCTGAATCCGAACCATTGGCTATGATTACCTCTAAAAAGATAATAAACTTTGTGACTAAAAATATCATTTGCAGGTATGGTGTGCCTTAGAAGATAATCACAGACAATGGTACCCAATTCGAAAGAGAAGAATTCTAGGACTTTTGCAGGCTATTCAAGATCCAAAAAAGCTTCTCAGCAGTGGCTCATCCGTAGGCAAACGGGTAAGTGGAAGCAATGAACAAAATTATCAAATCAACCATCAAAAAACAGCTGAAAAAAGAAAAAGGTAGTTGGGTCGATAAGCTGCCACTAGCACTTTGGGCATACAGAAATACCCACAAGACTGCGACTGGGCACACTCCATTCTCATTAGCATATGGATCAGAAGCAATGATTCCAGTGGAAATAGAGGTCCCCTCACACGGGAGAATTTATTTCAACCAAGCTGAAAATAAAAAGCTGCAACTTGAAGCACTTGACTTGCTTGATGAAAGAAGGAAAGAGGCTAAGCTCAGAGTTGCAGCCCATCAACAAAGGATATCCAGGCACTTCAATTCTTAAGTTCGCCAACGTAGCTTTGAAATTGGGGATCTAGTCTTGAAAAGGGTCATGACAGCAACAGGAGTGTTTGGGCCAAACTCGAAAGGGCCATACATCATAGGCAAAAAACTTCTTGATGGCACTTTTAAGCTCACAACTGTCGAAGGAGATCCAATTTCAAGAGCCTGGAACAGCAATCACTTGCGTCCATATTTTACTTAGAAGCTATGCTTAAATTTGTAAAATGATTGTGGATGTATCATTCTTGTATTGTAAGCCATTGTAAAATCAGTGTGGATCAATAATAAGAACTATAAAGTGGATGTAGGCCCAGTTCTTGGCCGAACCACTATAAATCTTGTGTTCTCTACTACTATAAAATGCCTGTCTCATTTCGTTGTGCAAATATCTTAAATATATTGCTAAAATATCGATTTAATATTGCAGGCTATCAAAGCAAAGCTTACCTATTCAACACATCACAAGGCCAAGCGATTCCTACAAATCACTCGACAAACAAATGTCAAGCCACAAAAATTCCAGAATCAATTTCCTACATAAGAAGTGCTTCTCACAAACAGTTAGTGATTCCACCGAAGGGGCACCTTCCTAACGTGGAGGTTCCAGGCCCTTGCTATCTGATTGCGATCGTTTGTACAAACGGACATCCGGTTAAGTAGCTCGTGCCTGCCCCGTGGATTCACTTAACAATGAAGTACACTTCTCTGGAAAAAACAAACAACTTGCAAAAGAAAGGAACATGTACTTGGAAATGATAACGAGGAATCGCTGAGGGGCAGATGGTGAAAAGACATGGGCAAGCAGACAAAGAAAGCCAAAATGGAATCTTGTCTCTCAACAAAAAGGTTGGTGGGACCACCGAAGGGGCACCTTCCCAAAGTGAAGGTTCCAGGTCCTTGCAAGTTAATTGTGATCGTTTGTGAAAACAAACATCCAGCTAGGTAGCTTGCGTCTGCTCCATGGATCCACTTAACTGTGAGATGCAACCTTCCTGGCAAACGAAACAAAAAAGCGCTCTTCGGAGGCACGCTTCTACTCTCAAAGGAAGATCAATTTCTCCATAATGAGAACATTCTTCCCCAAAAAAGTTGAAGTGCCAAAAAAAGCCCTCTTCGAAGGCACACTTCTACTCTCAAGGGAAGGTCAATTTCTCCATAATGAAAACATTCTTCCCCAAAAAAGTTGAAGTGCCAAAAAAAGCCCTCTTTGGAGACACACTTCCACTCTCAAGGGAAGATCAATTTCTCCATAATGAGAACATTCTTCCCCATAAAAGTTGAAGTGCCAAATAAAGCCCTCTAACGAGGCACGCCGAAAAATGAAATGTTTTTCTCAAACAAAAAGGTTGGTGGAACCACCGAAGGGGCACCTTCCCAAAATGAAGGCACCAAGCCCTTGCTAACAAATTGTGATTGTCCGTACAAACGAACATCCAATTACATAGCTTGTGTCCGCCCTGTGGATCCATTTAACTGTGAGAAGTGTAACAACCCGCAAATCCGTACCCCTTGAATCAACACTATTCTACCTCTATTCATTCAAGTGGCACAGAACTACGAACCATTAGGGTTAAAGAAGAAGAGATAGAAGAAGAAGAAACTAAACAATATCAGAATCTCACAGTCGCAGCGGAATAAAATATAATAGTAAATATAGAACTTTACACAAAAAGAAAACTATCACTGTTTTATACATCATATCATCAGAGTATCTCATACATCAACAATCACAAATCAAACCTACCATACAAACACAGCAGCGAAGAAATATATAGGTACATATAATACATGTCGGACTCCAGCTCCTCTCCTGCTCCATAGCATCAAATCCTGTACAAATAATACTCGGTCTGACCCGAGCATTATAATGAAATAACACCCGAGTCAGTCTGGAATACCAGCTGATAATAATGCATCCAAATTGATTATTAAAGTTTAAAAAATCCTTTGAAAACAAAAGCATCTCGTAAGACCACGCCACAAATAAACATGTCGGGTTTTTACCTTACGATAGCTAAAACACTTTTTATACAAATCCTTTGATATTATAATAGTGTCTATTTACAAATACTTATATAAAATAGCCGAAATTGTTACATTCATTAAATTCCAGCTACTAGCCACCGAAGTGGGTAATACAAACAAAACTCGTACAAGGCTCGTAGCGAAAATGGATTTCCAACAATGACTAGGCACTGGGGTACCACCTGTCACAGTACGGGGCCTAGATCACCGTACCGAGGACTACTCCCTTCATCCCCTGCAACACAAGGCCGGAACTATTCCTTACTGAATAGTCCCGAACAAGATAAACCCCGTGGTTGGCGCGACCAACCACCCACTAAGCCGAAATATATATAAGGGACATCTAGACAGGGGAAATATCATGTCCTGCTTGGGCATGACCCAACTAACCTTGCTGCATATCCCCTGATTTTCAGTCATTCCCGGTTGATGAGGCTTGAGGCTAAGCGTTACCTTTAGAACGTTTTCACTTAGAATGCCCATCGTCCACCTGACGATGTTTCACAAGCATTCGTCCATACAAGTCCGTCCCGGGTTCGAACGGAACCGAAGGCACTACTCCTACTACATCCATTTTGGAAATATCCTCAGGATTAGTAGCGACTAGCCCTTGCACTTCACTGTTCCATCTTCGACTCTAAACACGTTTTCCGCACGAAACGTACAAATCGAATCGAAGTGGTTTTCGAGAATTAAATCTCGATCCCGGTCTCTTCGAAACGATCACGCATTGTCCAATATTGATAGTCGGTGATTTAACTATCAATTTATATTCATAAACATCCATAAGCATCCATCACACAATAAATAATTCCCACATTATTTATTTGCCTCAAATATCTTTGAAAGATATATTTTCCAACTTCCAAAACTCATTTGAAACAATTTCCCAAAATTCTTCCTTTACAAGGTAAATCCTTTACCATATATTTCCATTGGAATAACCAAGTTCAAACAACTTAGTTTGAAAACAGTTAAAAACATTTTATATTGAAATATACTTTAAAATACGTAAATTCACTTCTAGTTACTTACTCAAAATATAATTTCAAAATATGTACAGTAAAACCGTTTATTAAGATATAAACTTTGATTTTAAATAAGGTTTTTAATAAACTAAATTTAAAAGTAGTGTTTTAATAATATAAATACTAATTTAAAATGACTTAAGTCCAAAACTAGTCTTTTAAACAAATCCATTTATAAAAATAATTATTAAGGTATTTAAAAAAATTTCTATTGCTAATTCATAAATTATCACTATAAAATAATAACTTCCAAAACACTCTCATTTAAACAAGTTTTAAATTTTTTTTTAAAACTTTCTTTTTATAAAATCGGTTTAAACTCGAACTTGGTTTTTCCCAGGAAATCTCATTTCCACATAAACATCAGAGAAATCATTCTCACGATTTTTGTCAAACTATTTTAATTTAGTTTTATATTTTAATAACATAAATTTTATTTTC
The DNA here is from genome assembly GCA_030765085.1 of Allium cepa. NCBI lineage: Eukaryota > Viridiplantae > Streptophyta > Magnoliopsida > Asparagales > Amaryllidaceae > Allium > Allium cepa. Next base: position 664,005,092 of record CM060937.1, read on the forward strand.
CCATTTATCAACTAATAACCTTTCTCTTTATTAAGCATTCCAGATTTTACAATTTTTCAATTCCATTCTAAATAGATTTCAAATTTTAATTCTTTTAAATTCATTATTTAACAATATCACTTATTTCTCTAAAATTCAATTTATCCATTTAAATTAGATTTTGGATTTATAATTTATTCAGCAACATTCCAATACAATTTTATTTCAGTTTTCCATCCAACAGATTCCAATGTTTGTATTCCCTTAAATTCCTTATTAATTTCTTAATTTCTTTTGAAACCCAATTTAATTTCTTTATAATTAAATCTCTAAATTTCTCTATAATTAACATTCTGGGTTTGTAGTTTATCCCACAATATCACAATACAATTTAATTCCAAAATTATCCATCACAATATATAAACAGGCATCAACATCAATTATAAAAATAAACACTATATTGTGAGGAATCCAGTTGGATCCCTCCAACCTGTTTTCCCTGCATCCACAAATATTAGCACAACTATATATATCAATTCAATTTGATAATAATCAACATAAACAGCTAAACATTCAAACAAACAATCAATACTAACTGTCTAGCTTTACTAGTATCCAGATGTGAGTGAGAATCACTCACCTTGAGTTTCGACGAGCGTTCGAAATTCAAATTAAACCGAACGACGTTCGATTTAACTCAAATTTCTACTTGCCCGGAATGGATCCGGATCTGCACCATCTCGTAGTACGTCTCTCTGCGATTCCAACGCATCCAATTTCGTCCGAATCTGAGTACGTATGAGTTCGTTATGATTTTACTAAGTTTTGATAACAAATTAAAAACAAATCTTTTTTTTTTACCAAGGCAAACTGGCCGTTCGATCTGGATGAAGAAATCACGGCCGCGTTCCTCTCTCTCTCACGCAACACCCAGAAGCAACGAACCCATCATCACGAAGCTAGGGCTTCTAGCCGCTCCTCCCATAGCCACCGTGACCACCATCAGAGACCACCCCCTCGAAGAGCGCCTCGTCCTCCACATTCGCCCAGAACCTCGCCCAACCCGGTCGCCTCCTCCACGTCGAAACCCCACACGAGCGGCGGCCCAATGAACCCATAATTCTCCCTCCACGCGACGCTAATATCCATCATAACCGACCATCGTGAAGATCTCGACACGAGCTACGATTCTCCAGTTGAACGTTTCGACAAATAATGAGTGGATTAGGAGATTTTGGAGGAAGAAGGACAATCGTTTTCGGCCATTAAATGGAAAAGAACGGCAGCGGCTCGTTCTGAAGCTAGGGTTTGAGAATATAGTGAATATATAATATAAGTTAATATTATTTAATTAATATAATTTCTCAATTTAACAGTTTATGCAAACAACCTCCAATCTACGCGTTCCGACAGGCGATTCTAGGGTTTTTCCGCGTTCTAGACACAATGGAACAAGTTCTGTAAGCTAATTCGGTCGTATGCGCAAGTTATGAGATTAAACGATAAATTTCAAATTAAACCGATTAAAATGATTTCGATGCGTTTCGAGCTGCCAGGGTCAAACGACAACTCCGTTTGCTACGAAAATTGAAATCCGATAGTAACTAACTATCACGGATCCAATGGAACTGGTTTCGTTGAATTCCGAGACTGTGCCCCGGAAGGCTATTTTAACTCGTCTATTAAATCAAACGATTATCAAAATTGTCGAAACCGCTTAAATTTCCACTTTTAAAATTTTATTAACTTAACAATAATTCATATTGAATTTATAATCACACTAGAAAACATTCTGACTCAATCCGGACTAAAATCGGATTAATTGCATATTTAATAATATTAAATTCATTTTTAAATTAATATAAAATTCCAAATTCAATCTATTGCCAATCAATTCCATCCAACCCTCCAAAATTATAGCTCGAACCCAAATGGACTTTAAAAATAAATTTTACAATCTATTTCATCTCTATCTACTTTTAGAATTACCCATTTTATTCCAATTTATGATATTAAGCTATTTTTATTCAAATTCCAATTTAGTTCCCGTATAAGAAATTTCTAATTTTTATTAGCTTAACCAAAGTCTTTTATTTCAAAATTCATATTAAAATCCATATTCAACATTTAAAATGACTTAAATGTTCAAACTTAATGGCTTAAAAATATGGGATGTTACAAGAAGTAACTTCTAGGTAAACAAAAAAGCCCTCTTCGGAGGCACACTTCTACTCTCAAGGGAAGATCAATTTCTCCATAATGAGAACATTCTTCCCCAAAAAAAGTTGAAGTGCCAAAAAAAGCCCTCTTCGGAGGCACACTTCTACGCTCAAGGGAAGATGAATTTCTCCATAATGAGAACATTCTTCCCAAAAAAAGTTGAAGTGCCAAATAAAGCCCTCTAACGAGGCACGCCCAAAAATGGAATGTTGTTTCTTGAAAAAGTCGTTGGTGGAACCACCGCAGGGGCACCTTCTCAAAAAGAAGGTTCTAGGCCGCAGCTAACTGCTCGCGATCGTTTGTGCAAACAAATATCCGATAAAGCAGGTGACGCCGGTCCCATGGGCCCACTTAGCGATGAGATATAACTTTCTGGCAAACAAATCAAAGCCTTTTTCGGAGGCCCGCTTTACCGCGTAGGGGAATCCACTTCTCAAAAGTAAAAGTGACCATCTTCGAAAGTTGAAGTGTAAAAACTTTTTCTAATAAAAAAAAGAAAACTTCTCCAATACAAGGCACACTCTACTAGAGCAGAATAATATTTCCTCAAAATGGAAGAATTATTCTCTAGAGTAAGAGTACAAGTCTTCTCAAAATGGAGAAGATTGCAATAAGATGTGGTATGGGGCAATATAATATAGCTACATTAATAAAAGCAACGCTCAAGCAACATACCACGAGCTCACTGCAATATCATACAAAGAAAATAAAGAAACTTGTGTGAAAATAAGGAATAAATGCGTTCACAAATACAGACAAAAGATTGTACAAGTAAAAAGAGTCATTCTATTCCATACTATAAAAGATTTGTATACATGTGCGGGTTTCAAAAAGCGGGGGCCGGTACCCACACAATCTTCGGTCGATACAAGTCTTTAAATACAAGAAAAAAACAAAAAAGCAGAATAAGAAGGATAAAACTAGACCCATTACTTCTTCTTCCCGCCGCCTTTGCAGCCCTCGCCTCGCCTAATGGTTAACTTCTTGAGTCGGCCGGAACAAGTCGAGGAAAAAGGAGAAAGAGGTGCAATTGGGTCCTCTTCCGCTTTCTCATTGCTAGCAGAAGTGCCCTTATTTTTCTTCAAAATTACACGCTTTCCCCTCTTCTTTGAAGAAGATTCGCTGCCCGGAGTGATAAGATCAATCAGCTTTGTATCATCGACAGTAAATTTCTCCGGGGTCCTCTCACCCTCCTCAAGTTCTTCAGCTTTCTGCTCTTATGAAGCGGCCGGGTCATCTAAGCCATGAAGAGCTCCTATTTATTCTTCTTGCGACTCCGGTTGAGAAGCAGAAGAAGGAGTAACTTGAAGAGGTGGAGGGGCAACAGCTGGAGGAGGCGAAGCCTGTACAACACTTGTTGTTTTCACTACAGAAGAAGAAAAGTTAAACATCAGTATTCCTCGCAAAGAGAGGAGATAGTGGCACGTCGAGGCTTAAGTAATAAGCAAGAAGTTCATTGAGCTCATGTGAAGCAAACGAGTAGTCCACTTGAGCTGGATCAGTGTTGAAGTTACCTGGAGAAATTGGCTTTATCGCGTCAATTGCAAGATCTTGGGCTTCGGTGTCTTCTTGGGCGTCGTCTTCGACATGATCAGTTTCGGTTTCGGCTTTGGTAGGAGGCGGAGAGTGGGAACTGGAGCCAATAATATCGATGTCGACTGAAGCCGAAGGACGAGTTGGGTCGGCCAAAGGTGCCTTCCCGAGATGCTCTCCTTCCGCCGCTTCGGCTCGTTCCTTGGCAAGTTGTTCTTTCCCTCTGGCAAGGGCGGCACGACCCTCATCATCCAAATAATAAGCCTCAAGATCCTTCTCAGCGTAGCCAGCATCTCTAAGCATTTTAACTGCTGCCTCATACACTTCAACCAGGGTAACCTCATACTTTGGGCCCAAAAATGAAAGACTGCCACGCCCTAAGACGCTGTGAACATAAAACTCGAATAGAGTGGAGCTGACGTTGTCCTTAGTTGCCTCATGTGATTGTTCACCTGCAGCTTTTCCAGCGGTGGCCTCGTCACGCTCTTTTTCAGCCTTAGAAAGCTGGACCTTTAACATTGTAATCTCCAAATCTTGGGAGTTAGTCTTTTCCCGCGGCTGAGCAGCATCATTGCGGTAGATTTCCATGATTTTCCGCTCCGCCTCAAGTTTAGCTTCAACATCTCGTTGAGTAGCGTGGGAGTCTCCCACTTGCTTTTGAAGAACCTCTTCCTTTTGAGTATAAGAAGTGGAAGAGGTGGCAAGATCATCTTTAAGCTTCTTGATTTCAGCCTCAAATTTCTCATTATAGGCGGCGATGCTCTCCATCTCCGTATCATGCTGATCAAGAACTTTTTGCCACTCAGACTTATCGCTTTCCATGGTCAGCACAGTCATGAGATTTAAACGATTTACTCTTTGAAGCTCCTCAACTAGTTTTTGCCAATCGGACAATCTTTCAATATCAAGTTTGACAGCGTCGAGATTTCTCAACATGGCCTGTTTTATCAATTGGAATCAAGTCCATATCAAAACATACTCCTTTCAAACACCAATGCGGAAATCAGCTTTGGAGTGCAGACGGAGGCTTCTCAACTTGATAAGGAGGCCTATTAATGATTGCTTGAATTTCAGCTCTTTTAAGGGCAGGAGAGCTAGAAGGGATGTCTAGAGAGATAGAAGCAGCAGGCACTTTAGAAATTTCAGATGTAGACTTTTCGCTAAGCTTGGCTCGCTTGCTTGAATCTTCAGCTACATGACTCTTCCCTTTATGGTCATGAGACTTTCTCTTATGGGAGTCATCATCCCTCTGGTATGAGTCATGTCGGTCGTCTCTTCTTCCATAACGCTCCTCATAAGCCTGCCTTTCGCGAGCTTTCCTAGCTGCTCTTTCCTCATCAGTCTCCCTAGGAGCAGGAAGTTAGCGCTTGGGGTCATAAGAATCACGCCTCGTATAGCGTTGGAAGTCATCGTAATATGAGCTGCTGCGTCCCATGGGAGACCTAAAAGTGAAGAAGAGACAAAATTTAGAAATCTTTGAAATAAAGAAGCTAAGTGCGCATAATTGCCAAAAATCCTAAGTGTGTGTGGCGAGCGAACTACACGTGTCAAGCTACAAACCACTCTTCGGCTTAGGAGTGATGTCGGCTTTTGCAGCAGGAGTCAACTCTTGGGTTGATGGAATTGATCGCAAGACGGATGTTGGTTCGATTGCTGGAGAAACAAGCTTAGAAGTGGTGGTGTCATCTTTAAAGAGCTCGTGGGAAGTCACCATAAGAACACTCAGCCCTCCAAAGATATCATCACCATCATGCCCAACGGAATGGGTCATATCAGCAGTGCCCTCTTCAGCACGCTTTACACTCTTCGTAACAGAACTTTCTTTCTCAGCTCTCTCACCAGCTTCTCTAGTAGCCTTCCTAGAATGTTGAGGAAAATTCCTCTTCTTCAATAACTGGGGGAAGTTTAGATTTTCCAGATAACCCCACACCGTCAGCGGAACTGGTGCATTTCACTAATGAAGCCTCTACAATAGGTTCCTTCGGTGCGAATTCCTTTGCGGAGGCTGGGGCATCTGATGCTTCTACTTGAGAACTGGGGGCATCACGAGACTGAATGGATCGAGAAGAGTGCAAGAGTCCAAATTGGTGCAAAAATTCGTCCTTCAGTAGGAACTTAATACTTCTCTCATCGATAGCTACGGCACTCAATCTTTCGAAAGTCGATTTATGACTAGAATCTTTAGAGGGAGGAGGAATTGCTGCAAAAGTAAAGAATGAAGTTAGCACTTGACGAATCGAATTTTGAAAGACTCAGAAATGAAGTGAACGGAGACAGGTAGTCTTACTTCCTACTCTCCAGATACCGTAGGATCCCGGAGGGCAACGGACAAAGAAGAACTAGTTTAAAAAACCGTGAGCACTTTCAGGCAGATCTGTAATCAGCTTGGGGTTTCTTGCACTCCTTACAAGAGTAATGAAAGGGCAATCTTTGTTCCCCCCAAATGAACACAAATAGCAGATCTCCTCGAAGCTTGGGAGGCGGTTAAGCGTCCTCCTAAATAGTACGCACAACCCCATCAAAATGGCATAGCCATTAGGGTGCAACTGGAATGGAGAAATAGTTAGTCGAAGGAGGAGTGTTCTAAGAAAATCGTTGAAGGGTGGAATAGCTCCATTCAGACACATTTGATGATTGACTGCAATGTAGCCAGGAATCGGCCTATCGGCAGTGTCATTTACCCCGGGAAGCAGGGCATCCGCTTCAGCAATGCCGAATTGAATACATAGCTGGCTGAAAGCCCGTTGGTTCAATGTAGTTGAAACTCTTTCCGGAGGATTCTCCAAAGGGTCAGCCATTGGGAAAACCTCATCGGCCCGCTCTACTATCTCTTCTCGCACTTGTTGAGAAGCCATTCTACACAAGGAACTGGATATTCAAATATGAATGTGCACGTTTCCTAAAAGCGTGTGAAGTGTTGTGCAAAGCTACTAAAATAACAAGTAAATAAAGCAAAACTTGAAACAATACTGGTTGGCGCACGTCAATTCAGGAAGATTCAAGGCTTGTTATTGGATCAAAATTAAGTGTAGTATCAATGCAGATAATATTCAGCAATAAGCAGTTATAACTGTATGAATTTTGCGTTGATGCTTCATTTAAGTCAGTTGATTTACAGCATTTCATTTTTAATTAGATTCATATTATTTTACTTAAGTAAAATATTATCTCTTTGACCTAATCCATCACTCGATGTGGGCAGTCGATGATGAGTATATTCGTCCTAGTTTTCTGCATTATAATAACAGGTTACTAACAAACAAATGTTGGTGCAATCTGTTTAGAGGCAGTTGAAAATTCAAGCAAGCAGTTCAAGTTAAAGGTCTAGTCACATTTTACGAATTAAGCAGTGCGATACTTTATCTTGTTCAACTTATGTTATTCATATTGTCCAAAGCCATGGAATGATAAGGCATGTGCAAGGTAGACGGTCACGGGTTAAGGCTATAAGGCTTTTAGTCACGACGAGGCAAATGTTCTTAAGTCTTAGCTCGTCCAAGTACAAGAGCGACCTAAAGGTTACGCCATAAAAATTTAACTCGCCCAAATTATGTTCCGACCCAAAGATGGGTCGTCAAGGGAGTTATCTCGTTTGAAGCAGTATACTATATATCCTAAGTCGCTTGAGTTCTTAAGTTATTCCATTGAGCTCTAACGACCTAAGTTAAGTCGCAGGATGACTACGTCGCTCAAAAAGTTATTCATATGCCCTGTTCCAATGACTTAGCTTGAGTCGCAAGCTCTCTAAGCCGTTCAGACTCCCTTAAGTCGTCGAAGTTCATAAGTCGCTCAGGCTCCTTAAGTTTCTAGGCTCATATGTCGCTCGGGCTCCCTAAGTCATCAAGACTCTTAGGTCGTTCAACTCTATAAGTCGCTCTACATGATTAATTCGCCTCATGCCCTAGGTCGCCCTAAGGGTATCCCAGAAATACCGAGCTCTCTTCCACTAAAAACCTAAGTCCTACTCTCCACTCATACATTGCCACGTGTTCATCCCCTTTACTTCACCAGAAACGCCACAACATAACCCGAAATCCGTTAACCCAAAACCTCCTCGTCTCTTCCAAACTTCCAAAACCCATGATCAACTCCAAAAACTCGACATTCACCCAATAAATTCATGAAACCCTAAGTCGATTCATTTTTCGAGAATAGCGCAATTAACAACATTTGACGATGATCAAAAGGTGAGTCGGGGTATAAACTTTCAACATGGTAACGAAAATTGCATGAAATTGGTTGTGAGAGAATCAATGGTGAACACGATGGTCAGATGATCGGATTTACCTAGATTTGCTGTTGAAAATGATAATCGAAGATAGGAGGAAGGGAATTTCGCTTTAGCTCTTGAGATTGAATACAACAATGGCACCAAGATGATAAATAGTAAAGTGAAGAGGGTGAAACGGCTTAGCGGCTTATATAGAAGAAAAAGGGGAAGATGAATAGGCGTGCGATTTGGCAAGATCCTTGAGTCGCCCACGACTTAGCAAGGTTAGATCGAAGCACATGACCTATAACCTAGGCATGTACTTCGAGGGGCAAGTGTTAATCCCTTTTCTGAAGGGCGATTCAACTGCTTAAGAAAAGCTGGCGACTTAACGACTTAACATAACAACGGGTTAACTACCCCAAAGCCCCAAGCGACTAAACTGTTCACAGCTCCAAGCGACCTACGACCTATAGCATCTGGCGAGCTAACATTGCAATGAGTTAACGACTCAACCTCCCAGCGACTTTCAACGAGTTAAGCGACCTAAACAGATCAACGGCATAGCGACTCAAACACGACAGTGGGTTGAATACTACAACGACTCAATGAGGTAGCGACCTAGCGGGTTATGAGCCCACAGCTGCACCCAAATAAGCCGCGTCTCCTTATGTCGTGTGTATATAGGTCGCTCCAACCTATATTAGGTCGCTGCTTCTCCCAAGTCTATCCTAAGTCGCTCCGCCTGATGCCTCAGTGTATAGATCGCCTTCCATTCCCCATAGGTCACTACGACCTACCAGCCAACACAAATTGCCAAATACACCCACTATAAGCCGTAACCCGTACCCATTAGGTCGCCCGTGACCTAACTTAACTCCTAAGCCACCCACGGCCTACACCAAACGATCTAACTCCGAAACTCTCCTATAAATACCCCGCCCACTCTACATTGAGGGGGACTTTTTGGAAGGATTTCTCGAGTGCCAAGACTTTGCTGTTTACACGACTTCTACAACACTTCAAATGCCAAAGACACTTCAAAGAACCTTGGGAAAAGATCAAGTTCATTCAATATGAATTCAAAGAGCTTTTCTGCATCAAAGTTCTAAGTACTTGCCTTAATTGTGTTGCAATTAAAGAATTATTGTAAAATTTGTAATCAAATCAGTAATAGAAGAGATTAAGTGGACGTAGGCTTGACTTTGAGCCGAACCACTATAACAATTATTGTCTCTTTACTATTTTCTGCTATTTTCTGCTTGCTTTTAGTTTCCGTATCAACGGGTTGTACTTTCGCTATATCACAACTCACACTGGGTTGTTAGCGTACATTTTTAGCGTTAACACGTCTTCAAAATCTTGAATGTTTTGATAACTTGAAATTTTCCGTTTCGAAACGTGTATGATGATTGCTCTCCCTCATTATTATCTTGCTTGCATTTATTCATTCAGTCGATATATGTCCATTGCCTCATTAAAAATCTCTGTAAGGAAAGCCCAATGGAAAAACCTTGAAAGAGGAAAAGAGTGCAACTTGTGAAATCATAGATATCATACTAAAAATGATATTTCTTCTAAGAGTTTGATACTTCGGGATCAAAATAATGCTTCATTAAACCCTTTCTAAGAAAATTCCAATGGGAAAAATCTTAGTGAAGGAAAAAAAGAGTACAATGATATATCTTATTTTCTCATTTCTTCGAATGAAGTTTGATAGTTCTAGATCAATCTAATACCTCGTTAAAAACTTACTAAGAAAAACTCTATGAGAAAAATCTTAGTGAAGGAAAAAGAGTACAATATAGTATGACATATTTTAATAATTTAGAGAATCAAATAGACTTCGATACTTGTGGATCAATATAATACTCTATTAAAAACTTTACTAAAGGAAAACATGATGGAAAAAACCTTAGTCAAGGATGAAAATACATTTTAACTTAAATAACATATTTGAGATGTTATTTCTTGAAAAGACGTTTGATTCTTCTAGATCAAAACAATGCCTCGTTAAAACCTTAATAAGAAAAACCCAGTGGGAAAAATCTTAAATAATGGAAAAGAGTACATTGTAACTTATTTTCAAATGTTGCTTGGGATTTGATACTTCTGGATCAAAATAAGCCTCATTAAAACCTTGCTAATAAAAACCCAGTGGGAAAAATCATAGTTAAGGACAAAGAGTGCATTACAAAATACTTATGAATGTTCCCCCTGATCTAAAAGTTTTCTCTGAATTCGTATTCGTCTTTCGATAACTTAAATTGATTATAGACACTTCTGAATCCATAAATATGTATCTCATTAATAATATAATTTATTAATAGTTTCCTTCGATACAATTAAAATTTTCAAGATTGTTTCTTCTAAATATGATTTGCATTTTATGCATTTTGTTTGATACCTTTATGAAAAACACATCATGTGCTTTCATTTTTATGCTTCAAATCATTTTTGTATATTAAAAGTTCCATTACAACAATACTTGAAAGCACGAAGTAATCTACTCATCTTGAAGTGCATCAAAATTTTCATTACAGCAATACTGAGAAGAAGGTTGTAATCTACATTCCATGTTCTTTGCATTCTTTATAATCAACAAAGTTATTTATATTCTTCAAGAACTTATATATTTTAATAAGTTTTGCATCTCGCAACTAACACTTCAATGGATATTATGAGTTCCATTACAACAATACTTAAAAATAGGAAGTACTCATCATGAATTATATCAATATTTTCATTACAACAATAATTAAAAGTAGGTTGTAATCTACGCTCCTTGTTGTTTACATTCTTTATAACCACGAAAGTTATTTATATTCTTCAAGAATTTGTATACTTTCATCATTTAATATGATTTAAACCATATTTATACCTTGGGGGTATGTTAAGCATTTCAAGTACTTTCGCTATTTTGCGGATTACATGTCCATATTTCTCTATTAGTAAAGGATTCATGATGGCCAGTCATGTTTTCTTCTAATTCAAGATCTTTAATCTATTTATAAACATAAGCGTTTTATTATTTACAAATTTATCATCGATGATTATTTCTTGTTAGTCCTAGACATGATTTATTGAGATCCCTTTGATTATCATGTTTTAGGTACCTAAACTACTTCTAGGGTAATTTGGCAATCATGTCATTAGTCTCTTCAAGAGCACTCTTAAGTGTTTCTTCAATAACACGCACCTCTTTTATTTGGCATCTTTATTACTTACTCCAAAAATATTTCAAATTGACTTTTGTACCATATTTCAGATATGGTTTATACATTTTGATCCTTCAGGGATTCAAATCTATACTGCAGAAAGTCTGCTAGGGATATTATTAATAGTTTATTCAAGTTACTTAATTTTTTGCATCATTATACATGTTAACAAATATTTGACGTTGATGATCAAAATGAACTTGTATCCCTTTATACTCCCCCTCAATGTTGACAAACATTGTCACATAATCATCTTTGAATTCTAATTTTGATCCATTATCATATTGCTACTAGTAAATACACCATACATATTAATATTAGGAGAATAATTCTTTTATCAATTGATAAGACACATTCAAGTGATATTTGTGAGCTTCTGGCTCATGTTTAAATATAGGATTCAATTATGTCAAATTTCATGAAATATAATCCAGTTGAAATTGTACCAATTTTTTCTAAAATAAGCTTCTGGCTTTCAATTTTAAAAATAACTCAAAGATATTCTTTGACGTTTTCATTATGGTTCCAATATGGTAGCCATTCATTTATATATCCTCAAAACTCTACAAATTTCTTTTAAATTTGCTTGAGTATAATGTATTTTGAATTAAGATATATGTACCATTTGGTAATACTATATGCGCTCTTTCGGACCCTTCAATTATATTAGCAGATTCGCTATGGTTGAAATTTTTAGCTAAAATATTTTCAGTAGTTCAGAGAAAACTTCTGCGATTTCAAGATCATATGAGTAATTGCACTATCTAGTATACATATATTATCACTCAAATATTAATGGTCCATATCTTAAGAATTAAAGACAATATAGTTAAGTCAACTATTAAAATTGGTAAGCATTAAATAAATGCTATACTTTCCCAAAAAAATTTAAAATGGACTACTGATTAAAACACAACATTCATCGGTACGTTATTTCAATTAGTTCTAATAGAAAAAACATACAAGCACCAACTTCCAACTGGTTGAAACTTCAAGTCAACCACTCTTGTCTAATGTTTGAAAGTGTGACCAACTTTTAGTGGTTATAACGCTCCTTCAAGGAGTTTCATAAGTAAAGATGATCTTTTTCAGTTAAATATCTTATTTTGAGATTGCCGTGGATATGACACCTTAAAAATATAAGAGGCTTTGTTTTATCCTACGGAGACATATTATTATCACTTTTAATGGCATTTTCTAAATATTGAGATTGTAATTGAATGTCGACGTCTAATATATACGAATGAAAGTCAGAAACGTGATGACCAAGGAAGTCGAAACCAAAGCAGTGTCAAAGAAGAATCAAAATATATACGAATTGGAAAAGGTCAGAAATCATCTCAAACATCCACGTGAAATCAAACGGACGAGAAAATGATATGACAAATTCAAATTAATTCCAGACGAACGAAAATCAAGGGTTTTGAACCCTATATAAACCATAACATCATCGGCGCAATAATTCATTCGAGTCAAAGCAACAAAGAATAATCATTCACTCGAATCAAGATTGAGTTCAAGCATTAAACCAGCAAAGCAAAGGAACAAAACACATACCGGAATTATCGAATCGAACTCAATCATCGAAGCGGCCAAGAGCGAACGAACGAGAACGAAGCTACACGCGAATAACCATTCTATTGATCATCATAGGCACAGCTTCGAAATTAATCAGAAGCCCTAATTTTTCAAAGAGGAATGAACGAGAATAAACGAAGCCGCTATTCTCAAGAAAAGGGAAACGGGCTGGAGTAATAAGAAAATGAGAGGGACGATTTTAATTCTTCTAGGCCGGCCTTGTTTTTATTATTAAGGCTTTAGTTTAGTTAATTAGGGTTTTAGTTTTTAAAAATTATTTTTAAATTTGTTTTTAAAATTCTCTTTTAAACCGTTGTATTTACTAGTCGTGTGACTAGGGCACAAACTACGTGGCAGTTTGAGAATTCGCAACTCAGTGGCTGAGTTGTGGCAGAGTTTTGAGCATAGAGTTAAGGCTAGTCGATAGCGGGTGTCGCGAGTTTACATGTGTAAGCGTCTAACTGCTTAATTTCTAATACAAACCTTGGAGGCAGCACGTAGGTAGGGTTTTGCCGAAGCTGGGTAAATCTGTGTGTTCTAATTTTTGTTATTTATATTCTGTTATATCTGTGCTGCTATTATTCTGTTGTGAACTGTGTTGAAATCTGTGTTGAGAATATTTTATAAGCTTCCGCAATAAATTTTTATAATTAATAGTATCACCTTCCCCCCCCCCTCTAGGGTGAAATCGATCCGAAATTCTAGATATTCCCAAAGTTATATCCGGGTCTAGATTTGATAGTCAGTTATTTAACTATGAAATAAACAATCATTCATCCAAATGTTTTATTTCCACTGAAAACACCAAACCTTATTAAATTTAGATATTAAATAAATTAAATCACTTTATCAAAAATATACACTTAAAATATTAAAAGCAAAGCTACTAAAGTCGCTTTATTCAAAATAATAGTTATGGAATTCTATAATAATTCTTCAAGTAAAACTTTAGCCGCAAGTAGTGGCGCGATGGTATAATAATTTTGCAAATATATGCCAATTCTACAACAATTCTTCAAGTCCGCAAGTAGTGGCGCAGTGGTAAGATGCTTGCCTCCTGGTAAGCAGGTCGCAGGTTCGATTCTCGTCTGCCCTACTCCCATTTCAAGGCTCGGAGGTGGGTCCCCATAAACTCGCATAAAAATAGTTGGGGGCATCAAATCTCTGTGCTAGGCTGGCTTAAAAACCCTTCTGTCTGTGGTCGGACCAGGCTAGAGGGGAGCTCATCTCATCCCTTCAATTTCATCTGGGCTCTGGTTTGAGTTTTTAGAAAGAAAATATATAAAGTACAAATATTTAATAATTATCCTTTAAATCATAATACTAATTTAACCTTAAAAATAATTAACTATTATAATTAACTTAATTAATATTTACATTAACAATTTTAAAACTACTAAATAATAAATTTTTCTAAAACATTCTTTTAAAACACCTTTAAAACTTATAATTTATACTTAAAAATCTTGCTTTGAAAATATTCTTAGCTTTTCAGGAAAATACACTTTCACTCCAATACAACCCGTCTACTCCTTTATAAATCCTTCTCGACTTATCCCCAGTTTAAATTTACGTCCTAATTCCGTAAATTTTCTTTCTCACATTTTAAAAAATAAAAACACTATTTATTTTTAAAACACGTTATCATCTCCTTATAAATTATCATCGTGAATTTATAAATTCAAATTATCCACTGATAAAATATTCACTTTATTTATAAACACAGTTTATAAATTCCATAGTCTCATTCTCCTTTTAATCACAGTTTCAAAAATCAATTTTCAAATCGATTTGCTGAATTAAATTCCCTTTAAAATTTATTCCTCGATTTATCCAAGTTTATTCAACACACCGCAAATTCAAAACAAAAATATCCACACACCGCAAAGCACGTAAAGGCATGATAAGATTTGGGAAGAAGTAACAACCAAATTCAAATATTGTAAACAAAATAGAGAATATATATACAATTATATATTAATTCATAAAAGAATATATGAATTGAACAAAGCTAAAAATTGAAAGAACAAGTGGAACAAGATGACTTGAACCACAAGTGGCTCGGCCACTTCACCATATGACTCAACCATCACCACAAAGGGCTCGGCCAGGCAATGGGAAGTTGAAGAGATAGGGGTTGTGAATGAGAAAGGCAAGACAATGAATGGTCATAGGTTTCTATGGCTCGACCCTGGGCATAAAGTGGCTCGGCCTGGATACTTGGGCTCGGTCCAGTCAGATCATCATCACCAGGTGGTGCGGCCAAGGTCAGTGGTGATGTCATGGGATGGAGGAGATGGCCGTGGTGGTGGTGGCCGAGGCTACAATTGATGGTGGATGATGTATAGGAGATTCGCTAGGTTATGTTGTGGAGTTTGTGGTGGTGGTCTGGGCAAGGAGTCATGGCAAGGTCTGGTCAGATCATGGTGAGGCCATACTGGTGGTGGTGGAGGAGTTGCTGGCCGGTCATGAAGGTGGATAGGCCGAGCATTTTGACGGAGAAGACAAAGGAAAAATAAAAGAGAAAGGAAAAAGAAGAGGAAGAGAAGCCATTGAACTTACAGTATTTTTCTTTGGAGATGCAAATGAAAATGGAATGAGATATTTTTCTTTTTCATGTGAATTGATAGGGTAGGAAGTGGCTAGGGTTTTGAGGAATAGGTTATGAACGGCTATGGTAGAAAATAAATAGGCCAAGCAAATAAAGGCAAGCAATAAAGCAAATATAAACTATGCCAAATTAAAACAAAGTAACTTACGTCAAATTGATTTGTTTTCTAGCCATTAAATAAAACATGTATACAAAAGAAACATTCAATAAATAAAATTTTATAGAAGATATACATAAGAAACATCTAATAAATAAAATTTTAAGAAGGCAAGCCTTTAAGACGATATAACGTATACCCATTGATTTCTCCAAGCCAAAAATAAAAGATATAAACACATAGCCATCCAAATAATAAAATGAATGTCTAAAAAAATAATAAAATAGAGAGATAAAATAGAGATGGATATATATATATATATATATATATATATGAAAAATATTATGTATATATACAGAAATTTATTGCGTGTAAAAACGTTGTAATTTATCCAAATTTAAAAGTATAAATCTAAAAGTTATGAAATGAAAGGAAGAACAAATAAAAAAAATTATATCCAGCTTCGAATAAAAGATTAGAATTTTTAAATTTTTAAATTTTAAGATTTCAAATAAAGTCAAAGTTTGACAAAAATATAAATTTCACAAATTATTTGTTTTATTATATTTGGAAAGGAAATTACAAACAAAATCCAAAATTCATTGGAAAAATTCTAAAAATTCAAATTTTAGTGAATAAAAATCTAAGTCTCCAAATAAATTAAATTAAAAATTATTTACAAAATTTTGGGTTGTTACGGAATGAATTGAATATAAACCATCGTACGATTAACAAAATGAATATTAATTAGTGAATATGAATCAATTTAAATTATATAGAGTGTGGTAAGGAATTAAATTACTAAGAGTAATTAATTATATGAATTATTGAAATTAAATAATGGAAGTGAAAAAAAATGAATGTAACTATAAATGAGTGTAAATAAATATAATGTAAATTCATTATTGTTGATAAGTACATGCAAATCAATTGGAAATAAATAATTGAATGAAAAATCGATTGAATGTGAATCTAATTGAATAAAAGTTAGTTGAATGCAAATAAATTTAAATGAATAAATTATAATGTTAATGAAATGAATGCTAATAAGAAATGAAGGGTATAAATTTAAAATTTGACATTGGATAATGTAAATTCACATAGTTATGAATTAATTGAATTAATTGGACGGATGTTAATGGTTGGAAGGTTTCTTTTGTTGCAAACCATTGTTATTACTGTTTTAATTGCGTATGGTTGTTGCATGTTGTGCCTTTGTGATTGTATTGATTATTTGGATTTAAAATCCATGTTATGTGCTTATATTGGACTTATACATGCTTCTATATCGTTATATGCAACTAATATCTTAAATTGAGTTGAGCTAGTTACATACGAAGACCGTTTGGGGTGTGTACGAGGATTTATATGCTTTTGCTTTCTTAATACGAGCGAACTCGCTCGTGTTATAAATAATAAGGTACATATCTCGGATTACCTGCCGCAATTTTATATTTTTGCCCTTCGGGATGCCTCATCATTGAGGTGAGATGTATATTTGATATATATTAATTATATTTGTCTTATATACTGAATTGTAAAAAAAAATTGATCGATCTGCGCAAAGGAGACTGCCGAAATTTTTCGTAAAATCGGGAGTTAGAAAATTTTTAAAGTTTTAAAAATTTTATAACTTGTTTTTCTATATAAATTATATTTTCCGTAAAATCGATATCGGAATGGCATAGTAGGAGCGTAGTGATATTTTTTGCAAATAAGATGTTTATGTTTTATAAGTGATTGTTTGAATAAAATATATTGTACGTTAAATTCTTACATTAACGCCTTTTCGAGGACGAATTTTTTTGAGTGGAGGAGTATGTAACGATTCGTATTTTTACTGGTTTAAATTTTTGAATTTAAGATGATTATATGGTAAAATGGTTAGAAATAAGTATTTAATGATTTTTAATGTAAGTTATTAGAATATTAAATTGTTTAAATTTAATATTGGAAATTATTTGGATAATTGATTTCTGTATTAAGTATGAATGAAAATGGGATCGAAAATTGATTTAATTTTATATAAATATGAATGAAGATCATTTACTTTCAAAATTGGGTTTAAAAGTGAATAATTAGAATTTGAAAATTTTATATATTAAGTGACGAGTAAAATAGTCATTTTGGCCACTGTCTCGGATTTCGACGAAAGCAGTTTCACTGGATCCACGATAGTGAAGCATTATAGGATATCAGATTTCGTAATATTCGAATTTATCGTTTGGCTGTGCGAGCTTGAAACGCATAGATATTAATTCCAGAATTTAATTAAAATAATTAATTTTAAAAAGCTATCTTCTGCATACGATCGAATTAGGCCTCGAGACTAGCTCCATTGCGTTCGAAATGGGGGTAAAACAATATGAATGCCAGGTGGTATGCTTCGTTTGAAGCTCGAGAAATTTCGGACGTCTTAGGCTAGATATTTTCTAATTTAAGTAATAATATATAAAAATAAAACGATATTATTCAAATTCACGTCCCTTTTTTTTAGTTGTATCTCTTTCTCCCTCCCATATTTCTTCAAATCGAAATCGCAGGCTTCAAAATTAAAAAAAACAAAAGAAAGAAAGAATAATACGAATCTTCCGATTGAAAAAAAAGAGGAAGTCATCATCTATCGATCGCGAGCGGATGAGGGTAGAAGAGAGCCTGAGCCTGAGCCTAGCAATGGTCGCGACTCTAGGGTTTGTGCATGGATGATTTAGGTTTTGGATTACATGGGCACCCGCACTGTTCGGGGTGATATAGCAGGCGATGTATGGGGGTTGGAGGCGGTGTGGCTGGTGTTGGTAGGAGCGGTGGAGGAAGGCGCACTTGGGTATGGGAGGATCGACGTACGATCATCATTGGGAAGCACGGAGCACAGTGAAATCGACATGTGTTGGGTTCGTCTGCGTGAAGACCGGAGGCAAGGATTTTGTGGTTCAACTGATAATATGGGTAATTATTCTGATTAAGTACATTTTTTATATTTAATTGAATTCGAATGTTGATGATTTCGTATTATGTTCGTACGAGGTCCATTTCGGACAAAACAAATTGCACTAGATTCGTATCAACGAGCACTACGCACTGAAGCTGGATTCATGGTTGTTGGGAGAGTTTGAATTTTTTTTGATTCAAACAGGTGAGTGGTTTTACGCTCACGTTTGACTATTATATTTTATGCTAGTAAAATTTACATTGTGAAGTAATTTGAATTTACTGATGGTTGTTGGATAAATTTAAATTGACATTTAATTGACATCTGAGTTAATTGATAGAATTTAAATTGACCGTTAAAATCTGAATTAGAATTTAACAGCTAGTAAAATCACCAGTTTATCGGTAATTGGTTGATTGTTATGATTATTGACTATTTGGATGAAGGATGGTGATGGATGAAATTTGATTGATATTTGGATGTTTGGATGTTTATTTATGTTTAATATATCATGTTATCACCCTGTATATTGTTTACAGTATATAAAACTGTAAAATGAATTATTTGGAATAAATTAAAAAATAGGTTGAAATGATATATACCTATGGCATTTTTTGGATTGAAATTATATATATCCATCCATAAATTAGATTGAAATAGTTGTTCTACTTAACCATATTATAGAAAATTATATATGGACACTGGATTGGTTAAATAAAATGATTTTGAAATTGTTCGATTTGAAATTATTTAAAATGATACGAGTTAAGAAATAAAAATTAAATTTATGGAAATCGAATTATTTTTGAATTTGAGCTTGAAATGTTGAAATTTAAAGTTGATAAGAGAAATGTTTTAAATAATGGAAGTTAAGATTTTTAAGTTATAATTTAAATATGATTTGAATTTCAAGAATTATTTGTTTTAAAAGATTGAGCTTTTTTTCGAACTCTGAATATTGCTAAGTAAAAGTAATACAAAATGATATTTCAAAATTGAGCATATATTTTATTTCTATATTGGATATTGAAAGAAATTTTGATTTAAATGTCTTAAATCGATATTTTGGAAATCAAACTCGGCATTGATATAAACCGTAATAGTTTAAAATTTGGAATTGGAGTTTAAATTAATTTGAAATTGGAATTTAAATTAACTTGGGATTGGAAGTGAAATTTATTTGAAATTGGAATTTAAATTAATTTGGAATCGAACTTGAGTTCGACTTGAAATCGGAATTGAATCGATTAAAATGAAATGGAAATTGATTGAATCAAAATTTTTGGAATTGAATCAGTTTGGCTTGGAAACTATTTTTAAATAAATTATTTTAGTGTTAACTATTTAAAAATCTATTTTCTTTAAATATTCAAACTATTTTAATTTTCCCATCTATTTTACTATATAAACCATTTTTAATACTCAAATTATTTCTATTAAACTATTTTAACTATTTTAAAACTATTTAAACTATTTTCTAAAATTCAAACTAGTTAAAGGGTTGAATGTTTATATTTAAACCTTGGATTTAATGCGAAGTAGGTTAAAGTGAATTATAACCAAAACTGTAATTCAAATCAAGTTTTGAAGTAAAATCGATATATCGAGTTGAATTAACATTTTAAGTAAAAAATATGTTTTTGTTGAAGCGAATATGATGATTTCGAAATGGATTTGATTTTGAAGAGAATATGATATTTTGATATCAATTACGAATTGTTTTCAAAATGTAAAAGAACAAACCGGTGTGTAAAACGACGTTTGGTTGTTAAATAGACCGGGACTTCTTATTGGCATACTCTCTGTCAATATTGGAACCACATTGACAACCGTGTACGCGGTGGATGATATCCAGAATGTAGTGGTTGAACTGGCGACGTTTATTGGAATGAAGTAAGAGAACGATGATGGATAGCCTTGACACTTATATCATAATTAAAATGACTAAAACATGAGCCTATGTCTGGCCATTGAGGTTAGCTACCTCTAGCGACGTTGATCCCTCGTATTACTATTGTGATTTCGTATTGATGGGTGCACCTTTTTTCGGTTGGATTGATTGTCGCGGTCGGCCAAAGATGGGTTACGACCAGCCAGAAAGGTTAAATAGGTAGAATCCTACCTTGGGCATTGTCTGACGTGCCTTGTCATATTTATCCCTATACGAGCCCATTACGACTTTGGTTTACAAGTAAAAATGTGTTATGGCGGATCAATGTAAAGCCTTAATGCTATTTTGATATTTATTTTACTGATAGACATTATCCATTATGGCGTGTACTATTATATATAAATAGTTTAACGGATCCTTAGGAAATGAAAAATCCTGTAACATCTCTTAAGTCATTGCACTCATATTCTGTGATATTGGTTTAACTTACATAAGAGTATTTTAGTCCAGACTCGAGTGTTTTGTCCTTCCATTACGCTCGGGTCAGTCCTGAGTTCTTTTCAACGTATTAAAGATTATTTTCTGGAGGACGAAGACGAAGATTTTGTATATTATTATTATTATTATTATTATTATTATTATTATTATTATTATTATTATTATTCCCTTATTCATGCTATCATTTATAGTGATCGCTTATCCTTAATATGTATATATAACTTTAATAAATGTGTATAGATTATAATCAAATGTATAGTAAACAACTTCATGAACTGTTATTTGATTATTATATTTTATCGTTTCCACTGTGAGATTCTGTGTTTGTTTTTCTTCTTCTTTTCTTGTTTTTCTTATTTAAACTCATTGATTATCTACGTTCAGGATTGTTTAAGTTAGACATGTGTGGATTATTGTCAATTTTAACTTTCTGAAATGTGCGTCGTCACACGGGTGTTATTTTATTATAATGCTCGAGTCAGATCGAGCATATTTACAAATTGCTTTGGATGCATTGGAGCTCAGGAGATCAGTTGGAGGTCTTCAAGTCGTATTCACGTATATGTTTATTTTTCGCTACTTTGTTATGGAAATTATCAACAATTGCGATGGCGGGATGTTATAACTGTGAAAACTGATAATTGTGATTGTTGTTGTACTCTGATGGATATATGTATAACCGTCCAGGCTGATGATTATGATTGTTGTTGTTCAAACGATAACATCGGTATACCAATGTTATCGTTAGGATAAAGGCAAATTTACCATTGGCAAAGGTAAATAGCAGTAAATAAACGTCAAAATCAACGGTATCAATAATTTTCGACCGTGTCAATTTTATTTAATCAAATAACGGACACTTTTGAAAATATATCAATATTTAAGTAGTTCATAGAATTATTCGCGATGTTGTTTTTTTTTCTTTTTTCGGTAATTTTAAGTCCAATATCTAAAATTAGCAAAGCTATCATTCAATAATTGGGTAAACAATTCGCGGTGAATTTAGAAAATTTTCTAGATTAACTATAATACATCATAATGTTCATATTAATATTAATGGACTTAAAATCTAAGAGCAAATATTTACCTTCGATCATTATGAAAATTGCATTGCGATAAAAATTTCATTTTCATATTTTAAGCACCGGTAAATTTTTCATTACCAATACCAATATATCAATGACCATTTCACCATCGTTAACAGTAAAACATCATTAACCATTTTTGTTTTATCAGAAGTATCAGTATGGTAACATTTTTTGTAATCAATAATAGTTACCATTAACATAACAGCTTTACTTATAAGTAGAAAACAAAACTAAATTTATCTAAAAAGAACCTTTTTGGAATAATCAATAATACATATTTCTTGGTTGTCTAACCTGGTAACATGACTTTAAAAATCAATACAGTGACCCACTAGAATTACTAGTTTAAACAGGTTCAAACATCCTTTCAATAGAACTTGTAAACTAACTGCAGCTTAATTTACACAAATTTCATCGTTCATGGATGTTCAGAAAACTGAAGCTAAAAACCACTAGAATCGACTAAAGATGAATAAGAAGCATTTTCATCGTTAACCAAAATTTTGTGAGTACTCTTCTTCATTGCCATTTTAGTATTATTGTGCACAACTTTTTCTTCTATACCAACAATTCCATATAACTGTGATCTCCCAACTTTTGAGTCTTCAATTGCACCCTCCCATGAAGTCTCGGAAATGACTTCAATAGCCCGGTCTATTTGATCCTCATACACCAAATTATTGTTTTGTAAAAGCACAAGTTATAATTGATCAGCTGCAGCTTTGCGTATCTAAAATAGAACAAATAATTGTATATCTCAGATTAGATCACGATGATACAATATGAACTTATAAGCACAGGCTACAATTACTGCTTTGTAAAGCTTAAGTATAGCAGATAAGTCATATTTTACATCTAGCCTTAGATATTGGGGCCCTTCTCTGTGTATGAGGTAGAAAATAGTTGCAAAAGGAAACATTGACATTGAGTTGCATAAATGAATAGTAAACTGATATGTCAAAATACCATTCTAGAAAAAGTAATCTCCTATTTTAGGATTTCGGAAAAGAGTTTAGATGAAGGGAATGGATGCCTTACATGAAACTCAAGGGAATGTTTCTTAAAAGTGTTGATAATCCAGATTCAGCTATGCGAAATAGGCTAATTTGACTTTGGAGGAAGTGCAACTGTATTCACGTTGCATGATAAACATCGGATGCATTAAAAGAGAAACTGTAACACCTCCAGGAAGCCCATGTTATCAATTAAATGCTACTTTACATAAATAGTAACCAACAGTTGTGGCGTAAGCTGGATACATGAATTTTATTATAGTGTAGAGTGGATACTAGAATTTTATTATGATCTATTTGGTCAAATAAAATTTGTGTGTTGAAGATAAAAAATGAAGTTTCTATTTATTTATTTTTTAATCAAAAAGGATATGAAAAAAAAATGAAAACTTGTTATTAGGTGAATTGGTTGTGAAATGTTTCTCGTGGATCAACCAAGATAGAAGCTTTTGTTCCACAAAAGTCTAGATGACTGAAAAGCACTGTTACTATTCTGTTACTATTCATATCATCCGTAGCCTATACTATACCATTAAAATTGCGTCATAAATCCTCTTCCTTCGTTCTCAGCTCTGTTTTTGAGTTTCTCCATTTGTCATGTGGCACTCTTTGATTCACTCTTTAATTCATTTAGTGTAAATGTTCTCTCCTCTCCCTTTTAATTTCAGGAATAAAAACTTCTCTTCCAATTAATATTTTCACCTAATTTACTTGATCTCTTTCTTTTCTAAGCTATAAAATAAATTTTACTCTCAGGTCAAAAAATCACAGTAAATTCTAATTTTAATTTTCTTGCATGTTAAAACTTCATCTTTTTTTTCCTTAATTTTTTAGTGGTAGCCAATGTTACAAAATCATGCTACTATTATTCATTTACATTCCTATAGTAGAGAATGCAAGGTGATTCAACTATTAATTTCTGTATGTATATGCGTCGGTGTGTTTTCATTTCTATGAATTTTTCCTACCATTTAAATAATCAATTTCAGACCTCAAACTAATTTCATTATAATGTTATAACTATATACCGTTTCACCTCCGAATTCATTTATTCATACACGTACATCTTCCACTTTCCTCATTTTACTATTTTTCTTTTATTTTTTCATTTTCGCTATCTAAAACAAAATCTTAAATCATCATATATTATGACCTAAAATTTTTAGCCTCTGATGTTTAATGGAAAAAATTTCCTACAGTATTTCATATTTTCTTATAGTTTTGGATGGAGTAAAAATAATTCACTCTTCATTTGTGGTATATGCCATGACTCTGGGTAAATTTGTTTTATATCAATAAGGCTTATAAAAATCATGTTTCACTTAAAAAAATTATTTCCAACATACAACAATATTTGGTATCCAACAGAGGGTCCATTTAAATAGAATCAATATTAAAAAAAATCAAATTAAAATATCACTCTTTCAAAAAGTTATTGCAAACATCTTTCTTTAGTTGCGGATATATATTGTTGAAATATCAAAGAAATAAAGTTAGAAAGGAATTTGATTCAACTTCCATAATTACTCAATTACACATATTTATAATTTATTTTAGCATTTATTATGTTTTTGTACTAGTTCTCATCGGTTCTAAAAAAAATCATTTTTGTACTCATTCAATTGCGTTCTAATATTTGTATTGTCAATTTACGTCTTAGTTCATTTATCCTTCGATTCATGTCTACTTAATACTATTTTTATTTAAATTCAAGGTAATGTAAGTATACTTTTCTACTTGTATTTTCATCGCTCTAATTATCATTTTATATTTATGAACTTCTATTCAATTCACGGATATACACATGAGACAAGAGACAACAATGTATATCTTGAAGTGTGATGGGGATGTGGTTGATATTTTGTGAGGATATGTTCCAATAATAGAGAACATATGTTAAGTCTATATGATCTTATACACTTAATACTGTTTTATAAAATGAATTTTTCTAACTATTTTTTATACAAGAAATTCAATTTTTAATCATTTATATTCTTTTTGGGAATTAGTAGAGAAGTAATTGGGATAACGGATTTATAGAGGCATCTTTTCTATTATATATAAAAATTCAAGTCTAACCGTTTATATCCTGTTTCTAATTCACTTTTATCTTATATTTTGTTTGCCTCCTTATTTATGCTTATATCTCAATCTATCTTCTCTTTTATCAGATAAAAACTATAACTAAACACAAGGCCGTTTGGATTTCCACTTCTCAGTTAACATGAATTAACATACTACTATAAAATAAAACTTTTACACTACTTGAAATCAATACTTATCTCAACTTTTTCTCAATAGTTAAATTAAACCGTTCATCCGCCAATTCCCACCCCTTTCTTTATTATCTCTACATGATCATTTAAAGTTTAAAATCAACTTTCCTTTTGGATTCCACGTATTTCCAGTTAAAACTAAAAATTACCCATTTTTACCATATGTCTTCTATTCTGTTATAAGGATGGTTTATCTTTCACCGTCTTTAATCTCATCCTAAATTTTTAATTGTCATAATTTATAGCTTAATTTTTTTAGTAAAGTCCATATATTCCTTTCAAAATTTATTGAACATTTATATTAACATAATAATCATTTATAATGTATGAAATATGTGTCAACATAATAATTGCATGTATTTTTTACTCCTAACCTCCATAAGAAAATAAAACCATATGCTTCCTCTCGTCTCTTCCCCTTTCCATATATTAAATCATTTTTGTTATTTTTTGCACATGGTTCATTCCATATTTAATGTGCTTTCAGTTCGAATGGTAATGTTTTATCTTCTGCTTTAAGGACGTTATTAATGTATTCTGCTAAATTTTGTTCGCATTAAAATCACAATTCTCACTCAATCCTTGCAATAAAACGAGTCGATTTATTTAAAATGTCAAAAAAAAATTTGTTTTCCTAATTTAAATCCATTCCATTTATTTTCATTCTATTGTATCCCTATATTTTATCAATCTATTCAATTTATCAATCTACTCTATTGTATGTGGTATATCTTCTCTCTTCTAATTCACTTTAAGACCATATCATGTACTCTGCTTAACTAATTTTGCATTTTTTTCCTCAGTTGTATTTATATCTCAGCCTATTTTATATTTTCCTATTGTATTGTTTGATAGACTACAAAATGTACATAGACAACACATATTATGATTATTACCAAAGTCATGGTAATTTACGCAACAATAAGGTAACCATCCATGATTTTTATGAAATTTTTTTGTTCGTTATTTAATTTTTTTTTGCAGTTCAAAAATGATCGTCATTAACTATAAATTTGGTATTTTGTCAATCGTAATGGTTAGAATCACAACATATATCGTTACAATGCAACAAATAAAACAAAGTAATTGCTTTTAATTTTGATTAATTTGAATTTATGGTAATTTAAGAATTAAATTGGAATTCAATTGATGAAAGAATTAGTTGCATACCAAGTCAGTTATTGCTAATTATTTAATCAACTAATCATTTTTATTAATTTCCTTTAATCGACAGCATTTCTAATGCATAATAGCCGTAGAAGCGTCTATTGTTGTATAAAATTTATTACAAATAAAGTTAAATTATTTCTTCCTTCTCATATTTTATATTAAATTTCATTTCCTTATTTTTGTTTTTATTGGTTTGACTACAAATTTGGAGTCTCGTTTATTTTGTAGGAAGTTATTGGTTTGTTAACACATATATACTAAAAAATCTGAGTTTTTGTATGATCAAATGAAGGTAAAGTTGATCTTTATTTCATTCTACAAAATAAACATACAAAAAAAATCAAGTTGGAAGAAAAGAACAATATGTGAAATAAAAATTTATTCAAGTAATGAATTTCACGTTGTGTTTTGGGGAAAAGTATAAACGTATAAGCAACGCTTGCGTTCTGTCTTCAGCGGACAATATTAAAATTTGTCAAATTTTAATTTCAAACATGTGTTGTGGAAAAATGTTTATTTTTTAAATGTTTCACGTTGTCTTAGACAATTAGAACTCTTTTTTTAGTATATTCCAGCATTGTCATTCTTTTAATATATTTTTTCATGCTATTTAACATACTATGTGATGTTCATTGGCAACGCATATTCATGGTTATCCTCGAATTATTAGAGATCTTAAGCAAGAATAAGGTAATTATTTTTGAATTTTTACTAAGTTTGATTTATTTTATGTTACTTTGAATATTTTTGCAAGTTGGAAATGTTTATAAATAATTATAGATGTTATTCGTAATAGTTATAAGGGAACTAGTTTTAAGTAGAAGGATCAAATCAAATATTATTATCATGCAAAAAGTATATGGATTAGTTTTTAATTTTAATCAATTTAACTTTAAATACTTTGAGAATTAAACTGTAATTCATATTAATGAGAAAGTTAATTACATATTAATTCTCTTTAATACTAATAAATTATTTAATTAATATGCAATAGCTTAATTGTTTTTATTTA
This sequence comes from Allium cepa, assembly GCA_030765085.1. Lineage (NCBI taxonomy): Eukaryota > Viridiplantae > Streptophyta > Magnoliopsida > Asparagales > Amaryllidaceae > Allium > Allium cepa. The sequence goes on from CM060937.1 coordinate 664,032,415, forward strand.
TTTTCCTTCATCATTTACATTTCAGATGAAAACTTTATGAGGAAATATGTTGCATGAAGTGTTATAAAAATAAATAACTATAAATTAGAGAAAAAGTTATTCATTATGGTTAAATGAACTACTTTTAATCGGTAAGGATTGTTAACGTGAAAATCTGACGCTAACACCCCGGTGTAAATTGAAGTTGAGTGAAAGCACCACCCTTGAACACGGAAACTAAAACAAGTAGAGAAATAACAGAGAAAGCAGAAAAGACAACAGTTTTTATAGTGGTTCGGCTTAGGGTAAGCCTACGTCCACTTTAATTCACTTTATTGCTGAATTAATTACAACTTTACAATAACCTTCAATAACAACACACTTTAGACTAGTAGATCAAACTTTGATGGAGAATAATCTTCCGAATTCATGTTGAATGATGTAGATTTTCTCTTGGAGATCGTAGCAGTGTCCTTGGTGTTTGGAGTACTTGAAGTGTTGAGTGAGTCGAGAATTCAGCAGAATATCGGCGCTTGAAGAGATTGGCCAAAAAGTCCCCCCGCTAGTTGGAGTTAGGGCTGTATTTATAGGAGTGGTTCTGGGCGAAGTTCAATCTCCAAGTCTTAGGTCGCGCACGACCTAAGGTAGTTCGTAGGTCATAGGTCGGCCACGACATAAGGAATCACTTGTATTAGCTATATTAGAACTTGCCCTGAATAAGTCACTAGGTCGGCAGCGACCTAAGAGATGGGATTCGACTTATCTTGATTGCATTTGGTTCTCTTTGAGCAAATTAATAGGTCGCGTGCGACCTGTTATACGTCGTGAGTCGTTCGGGATTTAGGTTGCTGAGACCACTTTGCTCTTAGGTCGGTAGGTATGGCATTACTTAGGTCGTATATGCTTTAGGTCGTGAAGCTACAGGAACCTTTAGGTCGCTGATCCTCTTAAGTCGTCAGGTTGTGAAATCCTTAAGTTGTTAGGTCGCGGCACTTCATAGGTCGCTGAAAGCACTAGGTCGCTAAAGACCTTAGGTCGCGGAGTGCTTTGTGATATTAGGTCGCGGGATGCTTTGTGATCTTAGGTCGCTGCTGTAGTTAGGTCGCCCACTTTTTAGGTCGTTAGCACCCTTAGGTCGTTAGTACCTTTTAGGTCGTTAACACCCTTAGGTCGTTAGTACCTTTTAGGTCGTTAAGTCACCTAAGATTTAGGTCGTTAAGTCACGTAAGTCTTAGGTCGCTTCAGAAATAGGAGTTAACACTTGCCCCTCGAAGTACAGGCCTATGCCATAGGTCGTGTGCTTCGATCTGTCCGGGCTAGGTCGTGAGCGACCTAAGACTTGTACTAAGTCGCGTGCCTATTCGTCTTCCCCTTTTTGTCCCATATAAATTTTCTAGGTCGCTAACTCTTCCTCACTCTACTGCTCCGATCTTCCACCGCCATTGATGAATTTTCAAGCTTCCAAAGACAAATTCAACCCATTCAGCCTTCGATTCATCTTTACCATTATATCCCGTAAGTGAATCTGATCCCCATCCCACCATAATCACCATTGAATCATGAATCCTTATTTTTCGACCGTAGTTCAATTCCATGTGTCGTGCTTCATTTTGAATGATTATTACGGTCGACTTTTGGTCGCCGTTTGACTGATTTAAGAAGGCACGGCAATGTGTTGAATTTATGATGGATCGGGGATGTTTTGCATTGTTTTTGAAGTGATCAGGCGGTATGAAGGGATGGTGAATTTCATGAGGAGGACGATGAATTTCTATGTGCAGTTGGTAATGGGTTATCGAGTTGCAGTTTGACGAGATGGATTGCGTGAGGAGGAAGTTAGCGGCTCAACAGATCTGGGCGACCTAAAACTTAGGTCGTGCAGGGATTCTTGCGACCTAAGACTTAGGACTTGACTTGTTTAAATGGCAGCACAACGACCTAAGGAATTCACGGCTTAATTTCCTTTTTCTGTGGCATGGACATTAGGTCGTGGACGAGTTGAGACTTCGGACGAAGTTTAATTGCCTTGAACCTTTTTATTTTGCATAGTGGGACTTAAGATCCCTCGACCTATGCTAGGTCGCCAGACGACCTAGGACTTTGAAGAATGCCCATTGTTTTGAACTGCTGGATTAGGTTGCGACCTATTGAATTAACGGCTTAATTCTCTTGCGGCATAGGGTTTAGGTCGCGACCGAGCTAAGAGTTAAATGATTCGCATCGCTTTGTCTTGAGGCCTTTTCTTTCATATGCTATACGACCTGTCTTGAAGCATAATTTCAATTTGAATGCTCGACTTGAACTGCTCTACTTGAACTGCTTTATAGATTATCTCTAATGCTAATAACCTGTTAAACATAATATTTGCAGAAAATTGGGACAAATATACTGTCATTGACTGCCCACATCGAACGACAGATTAGTCGATAAAGAGTAATCAACTTAAATGAACCGTGTGAACGAAATGCTGCGAACCAATGAATTCAAGTGAAGTATTAAAGCAAAACTAAAATATCCAATTAAAGCCGATTCGTTCGCATTAACACTACACTTGAGTTTTATATTAACAAGTCCTGAAATCTCATAGTCGACCAATTGTCAACTAGTTTAATTTCAGTTATGTTTGCTTTCTGTTTTTGTTAGTTCTGCACAACACTTCACACTTTTTAGGAAACGTGCACCTTCTTATTTGAATGTCTAGTTCCTTGTATAGAATGACTTCTCAGTAAGGAGAAACAGAATCGGCTGAAGAGACTTTCCCAATTGCTACTCCATTGGTTAATCCTCCAGAGAGAATTTCAACCACACTAACATACAAAGTTTTCCGCCAACTATGCGCTCTGTTTGGCATTGCTGAAGCAGATGTCATTCTTCCTGAGAGAATTGATACTGCCGATATACCACCTCATGGTTTTGTAGCAGTTAATCGTCAAATGTGCACGAGTGGAGCTATCCCTCCTTTTAACGACTTTCTTCAACGGCTTCTTCTCCTACTAGCTATCTCCCCCTTCCAGCTGCACCCCAATGACTATGCTATTCTGATGGGGTTATGTGTGCTATTCAGAAGGACGCTGGATCGCCTTTCGAGTTTTGATGAAGTTTGCTATTTGTGCACGTTGGCCAAAAATAAAGACCATCCCTCCATCATTCTTGTGAGAAGCGCTAGGAACCGTAAACTAATAATCGACCTTCCTGAAAGTGCTCACGGTTTTCTAAGTCAATTTTTCTTCGTTCGCTGTCCTCCGGGATTCTATGCTATCTGGAGAGTAGGAAGTAAGAGCATTTATCTTTGTTCCTGATGTTTTTCTCTGAGCTTTTCATAGCCTGAGTTGTCAAATGTTAACTTCGCCTTTTACTTTCCAGCGCTTCCTCCTCCTTCAAGGGATTCCAGTCATAAACCAACTTTTGAGAGGCTTATGGCCGTGCCAGTTGAGGAGAGAAGCATTCAATTTCTATTGAAAGACGAATTTTTGCATCAGTACAGACTTTTGCATACCTCTCGCTCTACACACCCTCATGAAGTCCCAGACTCCCCAGCCCAAGCATTGGATGCCCCAGTTTCTACCGATGCACCCATACCGAAAGAACCTGCCTCTGAGGCTTCTCTAGTGAAGTGCTCCACTTCTGTTGATGTCGCGGGGTCATCTGGCAAACTTGCCCCGGTCACTGAAGAAGAAGAGCCTCAGGAATCTCCTCCACATTCAAAGAAGTCTGGTGACGAAGAAGCTGGGAAAACAAGCCCTGTCAAACAGAGTGGAGATGACACTTTCGAAGGGTTGAGCGACATGTTTGTCACTTCACAGGAGCTCTTTAAAGACGACCCCGTTACCACCAGGGTTTCTTCTTTAGTAGTTGAGGCGACTTCTACTCTGCAACAGATTCCGTCGAATCAAGAGTTGACGTTAACTACTACCCCCACGATTCCTCCTCGATCGAAGAGTGGTTCGTAATTTGACGCGCGTAGTTTGCACATTACACACACTTAGAATTTTTCGGCACTTTTATGCTCCTAACTCTTTGTACTTTGAAGATTCTACAGTTACACTTCTTTTCTCTGAAGACTTTTAAGACTTGTTTTTTTTTATTTCAGATTCTCCGATGGGATGCAGCGGTTCCTACTATGACGACTTTCAGCGCTACGGGAGGCGTAGTCAATATGATTATAGGCGCTACCTTCCTGTTTACAAAGAAACCGATGAAGAGAGAGCCGCCTGAAAGGCTCAGAAGAGGAGGGCTCAAGAAGAGCGTTATGAGAGAAAAGAAAGGGAGGAGCGCCACGATTCTTCCCAGAGAGGTGAAGACTCTCACAAAAGAAAATCTCATGATGACCGGGGGAAAAGTCATACAGTTGAAGACCCAAGCAAGCGTGCCAGGCACGGTGAGAAGCATGCAACTACCACTCCTGAAAAGGTCACTGCCCCTATCTCACTTGACATTCCTTCTGACTCTCCTGCTCTCGGGAAAACAGACATTCAGACAGTAATCAGCAGGCCCAAATTCCAAGTTGGACTAGGTCCGACTATTCTGCAAAGTCGGTTCCCGCACTGGTGCCTGAAGGGAGTGCGGTTCGATCTTGACTTGGTCCCTATCGACAAGCCTGCCATGCTGTAAAATCTTGATGCCGTCAGGCTTGATATTGAAAGGATGTCGAACTGGCAAAAGCTTGTTGACGAGCTTCAAAGGGTCAACCGTGCGAATCTTGAGGCCATGCTTACTATGGAGAATGACAAGGATGAATGGCAGAAAGTTCTAGAGCAGCATGACACCGAGATGAGGAGCATCGCTTCTTATAATGAAGAGCTTGAAGCGAAGGTCGAGAAGCTTAAAGAAGAGCTCGCCACTTCTTCTACTTCCTATACTCAAAAAGAAGAAGTGCTTCAGAAACAAGTGAGATATGCTCATCCCGGCCAAAAAGATACCGAAGACAGGCTCGAAGTGCAAAAAAGAATCAGTGAGGGCTATGTTGCTGATATTGCAGAGCTTCGGAAGAAAACCGACTCTCAAGAGGCGGAAATCGAAATGCTTAAGCTTCAACTTTCCAAAGCTGAAAGAGAGCGTGATGAGGACGTTGCTGGTAAAATTACAGCTGAAGAATCTCATGAGGCAACGAAGACCAACATCAGCTCAACATTATATGACTTCTACCTACGTAGTGTCTTGGGGCGCGGTAGTCTCGCGTTTCTAGGTCCCAAGTATGAAATTACTCTGGCTGAAGTGTGGGAGGCCGCACTTGATATGCTTGGTGCTAAAGGTGCTGGCTATCTCGAACTAGCTCTTGAGGAGCATTATTTTGATGACGATGCTCGCGTCGCTCTCGCCAGGGGAAGAGAACAGCTTGCGAAATTAAGGGCCGAAATGGCGGTAGGGGAACATTCAGGAAAAACTATCTCAACTGCTCCAGTTCAGCCTTCTCCTTCGGCCGAAATCGACATTATCGGTTCCAGTTCTCATTCTCCATCCCCTACTAAAGTTACCACCGAGATCACAAGCATACAGGGTGGAGATGAAGGCGACGAGAGTGCCGAGGCACAGGCTTATGAGGTTGATGTCAGGAAACCGACTTCTCCAGGTAACTCTATTGTTAATCTTGCCCAAGTAGACTGCTCATCTGTTTCTTACAAGCTTGATGAGCTTCTTGACTAGTTCCTGAACCTCAGCGAGCCTTTATCTCCTCTCTTTACTGACTTTAACTTCTTTTCTTCTGTAGAGAAAGCATCGAGCATTGTTCAAACTTCCCCTCCTCCAATTATTCCTCCTTCATCTCTTCAGGTCACTCCTCCTTCTGCCTCGCAATCAGGATCACAAGAGGAGAAAATAGAAGCTCTCCAAGACTTGGACGATCCCATTGCTTCACAAGAACACAGGGGAGAAGAAACTGAAGGGAGTGAGAAGACTCCAGAACCAACTGGTTCCGATGATGAACCATTAATTGCACTTTTCTCTCCAGGTAGTGGGTCTTCTTCTAGGAGGAAGCATGGAGTTTCTAAGAAGAAGAAGGAGGCTTCTGCTAGCGAGACACAAGTGGGAGAAGAACCTATTGTATCCCTTTCCCCTTCCTCTCCTACTCTTACAAGCCGGCCTAAGAAGTTAACCATTCGGCCAGGCGCAGGCTCAAAAGGCGAAAGGAAGAAGAAATGATGGCTTTGGTCCTGTGCTTTTTATATCGCTTTTTTGCTTTTTGCATGTACTGGCCGGAGATTGTGCGCGTACCGGCCTCCGCTTTTCTTTTTCTTTTTATTTTGAAACCTGTACCTGTACAAAATTTTGACAGTATTGAATAAAATGATTCTTTTCGTTTGTACAAACTTCTGTCTGTATTTGAGAATGCATTTACTATTCATTTTTGTGCAAATTTCTTTATATGATATTGCAGTGAGCTTGTGGTATGTTGTTCAAGCTTAATTTTACCAATGTAGCTATATCATGTTGTATGTAGCTATACCATGTTGCCCCTATACCATAAGCTCGTTGCAATACTTTATACTTTGAGGGGACTTGTACTCTTATTTCCAGGAGAATAATTATTCCATACTTGGAGGAATATTATCTTGTTAGAAATAGAGTACAACTCCCTCCATATGAGTTATTTACGCTTTATCCTTTGAAGATATCACTTTTTCTTTTGTGCATATACACATTTTACCAAGTGAATTCTTCCATGTGGTAAAGCGGGCCTCTGATGGGCACTTTAACTTCTTTTGAGGAAGAGTATTTTCCAGAATAGGTGAATCATTCTTCCTTTGAAAGTTAAAGTGCGTCTTTGAAGAGGGCTTTTTTTATATTACGCCTCAGTAAAGGGATTTTTAATCTTTGCTTCTTTGAAAAGTTGTACCTCTGAAGAGGGCTTTTTTCACGTTTCAACACTTGGAAGTTTTATTTCAATCTCGGTGAAACGTGTGACTCTGAAGAGTTGTGCCTCCGAGGAGGGCTTTCCACGTTTCAACACTTGGAAGTTTTATTTCAATCTCGGTGAAACGTGTGCCTCCGAAGAGGTCTTTCTGTTCGATTGTGCCTCTGGGAGGAGGTCTTTTTGTCTCTGCCTCTGGAAAGAGGTCTTTTTTGTTTGATTGTGCCTCTGGGAAGAGGTCTTTTTGTTTCTTCCCCTTGGGAGAGGCTTTTATTTTTCCCTGTTCGCTGGGAAGCGGGCCTCCGAAGAGGGCTTTTCGCATTTCGTCTCACGGGAGTGTATCACCGATCATGGTGAAATGTGTGCCTCTGAGTAGGGTTACTGCCTGGGAGTTTGGAGTTTCTTTCTCTCGGTTGGACGGATTCATGGGAGTGTATCGACCGATCATTTTGCAACTTTGTATCGAGAAAGATCTCTCTTTTTCTGGTTTGGCCCGATCGAGGTCTTTTAGCATTTCAACTGTGGTGAAATGGGCCTCCGAAGAGGGCTTTTCACGTTTCAACACTTGGAAGTTTTATTTCAATCTCGGTGAAACATGTGCCTCTGAGTAGGGCTTTTGCCTGGAAGTTTGGAGTTTCTTTCTCTCGGTTGGACGGATTCACGGGAGTGTATCGACCGATCATTCCCAACTTTGTATCGAGAAAGATCTCTCTTTTTCTGGCTAGGCCCGCTCGAGGTCTTTATCCTCCGAAGAGTTGTTCCTCCGAAGAGGGCTTGTGCCTCTGAAGAGGTCTTTTGCTGATTGACGCTTGCTCGCCCATATCTCTTTACCATCGATTCATGTTGGCGATCCCCGTTGTCTTTTGCAAGTGTTATCACTTTTTAGCTGCCAATGATTTCCCTTATCCAAAGAAGTATACTTCATAGTTAAGCGAGTTGGTGGTGGCAGACACAGGCTATTTAACTGGTTGTTTGTTTGTTCAAACATTTGCAGTTAGTTAGATATGGTCCACTTCTATCCACATTGCTCACTTTTGTTCGAAGCACTTCTTTTGTAGGATTTGAATATGGAAATTTTGAATGGTTTAGTGTTTGCTTACTGAGTGATGTCGGAGACCGCTTGGTCTTGCGATGGGTAAGCTTTATTTTTATGGCCTGCATTATTAAATCGACATTTTAGTAACACAATTAACGTATTTTATATGTCGAAATAAAACAAAGCAGTTTATAATAGTAGAGAACACAAGATTTATAGTGGTTCGGCCAAAAACTGGGCCTACATCCACTTTATAGCTTTTCATTATTCACTTGCTTTACAATTGCTTTCAATACAAGAATCATATATTTGCAATTCTTTTACAACATTTCAGCAAAGCTTTCAAGTAAAATAAGGACGCAAATGATTGTTGTTCCAAGCTCTTGGGATTGGTTCTCCTTCGACAGTTGTAAGTTTGAATGTGCCGTCAAGAAGCTTCGTGCCTATAACATATGGCCCTTCCCAGTTTGGCCCAAACACACCTGTAGCTGTCATGATTCTTTTCAGAACTAGGTCCCCAACTTCAAAGTTGCACTGACGAACTTTGGAATTGAAGTGCCTGGCTATCCTTTGTTGATGAGCTGCAATTCTAAGCCTAGCCTCTTCTCTTCTTTCATCAAGGAGGTCAAGTGCTTCTAGTTGCAGTTTTTCATTCTCATCTTGATCAAAATGGATCCTTCTGTGTGAGGGGACTTCAGTTTCCACTAGAACCATCGCTTCTGATCCGTATGCCAATGAAAACGGAGTATGCCCAGTCGCAGTTTTGTGTGTGGTTCTTTATGCCCATAGTGCAAGCGGTAACTTGTCGACCCAACCACCTTTCGCTTTTTCCAGCTGCTTTTTGATGGTTGATTTGATGATTTTGTTTACTGCTTCCACTTGCCCGTTTGCCTGCGGATGAGCCACTGCCGAGAAGCTTTTTCGGATCTTGAGTCGTTTGCAAAAATCTTGGAACTCCTCACTTTCAAACTGAGTACCATTGTCTGTGATTATCTTCTGAGGCACACCATACCTGCAAATGATATTTTTAGTCACAAAACTTATCATTTTCTTAGAGGTAATAGTGGCCAATGGTTCGGCCTCAGTCCACTTAGTAAAATAATCAACAGCAACGATAGCATATTTAATCCCTGATTTGGCAGTCGGCAAAGGCCCAATGAGATCTATTCCCCAGATGGCAAACGGCCATGGACTGACCATTTGTGTTAGCTCAATGGAAGGTGCTCTAGGAATTTTAGCGAATCTCTGGCATTTATCACACTTTCGGGAATAGTCAGCAGCATCCCGATTAATTTCTGGCCAAAAGTATCCATAACAGAGGATTTTCTTTGCTAAAGTTTGACCACCTGTATGATCCCCACATTCCCCTCCGTGTACTTCAGTTAGAATTGTCTTAGCTTCTTCCTTTGTTACACATCTGAGTAACGGCATTGAAAATCCTCGTCTGTACAAGCGACCATCTTGAACTATATATCTGGAGGCTTTCCTCATCAGCTTTTGTCGTTCTTTTAAATTTTATGGCAGAGAACCATTGAGTAGATATTCAAGTATCGGAGTCATCCATGATTCTTGCTCTTGGGATACATTCATAATCCAATCAACATCCATTTCGTCTGTGCTTGGAGCTGACAAGACTTCGACGGGAACTAACCCCAACAGTTGAGCTTCACCAATACTTGAATACTTCGCGAGAGAATCCGCCTTCATATTTTCTTCTTGGGGGATATGATTTATTGAATAACGGTCAAAATCTTGAAGGAGCTCCCAGGCCTTTGATAAATAGGCTGGTAAATTCCCTCTTTTAGCTTGAAATTCCTTCTTGACTTGACAAACAATAAGTTGAGAATCACTGAAGATATGCAATGCCTTGATGTTTAGTTCTTTAGCGATCTTTAAACCAGCGATGAGAGCTTCGTATTCAGCTTCATTATTTGTCGAAGGGAATTCTAGTCTCAATGCATAACATAGCGATCGCCCTTCTAGGGTTTCAAGGACAACCCCGGCTCCAGAACAGTAATCATTCCTTGCGCCATCGACATACAATTTCTATTGGATTGAGACGCTATCAGTGACTTCTTCCTCACTATCACCCCTTTCCGTACATTCTGCAATGAAATCTGCTAAAGCTTATCCATTGATTGCTTTTCGGGGATGATAAGTGATATCATACTGGCTGAGTTCGATATTCCATTTCAAAAGATGGCCCAAAGTCTCGGGACGAAATAGGACTTGCTTTAGAGGCTGATTAGTGAGGACTTTGATGGGATGAGCTTGGAAATACGGCCTCAATTTACTTGATGCAATCAACAAACAATAGGCGAGCTTCTCCAACCTTGAATAGTTCATCTCTGCCCCAGTGAATCTTTTGCTGATATAATAGACTGGGCGTTGAATCCTTGCGTCTTCCCGTACCAACACTGCACTGAGAGCATGAGACGAAATTGCCAAATATATGAAGAGATCTTCACCACTATCAGGCTTCGAAAGTATCGGAGGCACTTCCATATGACGAATCAACTCATCAAATGCTTTCTGACATTCAGGAGTCCACTCAAAGTTTTTCTTTCCTTTCTTCAGAGCATCAAAGAATGGAATGCATTTGTCAGTAGCTTTGGAAATGAACCGACTCAGAGCAACAACCTTTCCATTGAGACTTTGCAATTCCTTCTTTGTTCTAGGAGCCTTGACCTCTCTCAGGGCAGTGATTGGAGCTGGATTGGCTTCGATGCCCCTAGCGCTCACAATGAAACCCAAAAACTTTCCGGACTCCACTCCAAATGAACATTTCAGGGGATTAAGCTTCATTCTATACTTTCGGAGTACTGTAAACATCTCTGCCAAGTGATCCATGTGGTCCACTACTTTCTTAGACTTTACTAGCATATCATCAACATAAACTTCCATTGTCTTGCCAATCTGTGGTTTAAACATGCCATTAACAAGCCTTTGGTAAGTTGCCCCTGCATTCTTGAGTCCGAAAGGCATGACCTTGTAGCAGTAGAGTCCAACATCTGTGATGAAGCTTGTATCCTCTTGATCCGGCTCATGCATCATAATCTGGTTATATCCGGAGTATGCATCCATAAAAGATAACAATTCATTCCCTGCCGTCCCATCCACCAACTGATCGATCCTGGGCAGCGGGAAACAGTCTTTGGGGCAGGCTTTGTTCAGATCTGAAAAATCAATGCACACTCTCCACTTTCCGTTAGCTTTCTTAACCAGCACTGGATTTGAGACCCAATTTGGATACGTAGATTCTCTAATGAAATCGTTCTCCATGAGCCGATCAACTTCTTCTTTCAATGCTGCCGTCCTCTCAGGACCCTGAGTTCTTCTTTTCTGTTTCACAGGTGTAAACTTTGGATCAATATTTAGAGTGTGTACTGCAATCTCTGGGGATATTCCGCACATGTCAGCATGAGTCCAAGCGAATACATCCAAATTAGCCTTCAAAAATGAAATCAGAACATTCTGAACTGTCGGATTGAGTTGTGAACCCACATTAAGCACTTTGTTTGGGTCCTTTGGGTCAACAGGCACCGGTACTGTTACCTCTACTGGTACCACTCTATTCTCCCCTGCACTAGCTTTCCTTGGATCCATCTCTCTTCGTGCCCCACTACATTCACCAGTGCAGGGTCCACCCTGTAATTGCTACAAGGTTGGTTCTTTGATGCGGACTGGAATCGCCGCACCTTTTCCCATCTCTCTCTTCCTGGATTCTCGCAATTCTGCAAAATAACATTCTCACCCCGCATTTGGTCTCCCTTAATCACACCAACCCCGTTATCTGTGGGGAATTTTAGAGTCAAGCACCATGGAGCAAGAACAGCTTTGAATGCAGCAAGAGTTAGTCGGCCTAAAAAGGCGTTGTAGGCAGAGAATTCTTCAACAATTATAAAGGTTTTCTTTCGAGCCACCTTCCTCAGTCCCTTTCCGAGTTCTACAAACAAATCTATGGTCCCAATCGGCTGTTTGGGTTCTCCAGCAAACCCAGCGATCTTAAGTGAAGAAGCTTGAACGTCAGCCATTGGAATTTTCATTTGATCAAAGGTCTTCTTGAAGAGGATGTTGCATGAAGCTCCACAATCAACTAGAACTCTTCTCACAGTTGCCGGGCCAATACCAGCGGATATGACCAAAGGATCTAGGGTCGGAGCCTCGATACCCAAAGAATCCCTGGCACTGAACACAATATCATCTGTGGAAGTCTTTTGTTGCTTTAAAGGCGCATCATTCTCTAAAACAAAAACATTCTCTTCAGCTGGTACATGCTTCAAGGCCCGGGCATACCTTTCCATCTCGCCCCAGCTTTTACCTGCTGGGTGAGGTCCTCCAGTTATTATATTGATGACAGGCCTTTCCGATTCATGTTCCACGGCTTTCTCACTTGAGCCAGGACGGTGAGCGGGAACTTGCTGTCCTTGAGTTGATGAAGCTGGGGCATTTCTGTTCCTTTTCACATACTACTGGAGTTTGTTTTCCTTCAAGAGTTGTTCGATTACCTCATTCAACTGGCGGCATTCGTTGGTGTCATGGCCGGGCTGGTTGTGGAACCGGCAGAACCTTCCACTTTTTTCCATCTTAACCGCAACTCTCATTTTAGGTGGTGTCGGATAATTGACATCATCTTTGGTTGCAAAGTAGATGTTTTCAGGGGTATCAGTCAAGGGTGTGAAATTGAAAGAACGGCCTTTCTTAGCGTCTCCTTGTTTCTTTCCACCATCGTTTCCCCTTTTCTGAGTGCTAGGCTCTTTCTTGTTCGAAGGAGCGCCATTGTTCCCGGCTTCTGCTGATACCACTTTAGCTGGTGCTTGAAGGCTTTCCAAGCGCATGAATTCATCCGCTTTCTTGTAGAATTTGCCAAGTGAGTTTGGTTCTTTCATTTTCAATCATTTTTCAAATTCACTCGATTTGTCAATCGCCCTCATCAAGTATGTCAGGACCATGCGTGGCTCAGCATTATCTACCTCAGCCAATGCTATGTTAAAGCGATTCAAGAACGACCTGATAGATTCTCCCAGATTTTGCTCTAGACTTGACAGCGACATTATGTCCTTTGCTTTAGAAGCATACAATCGAAATTGCTCCTTGAACTTCCTGGTCAAATCGAAGAATTGATCGATGGACCTGACCGGCAGCTTCGTAAACCACAATAGAGCTACACCTTCTAGATAAACCGGGAAGTATCGACATTTAATTTCATCAGACTCCCTGGCACCTGTCATATGCCAGTCGTATTTATACAGAAACTTGTTTGGATCACTTGTCCCCTTGCAAGCCGGGATAGTAGGGGGAACGAATTTCCTTGGGAATTCTGCCTTCAAAATCCTTTCAGTGAATGGAGTTTTGCTTGGAGTAAATCCCCACTCTTTCTCATCTTCATCTCTTCGCATACTTTCCTTCATGATTTGACGAACCATACCCGAAAAATACTCTTCATCATTTAGAGGCTCTGGAGGGCACACATCGGCCACTCTCTCTGAATTCTGCCTTAACAATCGTTCACGGAGGGTCGGTTGCGGCCCTGATCCTCCAGCTTGAAGAGGAGTCCTTTCTACAGGATCTGCAGCTCTTTGAGAAATGTTTCCTTCAACATCCTGAGCTCCCACATTAGGGTTCCCATCATTATTACCCGGTTGACGGTTTGTCCCAAGTAGGTCATTCAATTTACTCAAGATCAGGGTATTCTGGGCTTCCAATTGCGCATTCTGAGCATTCAATTGTTGATTCAATCCCAAAACTACGGCGTCCAACTCTGCCCGTGTAACTCCAACAGTTGGAGCTGCTTGACTTGAAGGAGGAGAGGTAGCAGTTTTCTCTTGAACATTATCGGATCTTACAGAACTTCGTTTTCTTCCAGGAGCCATTATTTCCAACAAACTTATGGTTTTAAAAGAAATCCTTTCAACAATCCTTCGCGGAGCAATAGTGGAAGTTTCCTGAGTTGGGTTCTCGGTGAAAGCACCAAAAATGTTAACGTGAAAATCTGACGCTAACACCCCGGTGTAAATTGAAGTTGAGTGAAAGCACCACCCGTGAACACAGGAACTAAAACAAGTAGAGAAATCACAGAGAAAGCAGAAAAGACAACAGTTTTTATAGTGGTTCGGCTTAGGGTAAGCCTACGTCCACTTTAATTCACTTTATTGCTGAATTAATTACAACTTTACAATAACCTTCAATAACAACACACTTTAGACAAGTAGATCAAACTTTGATGGAGAATAATCTTCCGAATTCATGTTGAATGATGTAGATTTTCTCTTGGAGATCGTAGCAGTGTCCTTGGTGTTTGGAGTACTTGAAGTGTTGAGTGAGTCGAGAATTCAGCAGAATATCGACGCTTGAAGAGATTGGCCAAAAAGTCCCCCCGCTAGTTGGAGTTAGGGCTGTATTTATAGGAGTGGTTTTGGGCGAAGTTCAATCTCCAAGTCTTAGGTCGCGCACGACCTAAGGTAGGTCGTAGGTCATAGGTTGGCCACGACATAAGGAATCACTTGTATTAGCTATATTAGAACTTGCCCTGAATAAGTCACTAGGTCGGCAGCGACCTAAGAGATGGGATTCGACTTATCTTGATTGCATTTGGTTCTCTTCTGAGAAAATTAATAGGTCGCGTGCGACCTATTATAGGTCGTGAGTCATTCGGGATTTAGGTTGCTGAGACCACTTTGCTCTTAGGTCGGTAGGCTATGGAATTACTTAGGTCGTATATGCTTTAGGTCGTGAAGCTACAGGAACCTTTAGGTCGCTGATCCTCTTAAGTCGTCAAGTTGTGAAATCCTTAGGTTGTTAGGTCGCGGTACTTCATAGGTCGCTGAAAGCACTAGGTCGCTAAAGACCTTAGGTCGCGGAGTGCTTTGTGATATTAGGTCGCGGGATGCTTTGTGATCTTAGATCGCTGCTGTAGCCAGGTCACCCACTTTTTAGGTCGTTAGCACCCTTAGGTCGTTAGTACCTTTTAGGTCGTTAACACCCTTAGGTGTTAACACCCTTAGGTCGTTAGTACCTTTTAGGTCGTTAAGTCACCTAAGTTTTTGGTCGTTAAGTCACGTAAGTCTTAGGTCGCTTCAGAAATAGGAGTTAACAAGGATCATATTAAATATTGTTGCCATGTAATAAATAAATCAATTTATTTTCTTTCAGTTTTGATCAATTTGTATTCAAAATAATTTGAGAATTATATTGTAATTCAATTAAATGAAGAATTAATTAAATTGCAGTTCTCGTTAACTTTAATCAATCATAGAAATATGAAATCAATGTACTCTTTTTATTTATTTTCATTTATCAGCAATCAATAACATTTCACATACATAACTCAATAAGAAAACAAGTAACAAAAAGTGATTTGTAAGTTTAACAAATGTTTCCTTAAAGTGAGAAATATATGTATCAAAGACATCATTTTCTTTTTTTTAAATACTTTGTTTGCCTTCAATAAGATTAGTAAAAAAATCAAACTTTTGAGGATGAATATAGTTATAAATAATTTTCTTCAACAAAAACTTACCTAATTAACATTAGGGTAACATTTGCGTATACTTTAAGGGTAACATAGTGTTTCTGACATATTTTATGTTTGAAGAAAAACATCATTTATTCAATATATTTTGAAATACAATTATAATTTTTTTTACATGCATAGCAATTGTATTGGACTATAAATATTATATTTTATTAATGTTGGATGAAAAAAAACAAAAATATTATAAGCATTTATAATGACATATAATTATGTTAATCCGATTTTTCGTCAGGAGTACGGAAAACCCGATCGAACCTCGAATTGCGGTCGCTCCGACGAGGATGCTACTGCTCCGACGCTAAGTTTACTTTTTGGAAAAATCGATCTCGAGGGGAAGGCTCGTCGTTGGTGGGGAGCGCGAACCCGTTTGAGTCACAAGCTTAGTTATGGACCGACCACCCCCAGGCGGAGGGTGACCAGATGGGCCCTTTGCTATTGGGCCATTGCTTAGGGGGATGTGGATTGAGATGGGCAAGAGCGGACGGGGCGCTTGCCCATAGTAGGGAGTATGTGGGTTGTACCGGACAGGGAGACTTGTCCATGGTGGGAGGCGGCGGAGAATGATCTTAGGGAGAACTAAGTATAAAAAGTAAATACACAACGAGTATAATGACCGGAATTTCACTACATGAATTTGTGAATATTTAATTAATTTTAAATATTCAAATAATAATTTTTATAATTAAAAATAAAACTATTTTAAACAATAAATAACGATGGTAAAATAGTATTCAAGTTCAATTCACAAAAATATTTAGTTCGATGAAAAATTAAAAATGTGACCGGTAATTCGTATTTCGAATTTTCAATTAACTGTCAGCAAAAAGTTAACAAAAATGTCATAATTCTTATTATACACTTCACCTTATTTTTATAGCTTCTCTTAGAAGCATTGTTCCTTAGAAATAGCTTCTCATGGAAGTTTTGTGTTTATAAACTTGGTTTAGCTTCTCTTGGAAGCCTAACTTGAATGGCTTATTTTGCAAGCTTTATATGCTTCTAAAAGAAACTTTTCCTAATCTTTTTTCTACTTTCCCATTCTCTTTTCATATTCAAAACCTTTTCTTTCTTAAGGCGACATCACTTATATGGAAACGATTTACTTGTGTACTTAGCACTAAATGTCGAAGAAGTAGACTTGCTACTTTTTGGAAAGTTAAGAACAGTCGTGAGACATGACTTTGGGGTGACACTACCTTGACTTGTCCGATGTTATTGTTAACCAAAGAAAAATACAAGTTTGAATTCGATGATTGGTGATAAGCATACAAGACTTAATTTCCATATACGATCATTTTATATCATCGATAGTTGGTCTCTCGACTATCGATTACTTCACCTTTATTTATTGTCATTCTAAGACGATGTGTTGCTTTGAGCATTTTATCCTTTGTCGGAATTAACTAAACTCAAAGCGCGAAAGAACGTCCAACTATGTGGGGTTGCTCACATTAGGGTATTTTCGCATCTTATCTAGATCGGATTCATTTGCGCATCCAGATGTGAAATATTCGAATACTCTGTAAGGTTTGGCAGGGTCAGGCTGATACATTTCCGAGAAGTGTCACAGAGTATATGAGCTTCTCAGAAGTATATTTCTAGACGTATACTTCAAAGGGGGTGCACCTTCCTAGTCATTGTTGAAAAAATTTCATTTTCTTATTTGATTCAACCTTTGAATCTAGTTTCTTTAGTTACAACGAGAAGAGTCAACCACTCTTCATGGTGTTCAATTATTGGTCTTGTCCATTCTATTGAGTTTGTATAGTTATCTTGTTTAGTCCATTCTATCGAGTTTTGGACTTATATCTTGTTTTATTCATTCTGTCCAGTTTGGATTTTTATTCGAACTGTTTCCATTCATTCAAGTCTGGATGTATATTAATTATGTCCATTATCTATGTTTGGATTTGTTCCTTATTGTTCATTTTCATTTTTATTATGTTTGGTTATTGTTCATGTGGGAGAAAACTCATTCCGCGTTAGCGCCGTGGTCCCACATGATATTGTTTATATACACCCCATTTGTTTCATAGTTTTACTCATACCAGACATTTTGTCTAACTTGAGTTGTTTATTTTCTCTGAACTCTCTGGTACTCAATTATATTTGGATAGTCCGAGAATAGCCGGTTTTCTTTGGATCTCTTTGAAGATGGTGATCGAACAGGTGGCTCCTTAGTTATCTAGCAACTTATTTCCGTTGTATGATTATGTAGGTGTATTTTGTATCTTAAAAATGTAAAGTCAAAATGTATAGCTGCAAATTTGTTAAATGTAGCATTTTTTTATAACTCCTTATAAGGAGAACCTTTTGTACAATATCATTTTATATTATATGTAGTAATTCCGCTGTAAGGTTTAACTATTTTGTCTTATTCTTTTCTTCATTTTACCCCAAAACAACTTATCTTTCGGGTGCTTGGACAATGACACACAAATACCGATGATGTATTAAGTGTCGTTCTCAAGGATCAGAAAGGTGGGCCGTCACAACGATATATAGTGGTTCGGCCCTATGCGGCTACGTCCACTGTGATGTTTCCTTACTATATCGACCTCTTACAATTTACATACCGTTACAAGAGAATAATAATAAAGACTAAACTACATATCACAAGAGTATAATATCTTAGTCTAAGGGTCTCGCAGGGAAGAGACCTGAAGGAAGACCCACCGGAAAGACCGTCCCTTCAGGAATCTCAAAGAAAGAAGAGCTCTTGAAGGAGGGGTTGCTTGCAATGGCGGAAGGTAGGCGCTAGAAGGGGGTGTCGCTAGCTAGAGTGATAAGCTTGTTGTTGGAGTCGATGATGGTAGTAGAGCTTGGTGGATAGAGCACGGCGGGTTGAGTGGTAAAGCTTAATGGAGGCTCTCTCTAATGGAAGTCGGACGAAGCCACCATTAAAGAGGTTTTGGAGGAGGAGAGAGTTGATGAGGAAGATGGGTTAGAGAAATAGTTCTATCCGTCCATCTACATGTTGTGTCCCCCTTTGCCATATGGTACGGTATCCGGTATTTATAAAGGATATGGATGTGAATGGACGGTCGAGATTGCAGAACAACAGTGTAGGAGAAGCTCTGGATTATGGATTGGAGGGAACGTAAGATGGGAGCCAGCTGGAAAGCAGATTCGAGCCCATGGCTCGGATTGCTTACCAGTTAAAAAGAAAATTTCTACGGAAGACCTAGGAAAGTTGGCATACTTTAGTAGGTAGGGGTGTAGACATTCTTATTGGCTATTGGAAAAGTGGGACAGAGTAAAGGGCTGTGTGTGGAGTACTGTTGGCAGAGAAACAGTATTTTTCTCAAATGGCGTGCACTTTGGAGCAATCGAACTGGGAATGGTCAGAGTACTTCGCAGTAAGCTGTTTCGGGTTAGGCTGGCGGTCCTGGCTGGTAGGTTTAGGATTACTAAGGACATAAGTCGGTCTGTCCACCGCGGTCGGACGGATCCCTGTGTAGTAGTAGTTGGGCCACACGAAATAGCTAGTCCGGTGTCGGCTTTGAACAACCCGGGCGTCCGAAGAATGACGGACAGTCACGTGAGAGCGGAGCTACTTCTAGCACTAGGTTCGTGCCGAGGGCATATCCGAGCCTTGAGAAGGTAGGCCACTAAGGAATGACATTGCACGGAAGGTGTGATACTTGGCGCATGAATTGGGATGAAGGACCGGATCAGGTGGGTGCTTAAGAGGTCGGGGTGACTCTGGCTACTAAGAGAAAGGATGTTAAGGAAGGCTTGGGGAGCAACCTTGGGCTTATGCCTTGAGGAGTAGTCGAGGTTGGCCAGATCGTAGAGACACCAAGGAATACCAAAAGAATGCGCCCTTAGGTTTATGATTTCTAGGAGCGATTGACTGTTGGCTGAGCTTCCATCCGTAGTGTCTCTAGGCGCGGAACAGGCGCGGTTGGCCGTTGAAGATGACGGACTGGTCTTCCCTTGATAGGAGTAACCAACTGGCTGAGCGAGGATCCGACGGACGGACTAACTTTGGGAGCTTCTCTAGGAAATTTATGTTTATCCAAAATTTTGGGTAACAAATTACATGATATTTCAATGACTAGCTTTGTTGATTATATTTTCTTATATCATCTTATATTTATTTTCAATCCAGTGTCATCATTTTATGCGTATCCATAAGTATTTCTCATGGTAATAACTAGTTTGTTTTGCATTATGCTAAATTTATATTGTTTCAGTTATTACACGGTGATATTACTTGAAGTAAATGCTAGTATTTATTTTTTGTCTAAAAACTAAACTACGATGTCCTCAGGTGGTTGCTCATCTAATCATGACAACGGAGATAATGAAGAGGTGCAAGGACCGATTATCAATGACAACATTAAATCAATTTGCTAATTAACCAAAGTAGCGAGATTTTCTGGTGCAATCACGCAAAAGTTTATGAAACTGTCCAGTTTATCTTAGTCTTCCAAAATAATATAATACATAATATTTATTATTTATTTATATTTCTCACATTATAACATGCTACATCAATTAAAATATAATCTTTGAAGCCACTAAAATATTTTTCTAATTCAATTAGTATTAGTTAGTGCCAAAAGTGTACTAAAGTGAATGTTAGAATATTCTTTATTTGAACTAGTTTCAGAACACTATTTCACACTTAGATGGTTTCTTTATTTCATATATGGAATACTATTATGATATCAAATGCATACATATTTGAACTTATATTTCGTACAAGATGAACTCATGTTCAACTTATGCATTGCTTAAATTAATAGGCATGTCCAGTAATGTAATGCTGCCAAGTAAGGAATAGTTGACATATGATGTTGATGTCTTTTTGTACAAATTTATTATTCCCTACAAAATTGCTATCCACTGTTTGTCATTAGTGTTCAAGAAATAAAACAATATAAATAAATTCAATCATCAAATATATCACTTTCATCTTCATATGACTCAAATCTAAAAATATACCACTAAATAAATAACATGGTGAACCTCGTGTGTATAGCACGGGTTGGAACTAGTATCCATAATTTGTTCGTGTGGAACAATTTTCCCAGGCTGATTTAAACACACTTATATGGTAGTAGTCTTGATTTAAGAATGAACGTCATTAGATCAATTTAAAGGAAGTGATTTATGCTTCCTATTAGCAATGCTAGAGTGAATACTCCACCGAAAATTACAGCGGAAAGATAGAGATAAGTGCTCTATTGAATTTTTGCTTGTATTGTTTGTTATCATAGTGATATAAAGATTGCTCGGCAAACATGTATTGTTAAATGAGATAGAAGTTAACTTATACTCTCTTATTTATTTGACTTTCAAAGATCACGCCGAGGATACAATATAAGTGTAAAAGATTGGTTAAATTATGCAAACCCTTTTGCACAAGATTTTGAAGTGGAACAATCGGTAGGCTAAGCTCTAAATACCATGTACCAATATTTTGGTTAGCACATAAAAATCCCAGGAATTACAGTCTGGTTCTGGCTATGGACAGAAGAAAATGATTCTGAAGTTTTGGTTCTGATCGTACTTGATACAAATAGTCAGAAAATTACAGCATAGAATGCACAAAAATGTAGCAGACATGTAAAAGAATTGAAAAAAAAGGTTCAAACAATAAAACACAAGAAGTTAACTGATTTTGGAAAAAATGTAATGTTTTTATTCAGTCCAATCTAATTTGGCAAAAAAACATGAAAGAACAATGATATCTGAATCGACTTTTTAAAGTATAACACGTAACATTTTCGTAAATACAAGTATTCATTGTTTGTTAAAGTATTTATCTCAAAATCAAAAAATAGAATCGTAAACCAAGATTTTTGGTGTTTTCAAAATTGATTTGATTTAAAAATCTCAAATGAACTTGAACTGAAACGGAAAAGGAAAAGGAAATCTTTGAACCATGCTAAATACAAATTGGAAAAGTAACAAAGTGGGAAATCATGTAAAAGGTTCACGACCAAATAAAAAAATAACGCTCCTGACCTTTGGATACCGATGGGCGAGTAAAAAAAAAAAGCTGAGAGAGCGCTCGGGATCTTACAGGCTTAGGGAATGAAGCAACATATCCAAGAATTGAAAGACCAGAACACAACTTGGTAAAATCTTTTGAACCCTTTAGCTCAGTATCCAGAGATTTCAACATTGTTGCGCCAAAGTCCTGACTGTGATGGTCCTGTAAGTCATCAATGTTTAGCAAACTACATATATTTCTAGCTGTCAAATGTAAAAAAACAGTAACCCCGGGTGAAGAAAAATTGAGAAACATGGAATGTAGAACTACCTACACATTTTTAGTTGCATCTTTACTAATACTCAAGTATGTGATAAAATATTGGTGAGATATTTTGCCAAATTCCCTAAAACTATAATATTTTGAAAAAATTGAACTAATTTGACAAAGAGTAGTTATATATTTCCAGTTTATACATAAATTTGATTTTAACTTGTAATTTTCTTCAATATCAACATGATGAACAGCACTCGTTTATTTGTTATCTAAGAAACTGAAATATAAACTGCATTATCTCCTGATGGTATGTCTGTATGAATGATTTTCTTTTACCATAAGACAGACACATCATGATTCTGACATCAACTTCGCATATGCATATAAATTAATAAAATGTTGGACTCGAACATAAGATATGAAATTGATGTTACCAAGAAGAACCGATGCACCAAATATAAGAGGTGAAATTGTACTGACCTCCATATCGAGAAAAACTTGTTTGCTGAAAATGTTAGTTGTTTGAATAACGTAGTGTTTAATAAGTCAATGCATGTGGGCTAATTTTATGGTAGAAGTGTTATTTGTGATCTTGTTTTTAGGCAAGTTTTGTGGTTTGTTTTGAGTTACTGGTGTAGCCTATAACAGGCGGTTCTTTTTAATTAATAAATCAAGGAAGCTGCTTTTGTTTCCACTGTTATTTTTTCTAACATTCTGGTATCAGAGCCATATATCTCATCTTCTCATTGTCAGCCAAGAGTGTGCTCATACATGGCATCCGAGAACTTTGTGCAACCTGCTATACCACGTTTTGATGGTCATTATGATCATTGGAGTTTATTGATGGAGAACTTCTTGAGGTCCAAGGAGTATTGGCATCTAGTTGAAACTGGAGTTGCAGAGCCATCAACAGAAGCGGAGTTCAAAGCTCTGACCGAAGCTCAGAAATCTAAACTCGACGAACAACGATTAAAAGACTTGAAAGTCAAGAATTATTTGTTTCAAGCAATTGACCGATCAATTCTAGAAACAATTTTAAGCAAGGACACATCGAAACAAATCTGGGATTCTATGAAAAAGAAGTATTAAGGTACAGCTAAAGTGAAACGTGCACATCTTCAAGCACTTCGTGCAGACTTTGAAAATCTGCGCATGCCACAAAATGAGAATGTTTCAGATTATTTTTCAAGGGCAATGGCAATAGCAAATAAGATGAGATTGTGTGGAGAAAGAATCGAAGATATTAGCATAATTGAGAAAATTCTTCGTTCCATGACATCAAAATTCGATTATGTGGTTTGTTCGATTGAAGAATCGAAAGACCTTGACCAATTATCAATCGAAGAATTGATGAGCTCGCTGATGGTTCATGAGCAGCGAATTAATCATCATACTGTAGTGGAGCAAGCACTACAAACACAGGTGTCACCAAAAGAAAATGGCTATGGGCGAGGCCGGGGCCGGGGCCGTGAACGAGGACGTGGACGAGGATACGATAGGTTGGTAAACACCCAAGGTGGAGGACTAGGATATGACAAGTCAGAAAATAAACAAGGACGAGGAGAAGATAAATCAGATTATGCTCAAGGGCGAGGACGATATCATCATCATGAAGGTGAAAGAAAATTCGACAAGTCAAAGATCAAATGTTATCGATGTCATAGGTATGGACATTATAAAAATGAATGTCGTACTAAATTATTTAACAGTAAAGCTGAAAATTTCAAGTTTCTAAAGGAAGATGAGGCTACTCTTCTTTTGGTATGCAACACAAAAGAGGAGCCTCATCAAAACATGTGGTATTTGGATACTGGTTTGGGTAATCATATGTTTGGAAACAAATCCATTTTTTCAGATTTTGACGACTCTTTTCGTACCTCAGTCAAATTTGGTGATAACAGTACAATATCAGTAATGGGTAAAGGCAATATTCTTATTAGAGATTCTAAAAATTCACAACAAGTTATTTCTAATGTTCTTTATGTTCCAGACTTGAAAAATAACTTGTTAAGTTTAGGACAACTTCAAGAAAAAGGGTATGAGATCATTATCAAACAAGGAATATGTAAAATATTTGATCCGAAAATTGGTTTAATTGCTCAAGCTAGAATGACATCTAATCGCATGTTTCCTTTATACATTAAGCATGATTTATTATTACCTTGTTTCTCTGTAATGGTGAAAGATCAAGCCTGGATGTGGCATCTTCGATATGGACATTTGAATTTTGTTGGTTTAAGAACTCTTTCACTCAAAAATACGGTGCCAGGCCTTCCTTTAATTGACCATCCACAAGAAATTTGTGAGGGTTGCATTGTAAGCAAGCAACAGAGAAATGCATTTCCAAAAGAGAAGGCATGGAGAGCTCAAAAGGTGTTGGAGCTGATCCACTCAGATTTATGTGGGCCTATTGATCCGCAATCTAATGGTGGTAAGAGATATTTTATCACCTTTATTGACGATTATAGTCGCAAAACATGGGTATATTTTTTGCAGGCAAAATCTGAAGCGTTTGTGGCATTCAAAAGCTTCAAAGCACTTGTCGAAAAAGAAGCTGGGAGTTATATTCGTATTCTTAGAACGGATCGCGGCGGCGAATACCTTTCTTGTGAATTTGAGAACTTTTGTACCAGCCATGGAATCAAAAGACAGCTAACAACAACATACACTCCGCAGCAAAACGGAGTAGCTGAACGGAAGAATCGTATTATCTTAAATATGGTGAGAATTATGTTGAATACTTCATCTCTTCCCAAGAGTTTTTGGCCAGAAACCGTGAGATGGAGTATTCATTTACTAAACCATTGTCCAACAAAGGCAGTCAAGAACATGACACCAGAAGAAGCTTGGAATGGTCGAAAGCCCAATGTTGATCATTTACGAGTATTCGGATGCATTGCATATGCTCGAATTCCGGAACAAATGAGAAAAAAGCTTGATGACAAAGGAGAAAAGAGTGTATTCATTGGTATTAGTGAGCAGTCCAAAGCCTACAAATTGTATAATCCTATCTCGAAAAGAATAGTGATCAGTAGGGATGTTGTCTTTGATGAAGAAAAGAAATGGAACTGGGAAAATGATAAAGTTACAGGTCGGTCCATTACATTGACTGTAGATGATAATGAAGAGACATCAGGTCAATCTTCCTCTAATGAAGTGACACGTTCTTCTACTGATCAACAAGAAGTAGTAGTTGATGAGTTTTTGCAACAGCCCATCTCTTCACCAAAAGCTCTATCAGAACCTATTACTGAATCTCGTCCTCGACGTACAAAGAAAAAACCCGCATGGATGGCTGATTATGAGCTGCCTGGACTTGATAAATCTGATGACCCAATTACACATTTTGCGTTGTTTTCTGATTGTGATCAGGTGGCATTTGAAGATGCAGTCAATGATCCAAAATGGCGTGCGACCATGGATAAAGAGATAGATTCAATTGAAAGGAATAACACTTGGGAACTTATGGACCTTCCTGATAATCAAAAAACTATCGGTGTTAAGTGGGTTTATAAAACTAAGTTAAATGAAGAAGGCAAAGTCGACAAATACAAAGCACGCCTTGTCGCAGAAGGTTATAAGCAAGAATTCGGTGTCGATTATAAAGAAGTTTTCTCTCCAGTAGCACGTTTAGATACAATCAGATTGGTTATTGCATTGGCAGCTCAACACTCATGGCCAATTTTTCAGCTAGATGTACAATCAGCGTTTCTACATGGTGACTTAGAAGAGGAGGTTTACGTTGATCAACCTCCAGGATATGTGCAAAAGGAGAATGAGAAAAAGGTGTATAAATTGAAGAAAGCTCTATACGGGTTAAAACAATCTCCTCGAGTTTGGTATAATCGTATTGAAGCATATTTCTTGAAATCTAGCTTTAAAAAGTGTCCTTACGAGCATACTTTATTTGTTAAATATAAATCTGATGGCAGAATTCTTATAGTGTGCTTGTATGTTGATGACCTTATATATACCGAAAATGATAGTTCAATGTTTGAAGAGTTTAAGAAGTCAATGATGATGGAGTTCAGCATGTCTGATCTTGGAAAGTTGCACTATTTTCTTGGCATTGAAGTGGTACAATCTCCATCAGGTATTTTTATATCTCAACATAAGTATGTGAATGAGATATTAAATACATTTCAGATGCAAGAATGTAATTCAGTTCATACACCAACTGAACCTGGTGTTAAGTTGATGAAAACCAATGAAGGTAAGAATGCAGACAGTACTCTATTCAAGCAAATGGTTGGAAGTTTATTTTACTTGACGGCCACGCGACCTGATATTATGTTTCCGGTCAGTCTCATTAGTAGATATATGGAACATCCAAAAGAAATGCATCTTCTAGCTGCTAAGAGAATTCTACGATATTTGAAAGGTACCTCTGATTTTGGTATTTTCTTCAAAACAGGAGATAAGACTGGTTTAGTTGGCTTTACTGATAGTGATTATGCTGGTGACTTAAACGGTCGAAAAAGCACATCAGGTTCAGCATTTTTCTTTGGTTCGGGAGTTGTTTCATGGTCGTCAAAGAAACAACCAATCGTGACACTTTCCACCACCGAGGCGGAGTATGTTGCAGCTGCATCTTCTTCTTGTCAAGCCATTTGGTTGCGACGGATACTTGAAGAATTACATTGTCATCAGTATGGTGCTACTTTGATTTACTGTGATAATACTTCAATAATTAAGTTATCAAAGAATCCGGTTCTGCATGGAAAATCCAAGCACATTGATGTGCGATATCATTTTTTGCGTGATCAAGTGAAAGCTGAAATCATTGATCTAGTCTATTGCAGAAGTGCAGACCAGGTTGCAGATATCTTAACAAAGCCACTCAAACCTGCAACATTCTTGAAGTTGAGAAATTTGCTTGGTGTATGCTCAAGAAAGGTAGCAGGTGAAGAAGGTAGCATATGCAGGTGAAGAAGGAACAAGCAGTTGAAGTATTTTATGCTATAAACTGATTTCTTAAGACAATCAGTTTAAGGGGGGAAATGTTAGCTGTTTGAATAACGTAGTGTTTAATAAGTCAATGCATGTGGGCTAATTTTATGGTAGAAGTGTTA